>WEIU01014026.1:0-65871 GCA_013389925.1 Aegithalos caudatus
TTATTATTATTTTTTTCCTCCCCATTTTTTCCCCCCGCTTCATCGCAGGGCTCCCCGAGGAGTGCCAGCCGACAGGTAAGGTGCCCCGATCCCGCGGGGGTGTTTCCGCGCCGCCGAACTTCNGGTGCCGGGGAACCTACTGGGGGGGTTGCCCCCCGAGGAGACCGCCGAGGTCTTTTTACCCTCTTTGTTTGCTTGTTCCCGGAGAGGGTTTTATTCTTCCCTTTGTTTCTCCCTCCTTTTCTTCTCCCCCCACCCTCCCCTTCATCGCTCCCCTGCATGGTTTGTTTCCTTGATCATCTTTCCTTCCCCCTCCCTTTTGTCAGGGTGACAAATCGCACGCACTTAACCTTAAAATCTTCGGCGAGCGAGGACACAGCCAACCGGCTGCCCGCTCCCGGCGCGGCCGGTACCTGCCGCATCTCCGCTCGTCCCCTACCCCTTGCCGTGTCCCCTGCCCGGAGCGCCCCGCAGCCTTCTGTAGCCCTCTGTAACCCACTGTAGCCCTCCAGCTGGGGCGGGCAGGGGACCGCCCTCGCCGTTTCGTCGGAGAGGAGAGGGGCAGAGCAGCCCAAAGAATCCCCCAAGCCGGGTGCCGCGGTCTGGGTCCCTCGAGGAGGGTAGAAAGCACAGCGTGGAAACCTGTGAGTAGGTTAGTCTAGAAGCTTCTCCCTCCATGACCTGCTCTTTCCCCACCTGCTTGGACCCGTCCGGGGAACCTGGGGATGGGGGTCACATCTTGCCACTTCCTCGGCATCGGGTGGGCAAGGATGCTGTTGGCTCCGTGCGTCCTGAGCCACCCAGCCCTGCTCCACAGCCTTCTCATGCAGCCATGCATTGTCTCCCTTTGCTGGGTGGGCAGCACGGGGAAGGCCCCAGCAGGTTTGGGTTAGGTGGTGAGGACTCGATCCAATTGCGATCATACTCGGTTGGTAGTGCCATTGCTCTTGCCAGGTGGTAGTTGTTCACCAAGCAGGTCTCCAGTCAAACTTACTGTTGCTTGCCACCTTCCCTAGCTCTCTGAGTTTCACCCTGAAATGGTGTTTTTGACTGTGAATATTTTATGGGGGGGACCGGGTGGCTGGGTTAGAGTGGACGGGGAGGGGGGGGTGGTGTTTGTCATTTTTTATATCACTTTGCACTGAGCACAATGAATAGATTAGTCTGCTCAAGGGTTTTTGTTTCTGTCATAAGTGATCAATAATCATCTGGTGGTAAGATGATCTTATTACAGAAAAAGCCAAAGTGCACGCTGAGAACAGCTGAAATACAAGGTCAATAAGTCTTGAGTTATCAACAGTAAACCTGCTTTGCATATTTGAAGATGACGTATTTCTTTCAAAGTAAAGGCAAGTTCAAGCCTTTGATAAGCTTTATTTTCAGTGAAAAACAGTCAACATAGAAAACAAGCCTTGCTTCGGAGTAGTCTTCTCATTCTTAAATATCCCTGCATCTCATTTAATTTTTCTCCTTATTGAAGGTGGACGGGAATTGCAGTCGTCTTAGGTAAGAAGAGTTTTTGTAGCCCCCAGTACAAAGGTTGGTTTGTTCCTAGTGCCCAGCAACTGCTACAGGCTTTCCAGACACAAAAGAAAGGCGTAGTCTGTGGCCTGAAGATCGTGCATGCTAAAAAGGCAGTCAGCTGGAGGGTATCACAGATCAACAACCAGCTCCGCCGCCGCCGCCTGGTAACTGGCTTCATTCCGGGAAATGTAACAGTTCAGTGAGACCAGTCATTTGTGCCGAGGACTGGTGGCTCAGAGGATTGCCCTAACCTTCGGGTCAAGCCTGGGGTATGAGGAGCCGGGGCTGCCAGAGAGGGAGCCTGGACAGGAGGAAGCACTGGGGGCAGGTGAGGCAACCTTTCCAGAGAAGGCATTGGATTACAGCACCGGAGCAGGGGAATGAAATATGAAAAGGGAGCAGGGCAGATAATCGGCAGGGGAAGAGGTTATGCGGGGACTCAGAGCCTTAGCACAAATAGCTTGAAGTAATGAGTTTAATCTACGAAATCTAGTTCTTAAATTGTATGTGCTTGCCAATTAGCTAACCATTCTGCAAATCAGAATGGAATTCAGATTGTATCTTGGTAAATGTATTGACTCTGAAGTGCTGCAAGGAGAAAAAAATAATTCTCTCCTTTTTCCCCTACTGTGGGCTTTAAATATGAACAAAAATCAGATCTGAGAATTGAGGAACCTTTTAATATACTTACTTTCCTGAGTTCACATTCTATCTAGCCTAGACTACCACAGTTAAAATCAAAAACTCCTATGGTAATATGACTTTAGGGGGCCAAATTCAGAGCAGTTGAAGGGCTTTTTACCAGTGAATATTGCTGTGCATTGTGAGGAGGGGTCACCATCAGTCACAGATTGGATTAAAGTGCAAGAGATGTGAGGCTGTTACTTTGCAGGGAGAAAAGCACTTACACTATCTTGAGGCAACCCATGGCCCTCTTGGGCTCCTCAAATAAACATTGCATATGTATTTTTATAGAGTTGCAGCATAACCTTTGTTCTCCTGTATTAAAGAATGTGTTCATATATGTATTACTTTATGTGTGTCATAACAGCTTTCAAAATGGCTGAATGATATTGATTCAACTAAAAATACTGTGAGAGAATAGCTAAAATTAGTTTGAATTTAAGTTTAAGAGAATTGTAAAAATAAGCCAGTTTTACATCACCGGACAGCTAGCTGCAGTAATTCGTAGGAACTAACAGAAGCCTTCATAAAGCTATTGTTTTACCCAGATTTTACTGGTATGGACTTATAAAGAGTAGGCATGAGTCAATGCCAGAAGTTGCTACCAAGACCAGCACCCTGGGCAAGAATATTTACAGCTGTGTTTCAGAGTCTGGGAATGTTTGCTTTAGATGGCTGGCAGTACTGTGCTTTATACTGCAGAAGATCAAAAATTCATTATGTTTGATTGGTAACACAGGGATGTAATAATACAGTGTTTCTCATTTTCTTGGAGAAGTGTTATCTAATTTGTGCTAAATTTTGCAGTTATGCTCCACACTGAGATGGATCAGAGGTGTATGGCTGCAAGATGTGTAGCTGGGTTTTCTAGCAGGGAATTTGACTTGCACTGATGCATATGCATTTTTTTTTGTACTGGCCTCCTGTGGTATTGCCTGCACATGCTGATGAAATAATCTGCCTGAGAGCTGTTAGAATTTGTATGGAAGGGACTGGTTTGTTTATATGTAGATCAGTTATTAGTGCAAAGATAAATGCATGCATGGAAAATTGTTACCACTGATGGATGCTGGCTTCTGAAAACTGGGCCTCTTTAAGATAAACTTCATGTATCATGTCAGAGAAATAAGGAAGATGGGGGAAAAACCACTACTGTGTTTATTATGTTCTGCTTATGCCAGTCAGTATAATATACATTGCAAGGACCCGATACTATGCTTGCCATGAAAAGACTTGGGATTTTGTCAGTGACAAATTAGACTCTTACCCACATTCTCACTTTTTGCCTGACAATCATTATCAGAAATACCATGGTAAAATTTCCTTGCAGACACATTTTGTAAAATATATAATATGTATTGGTAATTGCTGTATGTTTTGCTTGTACTCTAATGTTTCTTTTCTCCTCTTGAAAATGACTGCATACAAATAGCACCTCTTAGTTTTTTCCCACTTCCCTATCTATATTTAGAATTGTATTTATTTAATTGAGTGACCAATATTCTTCTGGAAACTCAAAAAAGAAAGATAGGATAATGGGAGGGTAAGCTGTGCTCTCTTCTCAACTGGACAGAAACCTTGTGCAGAACAGAAGCATTTAAAGAGTCAGTCCTTCTTCTGACAGAGCTTCTTGGTCCTCACTAGCTTCTTGGAGCATTGGTTCACAGGGTTGTCTGCATGCAAATCAGGTGTCCTCTGCGGACGGTGTTGGATGGTGCAAGCACTAATGCTCCCTTCTGTGTAAATGTATCAGGAAACTGTATGCAAAAAAGGCTTTTCAAGGGATTGTCTGAAATGGAGCCAGTGGATCTTGAGTTCTGCTGAATTTTGACTGTTAATTTTTGTGGCTGGAGATGGTCAGGTCTCTCAGGAATGGGCTGGTGTCACTTTACTGCAATTACTGGTTCACAGTGTTTAAGTGGAGTCTGCAGAACTAGAGTTAGGCTCATGGCTCCACAGAGCAATTGTGTTCCATATCCAGACACGTATGTCAGGAGATGTATTTCAAATGAGACAGCAATGTCCTTCTAGACTAATTCCCAGAGACAGAAAGGAAATGTGAGCAAGAAAAATAAGGTCACACCATTACGTCTACTGATGACTTTCGATCTCTGGTGACTTTCCATTTTGGAACCTAATTTAAACAATAATAATTGTATTCTGTTACACCAAAATGCAGCCATGACTTAGGTTTACTTGTACTGCAGCCGTGGGTGCTAAGCTCCAATTTGAAACAGAGGTGGTCCCAGTTGGTGCTTGGAGTGTAATGCACTGATGATACCTTTTAGGTGGAAACAGTGCAAATAATTGAGAACTGACTGAAAGTTGGTGAAGTAATAGTGTTAATAAAGAAAGTTAATATTTATACTGAACCAGAAAAACATTTGCATAAAGTTAAAAAAAGCCTAAGCACTATTAAAAATTGTAAGGGAATGCTTGACTGAGAGCTGACAGAAATAGCAGCAGTTGCTGTTTCCCCAGATTTTAATCAATCTTCTGACAGCATCAAATAGAAAACATTAGATTTTTTTGATATTTGGAACAATGCTCATAGAGAAATAAAATGTAATCCTGGAATCCTTTTAAGTGGGATCTCCTGTAGTATACTAAATAATTTGATTTGGAGGGAAAATATATCAAAAATGTTTATGTGTCATAAAAACAACATGAGATATTTTTCATATTAGATTTATTACATATGTACCTTCTTTGTAGAAAATGTGCTGCTTCTCTGTGTTATTGACATTTTCATTAACAAGATGATAGATGCTGCTTGTAACAAAATGTTTTGCTGAAGACTAGCAGAATAACTGTTTTAGGTTTGGGAAGAAATATCATCCATAAGGAAGATGCTACAATCTGTTAATGAAGCATTAATTAAATTTACAGTTACAAATATGAAATTATGGTGCAATTACCTTTTTCAGGAGTCATTATTGTATTAAGGGTACTGTTTTGTTTATATTTGTCTTTTTTCACAGTGATGTCAACCAGCTCTCACAGTGAAATGTTACTTTTCCTCAAAAGTGTGTAACATCTTACTTTTTCTGGCCAATTTTTTTTCTTCCAACTTGTTTTTAAATAGATGTCCATGTCTTTCTTTGTTTTATAAAATGCCAAGTTAATTGGAAAACCAATCCAAGGTAACATGGCAACACTGAAGAGCACGTCAAAACCCAAATTGTTTAATTGTTCATTATGAACAATTCAGTTTACTGCAGATGAATGGATTTTATAGTAAAACTCCAGCTGGACTATAAAACTTTCATCTTTGGACTATGTCCTAATATGTTGTTATTAAGCTTTAAAAATCAATAAAGCAGGGGGAAGTACATTAAACTGGCAAAAGTTAAAATAATGTTGACAAACTGGCAGTTTAAAATGGTTGATGGAACAACTGATGAATTTGCAGAAGAGCCTAAGATGATAAGGGTTGTTATGATCTATTTAAAACCATTGTGAATTCATGCAGTATTGCTCTTCTGGAAGTAGCAAATCCAAATATCCTCACAGAAAGTCTTGACTCACAGCAAAGCTGATTAGTCATCCAAGCCACCAAAATAGTTAAAGCAAGAGTCAATATATCTTGGAATATACACTGGAGAATTGATGCAGTTATTTGAAGGCATTTCAACATGTATAAGGCACTGAGTTACACTATAAACTATTAGACAGTGTGAAATTCCAGTAAAATCAGTATTATTTAATTGTGAAGCTTTAGCTGCGTGTTACAGACAGAAACTCCTGTAGAGCTCATACATTTTGGGGCATGACTTCTTTAAGATGTATCTGAGGAAACTAAAAAATATAATTCTGAAGAATATAAGAAGGGGGTAACTGCATATAGGGATCAACTCTGTAAGAGTAAAAGTGAAAGAAAGTGAAGTCTGTCACTTCTGTACTGATGCACAGGGCATTTCTGAAGGGTTTGTTTTGGGATGCAGGCTGGTTATTAAGAGAGAGGCAAACACACCAGTTTTAGGGAAAAAACCTCGCAGTGATTTAGACTGGAGCAGTAATAAATTAACTAGGCTGTTACTTCAGAGGGTCTGGGAGGAATTTGTTTATCTTCTGTGGCTAGAAAACACTGTTTATGTAACCTGTTGTCCTTTTCTTGAGTATCAAAGCAGTCCAGTGGTTCTGTGTCACCATGATGCAGAGGTAATCAAAGCAAACCTTCAGAGACTGTCACAGCATTGTTATTATTTTGGCAGAGCATTGGAGATAATTTCAGCAAAGAGGAAAAGAAGCTCTGCATTGTTAAATAGGTTTTAGTCTGGACAGCTGGATGGAAAGAAACAGTCCCAAGTGGTCTGATACCAGTTTAAAACCACCCTGCTGAGATTTTTATTGTTAGCAGAATACAGTGCCCAGATCACGAATTACTTCTAAATGAAAGCAATGTCTGTTTAGCTTTTTTTCTTCCTCCCTTTATCCAACACTCACACTCCTAGAATCTGTGCTAAGGCACATGGAGGAGAGGGTGGTGATTCAAGATGGCCAGCATGGCTTCACCAAGGGCAAATCCTGCCTGACCAACTGCAGGGCCTTCTGTGACACTGGCTGCCTCTGTGGACAGGAGAAAGGCTACAGATGGCATTTATATGGACTTCTGTAAAGACTGATACAGTCACCCAAAACATCCTACTCCCAAAATTGAAGAGAGACAGATTTGATGGATGGACTGTTAGGTGGATGAGGAATTGGTTGGATGGTCACATCCAGCAGCTCAATATCCAAATGGAGGTCAGTGACAAGGGATGTCCCTCAGGGGTCTGCACTGGGACCAGTACAGGTTAATACCTTAATTAATGACAGAGACAGTGGGATGGATTGAGTGCACCCTCAGCAAGTTTGCAGAGAACAGCAAGCAGAGTGGTGCAGTTGACACAGCTGAGGGATGGGATGCTGTCCAGAGGGACTGGACAAGCTGGAGAAACGAGCCCATGGGCACCTCATGAGGTTCAACAAGGCCAAGTACAAGGTGCTGCACCTGGGTTGGGCAACCCCCAGTAACAGTACAAGCTGAGGGATGGAGGAATTGAGAGCAGCCCTGCTGAGAAGGAACTGGGGATACTGGTAGATGAAAAGCTGGACGTAACTAGAAAGCCAATTGTATTCTGGGCTGCAACAAAAGCAGCATGGCCAGCAGAGTGAGGGAGGGGATTCTGCCCCTCTGCTCTGCCATGGTCAGACCCCACATGGATTGCTGCATCCGCCGCTGGAGTACCCAACATAAGAAGGACATAGACCTGTTGGAGGGGGTCTACAGGAGGGCCATGAGCTGATCAGAGGGATGGAGCACCTCATGCATGAAAACAGACTGAGAGAGCTGGGGCTGTCAGCCTGAAGAGAAGGCTGCATGGACGCCTTATTGCAGTTTTTCAATACCTTAAGTGGCTTACAAGAAAGATGGAAACACACTTTTTAGCAGAGCTTGTGTGATAGGACAAAGGGTAATGGCTTTAAACTAATAGAAGGTCGATTTAGATTGGACATAAGAAAGATATTTTTTACAATGAAGGTGGTGAGCCCTGGGATGGGTTGCTCAGAAGGGTGGTAGATTTCTCATTCCTGGAAAGTGCTCAGCACATTCTGAACTGAAAAGACATTTTAGTTAGTTTTTAATAAGTGGCTACAAGGAATTGAAAGAAAAGATTTCTATAACAAGTTACTATAAATGTAGTACAGGAAGTATCCATGCTCATATATGTAAGTAGCCTCTAACCCCATGTTATTAATAAACAAAGACGAAATGACAGTCTGCATCACTCAGCTAGGTTTGGCTGGTAAATGGAAAAGTGCTGTGAGTCTTGCATGTGATAGTGGCACTAAAAAAGCTGCAAGTGCGCATTTGAGCCTAATGTAGACACACTATTAGTTTGGATGACAGTGTACTAATAACATTTAAATCCCCATTTTCTGTAGTAGCTTTTAAACAATGCTTATGTCCTTGTGATTATTTTGTTATCTGTAGCTGCTCATTTTCATGGAGTCAGTTTTTAAACACCAACTTTTACACTAAGTCAGTTTTGACTAAAGCTCTGTAATTTGTTTTTTAAAGGTCTAGTACATTAGAAAAAACCCCATAAATTTCTCTTCTTTACAATGGGTTGGCTGTAAGATAATTTTCTGTGATCTCATCCAAAGAGGAATCAATTAAAAATTCTTGCTACATTTTAGCCCATTCCCTTGCTATTATTTTGTATACCTTGATAGAAAATTAAACTCAAATACCTTCGATTTATATTTTCATTTTGGGGAAATTTACAAATGTGTCTGTTGTAAGCGAACTTTGTGGATCTACACCAAATACTGTATCTTTTTCTTGCATAGCATCTGGCAAATGGTTTGCATTCTGGTAAAAATCAAAGCTTCTTAAATTATCTTGTGAATGTAATGTAACCAATTTGGGGACAACTGTTGACTACCTGGAAAGCATTATCATATTTTGTGGTCAGTTGGGGCATTTCCTTGGTTTATTTCTTCAGTTTTAAATTTTATTGTTTGTAATCTGCCTTAGAAGGGTAGGCAGCCATAGTGGTTACAACATGGAATAACTGATGGTTAAATGTCGAACAGCAAAGTAGTTAACAGATTTCAATCTGTGTAAAGTAAAATCAGTTTCCCTAGTTATTAAGGATCATTGCAAGAATTTGCTAGCATCAATGACATGATTAAAGACCAGATTAACACCAGGTGTGGGTCCATGAAATTCCCAAGTGTACAAATTTACAAGCACTTTTTAAAGCATACATAATGATGTAGCTAAAGGCTGTTGTTGGCAATCTGCTCCGCCCTGGCTTACTCATCCTCTGCTCATGCTGATGAAAACTTCAGTGCAGTAACTTCATGGCACATAATTCAATGATGTTAAAATAGGATAATTTATTCCCTTCTCTCTCACATTTTATTTCCTTCTATTAAATAAATTTCAGGCTCAGAAGTAACAAGGGAGTTGAGTTCGTGACCTGAATATAGCTGAGATTTACCTGCAGATTGCTACCAGTCCCATCACATGTTCCTTCCATTTTCAAACTGCTGTTCTCTCTACTAATATCACATTAGTTTTTCATGCAAAGATTTTTAGGCTCTGAGTTCAAATCATTTAAATTTTATGATGATCAGTCAATGCATGGAAGTCAAATCCTGATTTATTCCAGTCATTAGGTAGCAGAGATTATTGGGTATTTGGATTGCAAGCACTACATTTGCCAGAAGCAGATGCTTCTGATATTCCAACACACATATTTTGTGATCTTCACACAGTCTGAGCCACAGAACTGGTATGTCTTTCCTTGATGAATGAGAGGGATTAGTAAGGTTTCTCTCAGGATGCAGAGGGAGGTTGCCTCAAGAGGTCCAACACACTGTCTCTTACAGATAAGAGTGGTCCTAGACTGATGTAACAATGGCCTCAGCATGATCTCTTAGCTCAGTTTCTTTCTGTTGCAGGACCTGGACTACCTGGCAGTTTCTCTGTAGCCCCAGTAGGAGAGTTACACATGATGTAATACTAAATTAAGCTTGTTGTTAGGTTCCTTCCTGCTGCTTCATTGTTGCACAGGCACACAGGATTTCCAGTGTATGCCACCAAATACTGCATAGGATAATATTATCCTAAGTTTAACTCAGTTATTTAAAATACATATGTATTGCTGATAAAGTTAGCACTATAAAAATGTGAGGCATGTTTTGAGAAGAAAAAGGGGAAAAAAACTAAGAAATGCATTTTCAGAAGCCATGAGTAATGGAAAGCTAAAGAGGGCCCAAGATGTTTGTTTCTATTTCTTTTTTAGGCCTACTTCCCCAGATCACTGAATATCAGTGTGTTTGAAAAAATATGAATGCCCGTTCCTAGGTGCATGTGTGTATCAGCTCCTACCTGTACCCATGCAGTTTCAGGGAGCAGACAGGACAGAGCCAGTCTTGAGCTGCTTGAGGCATAATTCTCCTTCTACCCAACCCTCTCATCCATGTCTCCTGCAAGATAAAATGACTGATAGTGTTAAGTGACCTATGCTACCACTTTCCATGTTGAGCTCCTGAAATAGATTTTCCATGTGCCTGATGTGAAAATCCTGACAGTACCCTACAATCTTTTGCCTGAAGCATGCAGGAGAGCAAATAGCAGATATGGAGGCACTGGAGTTTAAAGAAGAAATCTGTCTGCAAAGCACCAGGACAAGTACCTTTCCACATGGCAAAAAAATGGCCTCCTCTGACAGATTTCTGGAGTTGGCCAAAGTAATCATAAAATGTACATCCTGCTGCACATGTGAAGTGCTTTCCCATCCAGGGTAATGCAGAAGGGTATTTAGCAATAAGGTTAACAGACTCAATACAGTACAATAATGCCAGAAGCTATAAGGAGACTTGTTCTGGACTTACATCAAAGACTTATCTGTGGTTTTGAATATGAGTTGTCATCTGAGAGTATTCACCAGGAAGCTTGTCTGGATATAATCAGAGGTCAAATCTTTTTTTATCTACCTGCTAAAATCAAAGATGTTTAACATAAGTTGCTACTCTTGAAGAGTAATTATAAATTCATCTGTTTTATAATTTAGAAAACTGTGTGTTCAGAAGAGTGGAATTAAACCTAATGAGGAACTTGCAAGCTCAATAGGTCCAGCAGCCTTGAGTTGCCAGGGGTCAGAGATCCTCCTCACGGAGATATACAGGTGTTTAAATCTCATTGTGGGTTTTTTTTCCCCCTCTTTTCTAGCATAATCACTTAATGGAGTTGGAAAAATATTTTCTGAGTAAATACAGTAGCCTTTGTTTTCACTGCTGAAAGGACGACTTGGGAAAAATCTTTGTTCTGTAAATACAAGTAATGATGTTAGAGATTTGCTTAGAATCGTGAAGACAGTTTAGGGAGAATTAAAAAAAATCAGTGTGAGAAATGAAAAAGATGTATTATACCAATAGGTTCATTTTACCTGGGAAAGAACAGAAGAAAAGAAAAATCCAAGTTATCTTGTTACCCTTTTGGTACCTTATTGATATGGAAATGCTTTAGAAATTTTTCAAATACTGCTCTATATTTTCTAAATAAGTAGAGAACATACAGGAACAATATCTGCTTCCTCTCTTTGCTTTTCTTTGTGGTTGTGGGTTTTTTTTGGTTTCTTTTTTTTTTTTTTTTTTTTTTTTTTTTTTTTTTTTTTTTTCAGTGACTATGATAGAACATACATTCAGAGAGGGATTATTTTGTCCTGGTTCCATCCTAGCCCAATATATTTATTTTTTACTGAAGATTTCTGACAACCCTTGAAATAGCAATTTTAATTAATGGCCCAATTATTAAGAATATACCCACTCAGAGAAGCATTCTAAACATCAAAATTGTAAAGGTTAATTGTTCAGATATAATTAGAGCCATACTCTCTCCTAAAAAGTGCCTGTGAATTTCTAGTCACATTATTTAAATAATTTAAATCTATCTTGGACTAATGCCATTATCTCTAAAATCAAAATCTCCTCCATAGACCTTGGTTATCCTCTTGCTTATGGTATTTTTGCTGTGTTATGATGCTAGTGTCTTCAAGGTAATAGTGAAAGTGGTCTCAGCTTTAAACAAACAAACAAAACCTCGGCAAAATCTTTAGAGGAAAAATGAAACAATTGCTTCTCTCTAGTGGTCATTCCCTTCAGACTCTGGAACAGAAGGCAAATCTGTTTTCTATGCAGCAGTTTCCTGAAGATTAACTGCAAAATAATTACTACTTTTCAGTTGTGTGAATAAGTGAGACACAAGGCAAGAATAGTTGGAGGGGTGTTGAAAGACAGGGAGGAGGTGATGGTGTTAATGGAAAAGAAGTGGGTGGTAAATGCACATTAAAGACCCTGGGATATTAACCTTTGACTTGCACATGTTGTTTATTTCATTCTTGATTAATGTTTTTAAAATTTAGAAGGAAAGGCACCTTTTGGCCTTTTAAACAATGCACACCTTCAGTAAAACACTTCTCTTTGTTTTGTTTGCTTTTTTTTAATTGGAAAGGGGAGAATCAAATTATGCTATTCAGGCTCCCAGCCATTTGACTGCATTTATATCTGCAGTTGATGGCCTCTTATTTGGAGCCTGTGTGGTTTCATTGGGAGTACAACACATGCTGCATTCATCCAGAGGATTAACTGAATTCTCTGAATTAGGAGGGTGACCTTGTCGAGCACAATGTGTTTGGAGATGTGAGGTATTGGTTCTCCTTGTTTTTAAGTGAATTTTGGTGTTCAGGCTGCTGCCTTTTTTTTTTTTTTTTTTTTTTTTTTTTTTTTTTTTTTTTTAATTCCTGAAGTTTGTAGGCTAGCTTATTCATGTTCCCTTTCTTATATGTTTTTGTGTAAGTACTGACATTATTCTTAATGTGAAAAGATGTCATTGTCTTCCAGATACTAGTGAAACCAGTGTTTTATCCTTAAAAAAACAAACAATGAGTAATAGACAAAATTCTGCCTCTGCCATACCTGCAGGATCCTGCTGCTTCCCACTGGAAACCACTTGCAAGAATACAGTTTGGCTTCTAAACCTTCAGTCATGCATTGAGACAGGCTAGCTCTAGGATGGATGAATTGGACTATGTACTGCTCTGCTGACAGTCTTACTACATTTCACATTTTAACTCACAGTAATAAGTAAATTGTCATCTTTGTATGTGACCTTGTCGTATTTCCGGAGCTGAATCAGTCTGATCGGTGCAATTTACTTGATATTGGTATTTTACATGACCCCCTTAAAACAAAAAAAATCAAATTCCCACTTTCAGCATGCATTATTAAAGAACAGATTTTTTTAAGCTTGTTAAAGGTCTTTGGGTACCAAGTCCCCATTAAATTGCACAGGTCTCTGCTGTAGCTGTGAAATTCAAAGGTCTTGAAGGGGAAACAATCCTCATTTTCATCTAGTCTATAATCCAATTTTCTTTTAGCAATACAGTATAACATATAGATACTGTTTTTTTTTCTATAGATGTTTCTCCTTGCATTACATGACTGAAATGTCTCCTACATATTCACCTACAATGAGCTTTGGTTGGAAAAATCAGCATAATGAATTTTTTTTTTTAGTGTTGTAGACTTTAGTCTGTCTGCATTGCATGCAGTTTTATTTCTGTAAACATCAGATATTCATATCTGTTATTTATGTAAATTTCTCTGTCTGCTATAGATTTGAAATCTTTGCATATTCTCTATTGAACTTTGATTATGCTGTTTGTAAAACAGACAAGAATTTAAAGCCCATTCCTGGTGATGATGAAGCATTTTCTTGCTTCTCAGAAGTGTACTTAATCTTTTAATTTTATCAGAGGTGGAATTTAAATAAATACATCTGGAAAGTTGTCTGAATGAGATTGTTTTTGTTTCTTAAGGACCTTTCAGTAAATGTAACATGACTGAAAAGAGCTGCTGTATGTGGGAGTAGTGGTGTTTGAACTGCTGATTGCTGCCAAAGGTTACTGGAGTGAAGACAAATGAATCCTTCAAGGCAATTAAAAGTAATATAATTGATGAAACAGAAGCTGCTAATCCCTTCCAGTTTCATATAACTTAAGATTTAGGGCATCATGCCAGAGACATAAGCTGCAGAGAAGGTGAAAGCCACTGCTAGAAGTTTTGTACAAATGGTGTGTCTTTTGGGGAGGAAGGAGTACCAGGAGCATTTCACACTAATGCTCTACACACTCCAGTGGCTCCCTGTTCAATTCAGAATACACTTTGAGGTCCTGATCCTGCTGGACTAGGGCCTGTTTGGAGACCACCTTTGCATTTTCAGCCAGGATGCACAGGTTTAACAAAGATGCTGCTGTGATTACAGCATGGTGTGAAGCTGGGAGCCAAAGGCTGAGAGTACTTCAAACATGGCTTGAGCAACCAGCAAAGGTGAGAGCAAGCCTGCTTATGGCATGTTGTGAGGACCAGAATTTTCCCCATATATCTTCCCTCAGCAGAGAGATCCAAATTAGTTTAATTGTCATAACAGGAAAGAAGTGAAAACAGGAAAAGGGTGAAGTGGTAGGATAAAAAATAATGGCATTAAAAAAAGCCAGGGGAATGTAATATGCATGTGCTGTCCTGGAAAGCAGGCTGGTTTAAAAAAAAAAAAAAGCAAGCTTTCTGCTATTAATTAAAATTATTTTCATCCAAACAACCTTAAAATAGATGTATTTCCTAGCTTTCTTAAAAAAAAAAAAAAAAAAAAAAAAAAAAAAAAAAAANNAAAAAAAAAAAAAAAAGAAAAAAGAAAGAAACCATCTCTGATTTTTTTATCAGTTTTGGTTTTTTCTTTTAAGATGAGACTTGCATGTTGTCTCATTCCAAGAATAAGTTTCTGTGCTCTCACCAAAGTGCATAAAAACTACTGGGTAGTTGAAGGGTCATCATTTTAGGTCTGCTGAAAGCAGTGTGGTTTCTGCGTTAGCAAAGAAAGATTAAAGAGGAAAGAACAGCTGAATCTGGAGGTTGGAGCATTCCATTGGCAGAAACTGTTGCTGCCCTAAGCAGGTCAGCTGAACTTTTAATATATAGAATTTTTATCTTACTGTGCCACAACCAGAGCCTGGTTCTATAACATTTTGTACTATGCTTCTACTTTACATTTTCACATAGTCAAAAAAAGGATCAAGTTAGGTAAGCCCATGTAATTGGTAAATGTCCATGTAAATCAATCTTGGCTCTCTCTAGATTTGTTGCTGTAAAAGGAACTCAGCAAAAGATAGTGGATACAACTGCTTCACTCCCTGTGCCAGGTCAGTGGGATGTGGACATCAAAGTCACTTTCAGCTTCTTAAATATTGTTTATTTTCACATTCAAAGAAGCAGACCTACAGAGCAAAGAGATTTTTTTCTCTAAAATTCAGCACATTTTTACTATAGCTAATCTATGAGGGAACTAATGCTATGGGAAGCAGGTGTTTATATTGCTGTCCATTTGTGCAGCGTGTGCTTCTCCTGTAACATAGGGGGTTCAGGGAATCTAAAATGTCTTTAGTTATATCAGCAGTGGTCTTTTGAGGTTTCCCAAGACAATGTTAAGAGAAAAAGCTCACATGGTGTTCATCTTTATAATGATCTCTTCTCTTACCCATTTTCTATCAGGAATTTCTCTAGGCACACAAATAGGTTAAGGCCAATACATCATATTTAAAAATAGACCTCAAAGCAGAAGTTTGCAAAATGCTTTTCCTCCTCATCCATCTCCAATCTGACCATCACTCATAATCTTTTCTCTCCTAAGGATATCTTACATTGTGGGGATATGTGCTGCTCCTTTATCCTCTGATCCTCAAGTAGTGATCTATTAGCTCCGGCACGGTGGTACCAAATTGGTACTTGTTAGCCATTAACATCCCTGCCAGATCATGTTGTCTCTGAAGAGCTGCAGGACTGAGTACCTGCATCCTTCAGAGAAGAACAGGTACCCTCCTGCAGCAAGGCTCCTGCAGGGTCACTGGGGCTATGGTGGGTGACAGTCCAGGGCTGTGTCACGCGGGGCTGGGGTGTGAGCTCACGTTTGCTGTACAGCTGTGTCAGCAGTGTTCCCCGCTGCTGCCCTGCAGCTTCACTCACCTCTTGTCTCCTGTCTGCTCCCTGGGACAGCCCCATGTGCTGCACCTCACCTCCCTGTGTACAATGGGAAGCTGATTTTCCAGTTCTAGGCAGATGCACTGATTGTGGGCAGTATAACTGTTTCTGAAGGCAATCTTCCTAGAAACCTTCCTGGAAAGATGTGCAAGTGCTCTTGGCTGAGGTCAAACAAGGTCCAGTTTTCCCTCTCATTTTAGCTCCCTGTGTGGCAATGGCAAAAGTAGGGGACAAAGCAGTGAGGCACTACGAGGAAAATACTCTTTACTTAATGCATGCTGAGCTAAATGCTGGAAGCTGTTACCTGTGATAATACCTGGAGCACAGAGGTTGCGTCAGGTGCCCACAGCAGTGCTGTGTCCCAGGGAACCCGCCATCCAAACATTCAAAGAAATACCAAAGTGACAACAATCACATGAACAGTTGGAGAGGGCGATGGAGTAAAGGGAGAGAGGTTAAGCTGGAACACAGGAAGAAAGGGAAATGTCTTCTGCTGGCAGAGGTAAACTGGACCAACTACTCATTGTATAAAACAATGAGACAAAAGACTTGATAGAATGAATGGTGTCTATTTTTAGCAGAAAGAAAATCGCTTCTGTATCTTTTACATAAGCAAGAGAGTGCTATACATCTTTGTTTAAAATGAATGATTCAATCTAGCCAAAATGTCAGTAGGTTCCATGGATATCTTTAGGGATAGATAGTGACTTGCAGATGTCATGCCTGTGTCCTGGCAGCTGCAGCATGTTCTTCTGTAAACTCTGAGGATCGTGGGGCGGTCATGAGACACCCAGGGGAGGGTGTCAATTCCCTGCCTGTGTAATGCAAGGCCTGGACTTCACTTTGGGACAACAACACTAGGTCTCATTTGCAGTGATGTGATGGGACAAGGCAGGGGCCAGATCCCCAGCCAATCTGGATATCAGTCTCAGAGGTGACAGTGCCGGCTGCGTGCACCAAAGTTGTTATCTTGTTACCATAACAACGTGGCACATCCTCTGCAGTCCAGGCACTCCATGCCTGGTGTGCAGTGCTCAGCAGTTGCTCTAACAAGAGTCACTTTTATTTTATTCTTGGATTATCTATTGTTTGGGATAGAGAAGGAACAGAGCCATTGGGTTTTCTGATTCATTTTGCCAGCTTGTCCTAGAACTCCTGGGTACAAGGGAATGGAATGTCCAGGTGGCACTGTTTGGCATTCCTATTTTGAAGATTTGGAATATAAGTGCATAGCATGTGCACATATGTGCATGGACAGAAAATACACAAAAAACAATTTAGCGTATCCAGGAGTTGAATGTCACAGTTATTTGGTTTTTGAGTTTGAATCATTGTTAGTAATAGGAAATACTGCTGGGGATTTAATAGTGTGGTGTCTCTATAGTATGAAGTGACTGAAAATTGGTCTGCTCTATCAGTAATGTGACATAAATTATTAGTGCAGACCACTCTTCACTATAAACTTTGAACCCTCCAATTTTTTAAAGGGTCAGGAATAACATGCAAACAATGCCTTTTATTCTCTGTGCTTGGTCTGTGATCTCTTATTCTCAGACATCGAAGAGTCACGGCACAGGACAATGTGAAGGAAGACAATTCCTGTTGTGTGATGTCCCTGCCATTCTGGAGGACTTTTGTGTGCCTAACGTTTCATACAGGCGCAGTTCTTTACTATTAAGTCTAATTCTGTTATTTTATTTACTACCTCACTATTGGGTACTACTTAAAGTAATTTCTATGGACCTGACTTTTTCCCAAATTCTCAAAAAGACCAAAATCCTTTTAAGGTTACTCCAATCATCTTTTAACATCTTGTCCTAAAATGCTCTGAGGGTTATTGCAAAGTAAGAGTAATAAATTTTTTCTTTTTAAAATAATGAGAAATGCATAGTATGATTTTATTACAGTTTTCTCAGCTGGGTGGGTAAAATATTTTTCTATTAACATTTCTGAAGGAGGCAAGAAAACTCTTCTTCAAGAGCAAGTTTGTATTCTGGAATAGCAACAGCAATCTTTGTAAATCCTAATGAAAGCCATAACCCAGAGGAATAAATCTACTTCAAAACACTAAATCATTAAAATTGCCACCTTCTCTTTCAAACCCAGAGACCAACAGCTCCAAAGTACCAACTAGTTAAGATACACAGAAAAGAAATTTTCTCTGTGTATACATATATCACCCACTTACGATTCCTAACTCAAGCATCAATGTCAGAATTTTAACCACGATGCCTTGAGGGCAGTTGGTCAGCATATTAATTTACTATTCAGCTGAATCAGTGCTTTCTCCAGTTGGTTTCTTCATTCAGCATGCTTTCCTGTGTGCCATTAAGCTAACCCTGTCTCAAAACCTCACAAATAATCTTAAGTCCCTTTAAATATTTTGAGGAAATTTTTTGAATAACCCGCTTTGGGTAACTGGATGCATTTTACTCGTGCACTATATTTCAGGTATTCAGTATCTTTTGACTTTGAGATGATAGTTCTCATATTTACAGCCTTGGTGGATTAGCAACGGGATGTTTGCTACATCACATTGCACTTGTCAAATGCTGCCTCTACCATCAGCAGGAGTCACTGCACAGTATAGTAATTTGAGGCCAACAACAACATAAAAGTACCTATTTTCCATAATAGGAAACCTCTTTCTCCTTGTGACCAAATTACAGTCTGCTAAAATCAACAGAAGATAAACTATCTTAAGTTTTGAAGACTTCTAGAGTAATTCTGGTATCTAAGCAGTCCAAAAGTTAGGTACTCATTTTCCAAGTTCCAAAATGCAAATTTCATCTTTGTTCAATCACATAATTAATTGTACAAGAACAGGCTTTTAAAAATTAAAACTATGTTATCATGAGGTATTTTAATATTTAGTATTTTGAGCATTGAATTAAATATATGTACCAAATCTTTGTTTTCTGATAAGAATGGGACAAGGGCCATGCATGTGAAAATACAGTGCTTAATTTCTGCAATATTTATGTAATTGTTTCTTGATTTTGGGCAGCTATTCCATGCTACTACTGGCAATGAGAGTCATGCTAGATTAAAAAAAAAAAAAAAAAAAGAAAAGAAAAAGTGAGTTATCAACCTGTTTGCATGAGAAAATTTAGCTAAGTTCAGGTCTTGGAAACAAAGGAAGTGTTAACACTCCTCTGGGCTCCTCTCCCACTTCAGCTAAGAAGCTGTGAAAAAATAGACTGTTTCAGGACTTGAATGTGAATGAGTTGAACTCTCCTGTAACTAGGAAATCTTTTAGAATCAGACAGAACGAAGCAGGTTTTCGGTTGGCCATATCCCATTCATTCTCTCACTCCTTATCCTCCACATGCTGATTCAGCTTGTAACTGTTAAGGCTTTTGAAGTCTGATCAAAGATCCCACACTGGCTGCAGAGAGGTGGAAAAGAAGGAAGGCACCTTGTCTTTTGTGCTTATCCTAGTTGCAGACTTTACTGCTCCACCACTGTCATCTAAACCAGAAGAAAAAAAAAGAAAATTCTTCTGGAACCAGGCTGGTATTTTAATTGTTCAATTATGACTAACCCAAAAGGTTGGCTATAGTAATAAATTATTTTGTTCTTTCTGTTCATGTGCTGATTGCTTCTCAAATCTTATTGCCTTAGCTCCCCAGTTTTAACTGATGCTTCTATCTAAGATGCCTTGAAAGAAATAATTGCTGAGTACATCTGCACCACTACTCATGTGGGAAGAAAAAATTATCCGGCCCATGTTTAAAGGCCACACCTTATGAACCATTGATGCAATTTTAATCTTCCCATGTCATTGGAAAAATGAGGGAAGGGGAAAGCTTTTATTGTCATTAAGCATAGTTCTCCTAAGTATGATCAAAAGCCTCCTTTTTGTATGAGGTACAAAAGCTCTCCTGCCAGGAAGGAAGGACTGGCAGAGAAGGACTCTGCTCATGCTGAGTATTTTGAAAGAAACAGAAATACTTCCATAGTCTCTGGACTGATAGTAGTAGCTAAGGTACACCGATAAAGCAGCTCTGGATAAACTATTAGAGTTTTCAGTTAACAAACTTAAAATATCAAGATACATTTTTCCATTGAGTTTGGAATAAACTGGACAATGTCTATATTTTTGCTAACAGGTGCTCTCCTATATATGTTGACCCCTGAGAGTATCTGGACATTCAATTTTAAATTATGGAGGTAACCTCAATCTTTTTTTAATCAGATGCTGGGTCATGTGTCAGTGAGTCAATCTACACGTTCAGCTCACGACTTATAACCCACAACTTTTATGGGCTTGTTGGTGTTTATATGCTTATTGCTGTTTTTCCACTCCTTCCACTTATCCCTAAATTGCTGGACAGGATAAGCTTTTTAGTTCTGTTTTTCTTTTGAACTACTCCTCAGTTCTTGTGATGAAGATGCCTGTTTTCCATGCCACAAAGCTTTCTGAAAGCAGGAGCAGCCCTTGAAAGGATATCATAATGTTTGTGGTAGATGTGTGTATAACTAGGTCCTTGTGCCTTTCTCTTTGCTTCACTGGCCATCTTCCCCAGCAGCAACCTTTTCTCCTGCCAAGGATCATAACACCAGGAAGGGTTATGAAAAATGTCTCTAAGTGGACACTGATGCAGTTTTGTTTCCCAGTTCTCTTATTATTGAGAGTTTCTCACTGTCCACATCTGATGTCAATAGTGAAATGTACCAAGCTGACCACAATGCTTTTACTAGTCAGCAGCACAGTACCCACAAGCTGGCGTTTTTCACTTATCTCAGTGGTTTTTTCTTCCTGCAGAAGAAAAAGCTAGTGGATCCTATATGGCTTCTGATGCAGGCTAAATGCTGCATCCTGCTGTCACTTCATTTCAATTCACATTGCATCTTGTGATTGCATGTGCAGTCAAAAATTATTATTTTTATTATCTGCAGCATGGCAAACAATGTTGGTCTGCAGCAAACTCTGCATCAAGCCTTGCACTGGGCTGTCCCATGTCTGTGAAAGGTGGGCAAAGTTCTGGGCAAAGCTTGGGGTCTGCAGAGTTCCGTTTTCCTTCAGAGCCTTTTATTTAAATGGCTGCTGATAAATGAGGTAGAGAAAATGGCATTAAAGTGACTCATGATGTCAGCAAACATTGCTGCTTGGAAATGTCACATTGCTGTCATTGCAGAGAGGGAAAAGGACCCAGCAGTGGCTGGTGTATACTGTCAATAAGGAGAATTGATCCCTGATCTTTTTCTGCCCTTTGCAGAAGTTCTTTTGTCTAGGAGAGATAGGGAGAGAAAAAGGAACATATAGTTGCATATATTTTTGTTAATAATTTTTATATAAAACAGAAATAAATATTTTTGTGACCTAAAATATAGCACATTGAAATGTCTCCTGGTGATAGTGATTAGAACAGCATGTAATAGTGTCTGACGAGCAACATGCATTCATTGACAAGCAGCTGTAGAGTCTTACATATTTGATCTGTTTCTATTCCTTATGTTTTATTAATGCTATGCTTCAGTTCTAATAATGCCTGATTCTGTGCTTTTCAGTCAGCTACTGAGAAATTAATTTTCTGGGACCTGTTCCTAAGGAGGAAATGATGTGGGATTGAACCTGTCATTCCTGAGGAGCATTAACCAAGCTTTGGTCTTGGGAGAACTCTTTTAGATCCCTCCATGCAACACACTTTTATAAGGATAATAACAGAGTAAGAAACATATTCTGTGAGCTTTGTAGCTTTATATTTCGCTGCACTGAAGTCTGGTAGGAGAAATAGGACCACAGTTGGGATAGTGCTCTGTGATAATGTATGGGATAATGTGAGGCCAGGACCCCCAGCTCATTGCACAGCAATTAATGGGCAGAAATACAACTAATCATCAGTTGTGATAATGTATCATAGCTTTGTAGATTCAGAGCCTCTGAGTCTATTTGTAAGCCATGTAGACCAGACCTCTGGTCAGCATAAAAAGTAAAGATCAGGATGTAGCCCTGCTCACACCCTGCACTTCCTTTGCTGCTAGAGGAAATCTGAGGATGCTGAGACGAAGTTGGGGAGCATTGGCACTGGCTCCATCAGATGGCCTGGCCCCAGTCGGTATGGGGATGGGTTTTGCTGCCTGTACAGCAGAGCACTTGACAATGCACTGATTGTTGAATGCTCTGCTGTACTGACTGTTACACCCAGAGCCTTGCCACAGCCCAGAGCCACTGCCGCAGGCTTATCACCAGGTGTGGAACTCCATTTGGTCTGTCCTGATGTCTGCATACAGAGTCATTAAAAAACATGGTGTAAGGGAAAGGACATATGGAGGCAGGAACCATGGCCTGACCTGATGAACTTCTCATTTCATTTAGACTATTTCAGCTGCAGCCAGGCTCGGCAGAGAGGGAGTGCATATAGTTCTTAGAGTATTTTAATACCCACTTTTTCCCCTGCTTTTTTTCTTATTTTCTTATTTTATTTTATTTTATTTTATTTTATTTATTTTATTTTTTTATTTTATTTTATTTTATTTTATTTTATTTTATTTTATTTTATTTTATTTTATTTTATTTTATTTTATTTTATTTTATTTTATATTTTATTTTATTTCTTCCCTTTTCATCTATATTTGTTTCAAAATATACCTGATTTATAGCTAACAGATTCTTCTACTGGTATGGTTTCTGGGGGGGCGGCTCACCATTAAGGCAGAATGGGCAGGCCAGATTTAATGAAAATAAATGGCATTCACTCACGTGTAACAATCTCTTACAGAGAACCCCACCTAAGTGTGCCTTGGTGTTTCTGAGATACAATAAGCCAGCCAAAGTCTCCCCTTTATTTATCTTACAAGCAAGAGATGACACTTCTGGGAATGTTTTCTCAATTTGTTTTCAAAAGCAAACACCTGAATGGTGGTTCTGTTTCTGCAGTGCAAAGGTCACAAAATTTGGGCTGTATGGGTGCAAACAGCAGGCTGTAAACCTTATGCTGTTTGTCTTTGGGACAGCGTATCTTACAATGTCAATATGTATTCTATTAATCAGATGAGTGCTGTGTCCTTTTGCATGAAACATCTATAAAAGATGCATCCCCCTTTGTGTTTTAAAAGCAGTTTTAGCCTGTTGTTTTAACACGCAGGCGTATTGCAGAATTGGTGTCACACAGCATGTCATCATTTGTATTTACTATGTTGCACCACAGAAATATTTTGTTTTCACATTGTAATGTACATTTGTGAGATGCTTTTCTGAAGTAAAAGTACACAATCAATGCTTTAAAAAATATTGCTTGAGGAAATAATTTTATTAATCCTATACACAATATCCTTCCTGTCATATAGTGGAATTTAGATGGCAGAATCAATAATGTAGTATTCACATGGGAATTGCTAATACACAAATTAGTGCATGGTGATTCTGCACTTGGTAGAAAAGATAGCCTGTGTTCCCTCAGCCTTTTATTGTTGTGCAATCAAAGAGAATTATAGACATAAAAAATCCAGTAAAATATAATGGAATATTTCATGAATTGCAATGTTTACTAACAAGAGAAGAACTTGGTCTTTTCAAGTCATGGCTGAACAGAGCAGCAAGCAATATTTACGATAGTAATAAAAGGCAAATTATCAGTGTTTTCCTTTAAAGCTTGTCATGGAGGTAAACTAAAATCTAATGCAATCTGGTAACATTAATGCATGCTCTTTATTGTGTGGAGTGTGAATACTGGAATACTCTCTGTTCGTCATATTTATTCCACACAGCAATATCCTTTTGTGTTACTGAAAATATAAAGGAATATAAATTAAATATAATGAAATAATTTAATTTCTAGTGGTTACAGAATGATCTAAATATACTGAACAAGATCCTGTGACTGCCTACTCTAGTAATTGCTCAGTTATATGCTTATTTTCATAATCAATGCATTACTCAGACTATCTTTAGTGGAATTTATTACCTCATTTTCAGTTTTATGGTTCTTAAATATGCAGTAGGCAGTCCCACAGAAAATTATGATCTGTAGAGCAAAGAATCATGGTGTCAGAGGTCAGAGTTCTTTGTTTTCAGTCCTTTGAAATCTCTCTTTAATATTCTAAAAGGGGCAAAAAGCATGTAATTTGCATTTAAAGTACAGCTTTCCTGCATTACATCCCCTTGAATGTATCTTTTGGGTAGTGGACATATATCATAGAATTCCTCTTGACTCTGGAAATAGTGCAGAAGGTAGCTGAAGAACCTTTGTAACTCTGCAGTACAAGGCAATAAATCTGAAGCTGCCACAGGATTACTATGGTAACCATCCAGCCTGTCGGTCTTCCAGCAGTACTGAAAGGTAGGTTCAATTTTCAGCTCGTCAACTCCTCTCCATGATTTACTTGTTGACACCACACATTTGATGTAGTAGTGTTAATGCCCTCTTGCAGCAGAAGGGACTAATACTGACACTGTTTTATATGGCAATGCACAGGAGCAACCCCAGGAAATAATTTAAAATTGTAGAATTATATTCCTGTCAGCAAATGCATAAAGTGGCATAAATTGCCAGATTTCGAATCCTGTTTTAAGCTGCTTCAACTTTGTATGGAAGACAGAACTTGCAGCATGTATTGTGAGCTTAGAAATGAGGTTAAAATTACTTACTTACTTAAACATTTATAGGTGGGGATATGTGCATCCTGGGGTGTGTATTCCTGTGCTCGCACCCTTTTTCAGTTCCTTACTACAGGGATGGAGAGGGTTTTGGCATGCAGTGGGGTGATTTGTCTTTCTTGTCTTGTAGTATTCTCCATGGAAATGATCTGTGGTTTTGAATAAGTATAGCAAATGCTATTATGCCTCAAAACAGATTACTTGAAATGTTGTGTTTTGCATTTGCACACCCACTTACTTTCTCCCTAGGGCAGACTGAGGCTGTGTCAGGTGAGCCAAAGAACCCAGGGACTGCTGACCGACATCTAGATATTTTTGTTTTTGAAGCTGCCCCCCAGCTTTCTGGGATCAATCCAAATAAGAATGATGTTTGACTAAGCTTAAGGTGCCTTTGTTGCTGAAGAAAGGAGAGAAACCCATACTTCCGTTTTTAACACTGAGTTACATTCAGGAAGACTGAGGCTTGTGAAGCCCGGTTTCCTAAGAGTATTTGTGGGTGTGGATGTGCATGTGGCATATGGAGTACACTCCATATGATCTTTTTGATCTTTTCACATCTAGTTAGAGGTGAAATCTAGTTTTCTGAATGGAGATAAAGGCAATTTATTCTCTGTTATCATATCTTTGATATGAGTGGATTCTTCCTTATGTGTTGAAGCCAGACTCAGAATTTAGCTTTTCTCTCAGTGGGGGTACTGATCAAATTTAACATCTCTGCTCTGATTCCTGTCTTCAAAAACACTGTAGAAACTTAGTAGATTTTTGATTTCCTCTCACTGTCAAATTTGGTGGAAACTGACTGGTTGTTACTAAAGGTAGCAGAAACAGGAGGGAGTTTGTACCCCCTCACATATGCCACTCTATAATCATCTTTGGAAAAAAACAAGTGGAGAAAAAACTCTGCATATAGCAATTGATATGCTGTTAGTCCAGTATCCTTTGAAGCAGACCTTCCTGACTAGAAAATTGTGGCTCAGTTTGAAATAACTTTCTCAAGCCAAACCTTTCGATGCTTAATATTGTCATTCACCCCATTGATTGTAAGGAGGATTTAAAGATTTTGAGCTTGAAGGATCATTAGATATCTATTTCTTCCTTTCCCTAAAATATTCCTTAAGATTCCTCTCAAAACGATATATTTGTATTAAAGAAATAAACCAACCAAAGCACTGCTGATAGTAATGGTGATTTACAGCAACATATCTGCACAAAATTTTACCCTTCTGCTGCTGTGAAATATTCCACCTGCTGAAAAACATTTCTTTTCTCTCCTTGGGACATAACTGCTATTTATCTGCTGGTAATATTCAGTTTGGTTAGTGTGAACACCACATGAAGATAGCATGGAAAACCACCAAATTGGAAATGTGATGTCCTGTACTCCTCAGCTGAATCTGCATTGTCTTCTGAGTGATAAGAGCAGAAGCAGGAGTGGGCCCCTCATCAGACAGGCAGTGGCTCAGCACACATGCTCAAGTTTCTGTTCACTGAGAGCTGCAGTAAGTGATCTCTAACTAGGTGCTTTTTTGGTTTTTATTTCCACCGGTAGGGATTAGTTGCTATTATTGGGAAGGGCAATTTTGGCTGGCTGCCACATGCCCATCCAGCTGCTGTCTCACTCTTCCTTGTCAGCACAATGGGGGAAGAAAATAAACTCATGTATTGAGATAAGGAGAGGGAGGTAACTCATGGATTACCATCATGGGCTTAATTTGGGGGAGATTAATTTATTTTTCTCCTAGTTAAAAATCAAGTAGGACAGTGAGAAAGAAAGACAGGACTAAAAACCACTTTCCCTGCCTCCTTCTCAGTCTCAGTTCTCTTAGGTGTTCTACCTCTTCCATCACCCAGCTGGAGCAGGGAGATGGGCAATGGGGGTTGTGGTCACTTCATAGTATTTCATCTCTGCCACTCCTTCCTCCTCCTCCCACTCTTCCCCTGTTCCAGTGTGGGGTTCCTACCACAGTCTCTAGTGAACTATTCCAGAGTGGGTCCTTCCCATGGGCAGCAGTTCTTCACAAACTGTCCCAGCTTTGGTAATACCAGTCAAAGCTTATAGTGACCAGCACAGAAATGAAGACCAGCATTCTTCCCTACAGGGAAATGACTAAGATATAGAAGTGGTGGGCACAAGAAGGTGTCAACTTCTGATTTTATGTTGACACCATATGTGTGTTATATATACCTGGTGAAATTATGAAGAAATGCATTTCTTCAAGGGTGGCCTTCAAAAATACTGTCTTCCTTACCTTAATTAGACAGATCACTCCATCCCATGTATAATCTCATGCTTGAGGATCTTATTGTAATTTAGGACCATGGGCTTTATGAGGAAATGNTCCCACTCTTCCCCTGTTCCAGTGTGGGGTTCCTACCACAGTCTCTAGTGAACTACTCCAGAGTGGGTCCTTCCCATGGGCAGCAGTTCTTCACAAACTGTCCCAGCTTTGGTAATACCAGTCAAAGCTTATAGTGACCAGCACAGAAATGAAGACCAGCATTCTTCCCTACAGGGAAATGACTAAGATATAGAAGTGGTGTGCACAAGAAGGTGTCAACTTCTGATTTTATGTTGGCACCATATGTGTGTTATATATACCTGGTGAAATTATGAAGAAATGCATTTCTTCAAGGGTGGCCTTCAAAAATACTGTCTTCCTTACCTTAATTAGACAGATCACTCCATCCCATGTATAATCTCATGCTTGAGGATCTTATTGTAATTTAGGACCATGGGCTTTATGAGGAAATGCTTTATGAGGAAAAAGACGAGCACTTCACTTTATAAGGGACAGCAAGAAGGAAAATCTGAGAAAGGAATAATGTGTTTTTGTTTAAACATTTGACGGTGATAGATGTTGGGTAGTGTTGCTTTCCAGACCACAATTGCTTAAAGGCAGTAAAGCTGACTTTTTCTGGCAGACAATAGCTAGAGCTTTGCTTGAGACATTGTTTCTTGGCTATAATATTAGGTAGAAACTTAGTAAGCATCCATATTTTTACAGTCCTAAAGCTCTATCTTGTCTGAGATTTAGTAGATATAACTATAGTAGATATATCTGCCTCTCTGGAGATGGATTCAGTTCTTGATGGAAAGATGTTCATAACCTTCTTTGCATATTTTATGTATATCTCAAATTAGGAACATGCCTAATAAAAACCTTGGTACCATTTTATAATTAGAGCTATGTTCAAATAATCTTTTCTAGAAAGGTGTTAAGACTGAATATAGTGTTGATTTCCTAGCATGAACATGGTAGATAATTTTGCAAAAGTCTTCTATTTTCTAGAATTGTACATCTTCAAAATATATCCTTTGCCATAGCATTCAGTTCTGAAATCTGAACTTTTGTTTAAAGAGAAAATGGTCTCTTCACTCTTATTGCTGCAAAAAGAATCTTAAAATATGAAGGGAAGTGTGCCTTCCTTCATGATCTTGACAAGGTGAAATATGAGAACCTAATCTGAGAATTTATTAACTCTGAAACTTAGTGCTTTGATAATTTTAAGGCTTGCTCAACTACTTCACAAAAGAGAATGCTGTCCTTTATAGTGGACACTGCTTCTTTGCTGGCCTGTACTATCATCATTAATAGCTATATTGATTCAGTCATTTATTTTTGTGTTTAATTCATTACAAAGTGCAACCACTGAAGAGGTTACACAACCCAGAAATCTCAGTGCATTAAATGGGAAGTTGGAAGAAGGAAGATATAAAATGCAAGGGACACTTTCTTCCTCTTTTTCACAGGAGTTGTCTTTGTTTTCTTGGTATTTCTGACATATTTTACACACTGTCATTTGGGTAGCTTTCGAATTTTCTTCTTCCCATCCATCTCTATATGTTGCTGCCAGGAATTTTTTGTTTGTTTGTTTTGACAGTGTTATTGGCTCTACACCATCAGATTCCTGCAATACTGCACTAATAGGAAACCAGTGACTATATAGGAAAGCATGGGTGAAGGAGAGATGACATCTTTATTTTCCATGTTTTTGCAGTTACAGAGCTCTGATGCATTCACTAGTGCTATTTATCTATGTGCCACTAAGCAGTCAATAATATTTTAGTTTTAAAATAAAACATGGCTTTAAAAATCTGTAATAAAACCAAATGCACAGAAATGTGAGAGTTTCTTTTGTTTAAACATAGCTCCTTTTGGTTTCAAAGACCACTATCTCCCAATGATGAAGCTGAGAGAAGTAATTGTTTGCAACGCAGATCTATGACAGTTCTTCTTCCAAAGTGTAAATGTTTGGAAGGGTGAAAAATGGAAATAGGTAGACATCGAGTCTTAAATCATGTGGCATATCAATAGAAAGCTGAAGCTTTAGAGTTGGGGGTTTAGAGGGATGAAAAAGGGAACAGGTGCTTTACAGTACATGCAAGCATGAGCTGGCTCTCTTCAGGCTGGGCATAGGATTTGGAGTTCTGAGGTAAGGGATGCTTCTAGCAGACAATGTTTCTCATGCCCAGACACTTCACAGAGTGGGCAGGGGGCATGTAACTATCCATGCTGGGCTTGGTTCCCTGGGAAGGACTGGCAAGGCCAGAGGAGCCTTACTTTGAGGATATGCTTAGAAAAACTCCATGGTGGATAACCCATGCCGGGAGCACAGGAGTTGTCCATATAATGGAGAAGTGCATGGGGAGAAATGCAAAGGGTATCTGGGAAGGGATAAACTCCAGCATGAGTGTACAGTCACCTGTAGATTTCAAAAAAATCCAATAGCTGCTTCTTCTAAGAACACAGAATTAATCCCCCTCTATTACAGGCAGATGAGTATCAGGTTGTGTATGCTATTTTGAAGTTTTCTTTATAACTTATTTAATTTGAAAAATCATGCCATTCAATTTCCCTGACATGCAAACCAAAGTTCCTGAATGAAATACTATTTTTAAGAAAAGGTGGACAGCAGAATAAGTCAAGTACGAGGAGGTCATTGTTCCAAGGCTCTTTCCCTTTGGAGAACATACAGGAATGAGATTTAGCAAAGGAGGAGGCAGGGCTTTCACTAGAGAAATGTATGGTGGTGACTGACAACCAAAGCATGAAGAATAAAGGGACCCATGTTTTCAATTAACTATGTCCAAGATCAGGCCTAGAAAATATGAGATAGTCTCTATGTAAACTATGCATAATTTTTGCCAGTCTGTGTCCAAATGATACATTATCACAATGTGCATTAGAATGGGTTGCCAGAGGCAAATGCTTGTGTGATAACTTCCCTAAGGGAATAAGAAAAGAGCCAAACTTCCATGGTGTCAGCTGCAACATTTCATTTGTTTGGCAGCCATTTGCCATTTGGGAAGCATGCTCTGCAAGTATCAGAAACACACCCTTTACACCCAAGAAGAAGGGATGGAGAAATGAAACATATTAGGCTATACATTTTTTGTTTGGTTCTAATGGGATTTTTTAAGTATTTTGCTCTTGGGGATCTTTTTCACTCATGTATATAAATTTTCACTAATTTAATACATTGCTAGTCATCAGAGGTACACAGTGTTGCAGAGTCTAAATTTGTATCTAAATTGCCTTTTCTGTGATATTTTAATGATCTATTACAGTCATCTCTACATTTTTCCATATGGATCTCTTTTAGTGGTAGGAATAATAAATAAAGTGTTTGATTTGTACCTGAATCAAAGATGGATTCTGCTGATAAGGAAAATCCAAAATAGCTTAATTATAACTTAATATTGGCTGGTGGGTATATCTCACACTAGACATAGTACAGAGTATCTTGTGGATGCTGCAGGTGTTTTCATTCAGGGAGGTGCAGCTGGTGAAAATACCTTGGCTTTGAAGACGTGGCAGATTCCTCAGTTGCAGAGAGCTACATTTGCTAAGCTTGTGGATTCGTGTGCAGTATTGCACTGGAACATTCTTCTCCTCTGAAATAAATTTTTTAGACATAGTCTGACAAATTTTCTGTGTGGAAGTATGTATTTGCTCTGCATTTAGGTTCCAATTTCAGAAGCCCCATATTGGTCTGAAGTCTATGCTTTCTAGCAGCTGTTAGACCGCAGACCTCTCAGTCATGGTCACAGTAGGAAAATGGCATTTTCTTTGAGATAAATCTCAGTTATTAAGTAGTTGCAAAGACTGACGTATTTGCCCCTCTACCCCCTATGAATATCTCAGTGTGAGGCTTGGCTTTGTGCATAACATGGTTTGAGTAGAGGCTGTGTTCAGTCCCACGCTTCCTCCATCTCATCTGTTTCCCTGGCTTACGTTGTACTGGGTTGAGCAATCTGTGAGTGCAGAGTGAGTCAGTTCAGCCAACTGATTGGATCAAAAACCTTTTGGCAGATTAATCATCTTCTGCCAGGCAGGTCACTGCACCAGCTGGTACTGCAGTCCCATGGTTGCTACTTCTGATGCTGTGGCTGAGTCTGGTGGGAGGGGGCTTCTTTCCATGGCAGCCCATGGTTTCACCAGCCTGGGTGTAACTTTGCACTGCATTTCAGGATTGGTGCCTGGATTCTGAGACCTGATGACTGGATTTAATGCAGTCATTTGTTATGAGATTCATGCTGGACTGGTTCTCAGTCTCCAGAAGCACTGAACTGTAACTGCCAATAAGCTCTGAAATTGCGTTAGTTTTTATGAAGGGGTTTTTGTCTTTATATATTATATGTGATTACAATGAATACTGTGTTATTTTTTTTCTCCTCTGTTCATTGCTACATATATTTGTCAAGGTACTGATGTAAAGTTAACTAGTCTGTAGTGTCCTGGATTCTCTACTCATTTTTCTGAAGTTCATTCTCAGAAAATGTTTTCTTTTGCCCATGGACATCTCTTCTGTTTATTTTTGTTTTGGTTATTGCCCATAAGCAAGTGAAGGAGAATTACTGTAAGCAGGTGGCCTTTTGTGTTGCATGAGAGAAAAGTGCTCTTTCAGTACAGACCTGTGAAAGCTCTCCTGCAGCTCTTTCCAGAGCAGCAATTACAAACAAACACTTTACAGAACACAGAAGATAAGGCAGCTGTTCACTCAAGGCAGCTCCTGATCCCCAACAGGAACTTTCCTTCTGATCTCTGGGAAGTCCTGAGATCACTGTTTAGAGTGATTGGTAGACTCTGTAAATCCTGGTCTTTCACTGCAGGATGGACAATGCTCCAAAATTTTCAGGTGCGTAACTCCAATATTTGGTCACATTTTAGTACCTCCTTATTAGGGTTTTGGTGGAGAGAGATCTTTTATCCTTTAAGGAGAGGGAAGGAACTTGCTTTGTCTTATGACATTTATCTCTGCTGGAAATTTATTACATTCTCTCTTACCAGTTTTGTTTTTTCTCTTCCATTAATGCATTTATCACTTATTGTAACAATTCTTGCCATCCACTTTTCGTATTTGTGTTGGCTTTCATTCCTTTAATTTGAGGTTAAGATGTTTCACTTTACTTCCAAAGTGTTAAGACGCTTTTGCAAAAGTTTTGGGTTACCACTTGAGTGTTTCCTCCAGCCCTTATCTGGTGACAGTCCCATAAGTATCTGCAAAAGTGTTTTGGGGGATTGTGGTGTGTATGTTTGTGTCCCCTCAGATTCGTCCTCTGTTGTAGTGTTTTAAAACCAAAGGCATGCTGGTGTGTTGGCTTCGCATATCCTGTCTCTGTTATTTCAATCTTTCTTTCTTTCCCCTCCTTTCTCATCTCTTCCCACATGTTAGCTCTCTAAGGAAAATTAATTTTTATTTCTTTTGAAGACAGGCCCACTGGGGGCCTGGTCTATGATAAGGATCACTTAGTTGCCTAGGTGTGTACTACTAACTGATATCCCTAGTCCATGGAAACCTTTTCTGCAGTCCCTGTTCCTCAGCCTTACTACTTTATTTTCCTTCCAGCAGTTTTTTTACCCCAATCTAATAACTACCACTGTTGTAATTTATATTAATTTTGGAAAACAGTCACAACTCAAAGAAGTCTAATTAAAGTGAAAAAAAATTAAAAATCAAGTATCTTGTGTTCTTTGTTATAATCTTAACGGTAACTTAATTACAATCGTTGATTGGAAGCTCTCTCATATGGCAAATGATGCTTATAACATACACAGAAAACATATTATAGAAGTAGAATTAGAAGTAGAATTAGGATTTTGATGTTAACAGGCTCTGCTTGAATAACCCAGCTGAATAAATGATCTCTCTCTTTCATGGGATGGCAAGTTTATCTCACCCTTCCAGATTTCTCTTTTCTCTCAATTTTATGATCTTCTGCTCAGTAACAAGATCACAATATTCCTTCTCTTCTCTTAGTGTTGTCATAGTTCTGTACTATAGATATGTATTTCTAAGGTCACAACTGCACTTTTTAAATGTTCAGTGAACAAGATCAACTCAAAAATTCTTCACTAAAATAAGAAGCCATTCAAAATCAATATGTATGTAACAGCAGAAATCAATTCTTCAACTAGGAACACGTTATTTCTAATAAAAAGTAGTAATAAAACACAATTTTTTAGTTTTTAAAAGTATTTTATATAAGGCACCATGTTTCACTGTGATCATTGTACTTGCCTTATACATGTATAAAATCAAAAATTTTATTCAGTGAGTGCTGCTTAATGCTCTGAACCCTGGAAAATCCCATATTTAACCCGAAGCATTTATGTAAGAAAATCTCAGTAATAAAGCTTAACTGCCTAGTATCTCAGTATAAAAATGTAACTTTACATCTCTGTGAAATACACTGCTGCATTTGGAACCAAATCCTGGACAATATCAGATGATGCCAAAAGGCTGATCAAGTAAGAAAGACAGTGGATAATTACAAATTTAGCCAAGATCTGTCAGATGCACTAAGTGATTTCCCAGAGCAATGTTGCTTATTTTATGAAGATGGTATTTGCTGAAGATTTTTATATTAATATATATTAGCTCTTTTTTTTTTTTTTGTTTTTTTTTGTTTTGTTTTGTTTTGTTTTGTTTTGTTTTGTTTTGTTTTGTTTTGTTTTTTTACCCTTTCAAGCCCTTAGGACAGTTTATAATCCTTTGGGTTGTCCTTTGCTTTGGTTTTTTTCTTTCCTCTGGTCACATCTCACTTGAATCAGGTACATAAAATAAACTTTGGATGCATTCAATGCTGATTCCATTCTTTTGTTCAAGACAGTCTTTCTTGCTTTATACTATGAAAGTGAAACATCCTCTGCTTGACCTCCAAAGACCTTTCTGACATGGTGTACACTACTCCCTGATGTTGCATACTCTATATTTCATAGTATCTGTTTCACTGCCCAGTATTATTTAATTCTCTTTACTGATCTCCATGCACTTGTTTCTTCTTACCTGTCTGGTTGTTATAAAACCTCTCTTATCCTCTAGGATAAGCAGCTGCTTGAGTTCAGTAATTAACCGATGCACACCAGATCAAAGGGCTGAAAATGTGTCTTTAATCTGAAAGTTCATTTGATTGCAGCGTATGAAAGATTCCTGAAACTTCCTGGATCAAAACACTGAGATTGTTACCTCATGCTATTTTTGCAATATGTTCAGGCATCTACTTGTAAAGAATCCAGATATTGATACAAATCACCTAAATACTTGAGCATGAATGGGAAGATCATTCCCTCATAGTGTAGGACAGGGACAGTGCTGGATGGAAAATAGGTTTGCTTTGTGATTTCTATGCCAATGACAGATCTATTTCCTAGAGCCACTGACATTCTAACAAAGGCATTGACTCCTTAACTGAGGCCACTTCTCTCCTTCCTGCCCCAGACATCACAACAACAGGCTGAAAAAGATGGTTACAGATGGATAAGAGAATTTCAAAAGATGTATGAACATGAGTGGCTTAAGCCTTACAAGAAGCATGGGCATTGAAATACAGAGAAGGTTTTTAGGATAGTCTTTCAGAAGCAGTACCAATCCAGTGGCATTTTCTGTCATCAGTCAACATAGCTCTAATTGTATTTTAGGTTAATAGAAGCTTCAGTCATGAACAAGACAACTGTAATAATATCATACATATTTTTTCTAAGATATTCCCTGCAGAGCAGAGCTCTTCCCACCATTTCTTTCCCTTTTAATCCAGCTTATCCATGTTTTCAGGCTATGAAATTCATCCTTGACTAATAATACTGATAAAGAAAAGACTATGTTTAATACAGTTCTCTGGTTGAAACATTAGACACTGTTTTTTCTGCTTCCAGGAAGAAATAAAACAAAACAGTGTTGAAATCATTTGTGACAAAGCAGGAAATGGCTTGGGCATGCTTTCTTACTCTTGTCCTCAAACATGATTATGTTCTTCTCCTTATTGTATATTGCCTTATCAGCATGAGGATTAGACTTAGCAATGAATAAATTATGAGGAGAAAAGTATACTGCTGTCCAAGAATAACTATTCTTATTGGATACTGCTTTTGGGAGGATGTTCAAGCAATATTAGAGGTAGTTTCTGAGTTCTGTAGTGTATTTTTGTAAGACAAGAGTACTGTCTTACTGTCCCTCTGACTTTTCATATTCTCCACTGTTACTGCTGCGTTCTTCTTTGTGTAAATCCATTGGAAAAGTTATAGTTCCATGTGAAACATGTGAAATATTTCTGCTCATGTGTGTTCCTGAGGTAGTGGCATCCCAAACTTAGCATATGCATAAGTTTAAGCTGTGTGTGAGGATGTTGAGAGTAAAGGTTTGTTGCTGTCACTTTCCCTGGGAGCAGCCAGGCTCAGCCACATGTGATTAGACCCAGGGACCCAGCAGCTTTGTGGGCTGAACCAGGGTAACTCCCCACCACTCATTGCTGCATCAGTTGCATCAGCTGTAGGAATTACTGTTCGGTCCTTAGAAGACTAGAAGAGCAACATTTCCAAACCAAACTGTTCTATGATTCAGTAAGGTACCTGCTTCCACTCCCATGGAGCTTTTAAGCAGCAAGACAGCCCAGGCTGGGGGGCTTCATGGCTGTAAGAAGTTCCATTGAGGGTTGACCTCTTCTCTCAAGCAGCTAGAGAAAGGACAAAGGGAAATCGCCTCATGTGGCACCAAGGGTGGTTCAGGGTGGATATTGGGAAAGATTTCTTCACTGAAAGGGTGGTTAAGCGTTAAAGCAGGCTCCTCAAGGAAATAGTGGAGTTACTTGGGAGTGTTTGTAAAACGAACAGATGGGGCATTTTGTGATATAGTTTAGCAGGCATGGTAGTATTCAATTTGAGGTTGGACTGAATGGTCTTGGAGGTCTTTTCCAGCCTTAATGATTCTATGCTGTAACACTGGAGGGCTGAATGCTTTCAGATGGCTTCACCCTGCAGCCTTATGCAAGAAAGGGAAGCTTGACCAGCTAATTGAAGTCCCACCTTTAAGGGATATCCAAAGCTGTGCAGGCAACTCAGATATGCAGCACCATGTACAGAAGACTTTGCGTGGGCAGTAGAATGTTCTGGGTTAAACTCAGGTGAAAACCCACATTTGTTTCTACAATGAGAACTGTCAGAATAAACATTTGTCAAGGGGAAGCAGGCCCACAGAGGGCAGTGGCAAGGAAAGAATTGCACATGTAGTCGGTACTTTGCAATCACTGAGTGGCAGCAGGTACCCCGTGAAGTTCACAGTTGCTACCTCTAAATCCTGCTTGTGTTTCCCTGTCGTCTTACTCTGGGAGTCTGCTTCCTACAGGTAGTGCTGACCCCTCAAGGGATAGAGTGGCACATGGAGGGAGAAAGGAGCCATCCCTGGTACAAGAGAGAAGCATCAAGCTACAACTTGGATCACAGCTAGTGTTTTCCAAGCGGGTGTTGGACCCATGACCCCATCTATCCAGCCTTGGGAGAGAGCAGTCTATCCCCAGTGATTTTAATCATGAGGGAAAGAGACCATTTAACATTCTTTGTCTGTGCCCTGGACTCCTTGTAAAGAGGGCAGAAATATCTAGCCTTCAACGCTTTCCAATGCAAATTTGATTTATTTTTTACTGCCAAAATGTGTACTTTCTGTTTTGTTTACATTTGGAGAATTGTGGTCTTAGACAAATTGTCATCACTTCCAAGTAAAATAACCTATTCCTTGATATTGCTCTCAAATTTTAAAGATGGATCGAGGGGCTGGAAGTGTCAATATGTTATTAATTTTACAGTGGCAAGTTCCAGGTACCAGTCACTCAGATGAAGAGCTGTGATATAGTGGAGCAGTTTAAAATTACAGCAAGTTCAAGGTAGATATAGTACCTCATTCAGAGTACCTTCAGGCAGAATACTGAGATGAAATTGGTGAACTTTGGTTGATTGTTTGTTGATCACACCAATGGCTTGAGTTGATGAAGTAACCTGCCCTTGCAAGGTAGCATGCAGCCATCCATTTCTCTCTTATCATTCATGCTGTTTGTGCAAGAAATAGCTTTTAAAAATTAATTAAATTGATGCAAGTAGTAGGTAGTGCAGATGCAACTCGTGAATTCCAGCAATACAGATTTCACAGGGGCAGGGGGGACAAAAAGCACTTTCATTATCCCCCCCAATCATATTTGATGAACTAGATTAATGTGATTATAGACAGGAAAATAGCTCTGAGGGAAGGGTATCACCTTACCTTGCAGATCAAGCCCCCAGAATGCTGAGCTGTATTTGCTCATGTCCATGAAGGAAAGGAAGATTGCCCCACAGAGCCAGTACAGCAGTGAAATAGCAGGCTTCAAAGATTGGCTCTGTGCGTCCCTCCTCATGTGTTATACCAAAGGCTTTTTAAATATATGGGCATCTTGGCACTGCTTTTCACAGAAATTTAATGTGAAATATCCATGTTTCAGAGCCTAACGGAAGCAATGTGATTTTTCTGATTTTTCTGTTTAGTCACCTCCAACACTTCACTGCTGCTATAAGCTTCCAGTTCATTATGGTGGTCAGAATGCTCTTTCTCAAGTCACTGAGCTTCTTCGGTGTGTTGCTGCTGCCTGGAGTGAGCTGTGCTCCTGTCCTATCCTGTCCTACTCCCATGACTTCATCATCTACCGCTTTCTTGCAGTGGCTGTGCTGCTTTTTGACACTATAAGCCTATTTAATCCATGGAAACAGAAGACTCCCAAGTTTTCCTGCATGAATTAGTTTTGTGATGTTTTGATGTTCACACAGAGCCCTTGCTCTCATTGAGCAGGCAGTGCAGAGGGAGGAGGTGGCCAGAAGAGCTGCAGAAACCTTACCTGGTGGGCCCATCTGTTGCTCACCCAACTCACCTGAGTTCAGGTGACTCTGCTGAGTCAGCTCAGTCCATCTGACTTGTAGCACTGTCCAAGCAGGGTGCAGAGGTGGGCACAGAGAGAGACCATGCATTACTCTGGCAGTGCTTGCTCAGAAACAGGTTGAACCCTTTCCTGAATATATTTCCTGAATATCTCCTTCTCCAAACAACAGCAAATACAAATAATAATTCTTTGTATGTGTACTCGAGGAAGAGCCCCAGACTGCTCCTATCTCTACAGGTGAGGAGGGAACCACGGTGATGCTGAGGAGAGTGAGGGTGGTTGTTGCATATAAGTAAAGCTCTATAAAATAAAGGCCTTGTTGCCCTTGTAAAATCATGGCTCAGGCCTGCTACTTAGGCTAAGTAGAAGGGACCTATGGGAGAGTGACTCAGCTGGAATAGGGGTGGAGGAGAGATGTGAGAGATGCGCTGCTTACTGCCACATGTCCACATCGTGGTGTATGGGGGTTGTTGACTTGGGCTTGTTGTGCCTTAAAACTATGTAAACTGATAATCATCTAACTGCTTAAGAAGGCCTGCTTTTTGCCATAAAGGGGCTCTCCTTTGCACCTGCCTGGGGACTCCATGTTTCTTTGCTTTGTACAGGTGGTGTGTGCAGGGGGGACCTGGGAATAGCAGCTCTCGTTCCTCTGATGCATTTGGAGGACATGGATGAATACTATGCAAGAGACAGCCCTGAGAAGAATTTGTCTTGAGAGTCCATGTTGAATTTGCAGTACAGGCAGCACAAAACCTGTACTTTGATTTGCAAATGGCTGCATTCTATATGCAAATTACTGAAAAAAGATAAATGTGGAACCCCACAAAGTTGCTTTTAGTTAACGTCAGAATGAAATCCAATTTTAATGAATACAGCCTAAACTTTTAAAGAGCTTTCACTTAATTGGAAAAATGTTTATTTGCTGTGTTCATCTTTTTTTCTTAATGAATATTTGAGATGTGCTTGGACTATATTGCATAACATCAATAAGCATTTTACTAGCAATATGTCTGGATTTGTATGTGTTTGAATAAGTTTACTTTCCTGTTTTTATACCAGATTGTAATGCAGGAACTCTATTATCCATCTTGCAGCCTGCAAGATAAGCAACAATGTAATGACTCGCTGGGACTAATTAAAAATGAGTCTTGCTGTTCACTCCTTATTTTCACGTAGACAAATTTGGAAGTAGTACATCAAAACATTAGACAGTTTCTTGTCCATCTATAAATCCACCTGATCTGTGAAAATTGCCTGCTCACTACAGATACTTTCACGTAGGAAAGTTTTTCTCCTCTTTACAAGACTGTGAGGCCAGTGTGCAGCTCTTCACAAAGGGAGACAGTTTGCTCCCAGTCTGGTAAGAATCTCAGCTGGGCTTTCCAGAAGGTAAGCACAATGCCCAGGGCTTTGACTGTGTAAGGGGCTGGACACAGAGGGAAAAATGGTTTTTGTGAACAAATGGAGCTGAGAAGGTGGCAGGATGGTTTGCAACAAATTGAGAGGGCAGAGGTTCAAAGGGCAAGAGATTGTAGCAGAGAATGGTATTTGAAAAACATACGTATGGAAATGCTAGAGAAGTGGTAATAGGAGAGGATTTTCATAGACAAAAGGATTCACTACTGAGATTTTTGTATAGCTGTGGTCCTAATTTAAATGACAGGAGATGAGAATATGGAGGTTAAACATATTCTCTCTTCACCACCCTCCCTTGCCTTTGGTGATTTTTTTTTTTTTTTTCCCCGTGGTAGTATTTTTCAATTAATTCCTCAATTTGAATAAAATTGCTTCTTTTTTCAGACTATAGGAAAGTCTCTAGAATTAAACCACAAAGTGTTAGAGCTGTTTGTCACATTCATGTTGAAATAAGGTTTTATTTTTTTATGTAAAGGAGGTAATATCAATCTCCAGATCAAAAGATCTTGTTATCTATTCAGTCTACCCAGTCTGGGTTATATGAGGTTTCTAATTTTTTTTGATAGCAAGAATGACATAATAAAGCAATCATGAAAACTATTTAAATCAAACACACCCCTGGAAAGAGACAGAGGCACAGGACGATGTTTTGATTTAATTTAATTCAAATTTGATCAGGAATAATTGAAGATTTCTTTTATCCAGATCTCTATTATTATTGAAGTTTTAAGTAAATATTCTTGCTGTCTATGTCTGCCAGTCAAATTCTATTTTTTTAAAATTCAGAAATAATGTGGATTTATGGCACTCCAAATTTCTATTGGAAAGTAAACTATAATTAGGCAGGAAAGAAATCATCTTCCCTGCCAAATGAAATTGGCTTTCACATTAATTACAGAAAACAATACTGTTACAATAAAAACAATACTTCAAAAGGAAAATATGAATACCTTTACTCATTAATAAATTAAAATGCATGTGTTGGCTAGTTTAACAACAGCTTTCTCCAGCAAGCTTTCTCAGTGACTCTTCTGGAACCTTGAAACTAACACTCAGATCTCTAATGGTAGATACTCTTACTCAGACACATTGGGTTTATTGAACTGAGGATATAGATAATGAATTGTTTGAAACATGTTTAAAATAGTCAATCAGTCCTGTGTACTATTTCTCTTATTTGATCACTGTCTGGAATCTATCCTTTCTATTTATTTTTTTCCTCTATAAACTTATTAGAACACAGATTTGTGTGAAGAGCAGAAACTGCTAATTTATCTGGGAAAGAGTGAGAAGCCACCACAAAGTCTAAAACTCCATTAATTTGTTGACTAGTAATGAAGCTTTTCAAAGCTTTGTATCTGTTCTTTTTGTTTCTCCATTTTTGAATATTCACCTTAGAGTAGTGCAAAGGTTGAAGAGGTAGTGCAAGGCAAGGTCATATGAACCAATTTTGAATATGCCCTTTGTGCACCATATTTGATGAAGTATCTCAAATGAGCACATCTCAAATATGGTGACTTCTGACTGTCTGGACATTGCAAAAAAACCCTATTTAACTGCTCTCACTGCTCAAATACTTCTGAATCCCACATGCAAAGGTGGGATCTGAAAGAGATTCGGTATTTTTTTGTAAGTGGTTTTCATCTTATGCAGGCTGAGTATTTTATTTTGTAGGGCAACACCTGGTTCTTGAAATCAAAAGTATAAGAAAAATTAGAATGCAGAAATATTGCGTGAATAGCAGAAATTGATAATTTATCTTGGAAAGGATTGTGATTAGCAGCTGCCACACAAATGTACAAGATATGATCAAATGGTAATATGTGAACTCAATTAGGTGTTTCAACCTCTCTAAAACATCTTATGAACAAGCTCCCCTCTGAACTAATCAGGTGGGTTTTATATCCTTTGTATCATATCTCACTATAAAATAAATAGGTGTTTCCTGTTTCTGATGAACTGTTTAAACAACATTCTCAAATGCAGAGAGGTTAAATTATCTATTCCTTATAGCACTTGGGCACTTCTTGAAGATCTAAAAATTATAACTTGATATTAGCAATTTCTTCTTTTTTCTTTTTATACAACTCCAAAATTGCATAAACTTGAGATGTTGTCTGAACACACTTGATAACAGATTTGCCTCACACCATCCAATAAAAAAAATCAAATTTGTAACATTTCCCTGTTTATTTCTGTCCCTACCAGCTGCCTTCCTTTGCTAGCACCAGTGGTTTTGTGTCAGCTTCATGAACCAGCTGGGGGAAAAAGCCCCATTCTCTGATCTGATTCATCACAAGCCTGTAAGTGGCTAAAAATGGAAAGACCAGTGAAAGTAATGGCCAAGGGGAGTGAAGATAGGGGAGGACTGCTCTATTTGGCAGCTGTGATAATGAAGGTGGTTGCTGCACTTAACCATGTGAATCTGCAGGCTGCCAGGAAGGGATAGTCCTGCTTCTCCTCCATCCCTGCTGACTGTAGGCCAAGTCTGTGGAAAGCAAACCAACCTAAACAGAAATCCTACGTTAGAGCTGATAATTAAGCAGACTTATAACCTCCTCCTTGCTATACCAAATGAAGGTAGGAGTAGTTTTACCAAGGTATGGGATGTGGGGAGGAAAGGTGATAGTCTCATGGTGACAACTTGCATGCATGAACTGAACTTGATAAACAGCACATATCAGTCCTCATTCTTTGCTTTACATTACCTGCTGAAGGTAGGAAGTTCAGTTGTCTGAAGGAGTGAGGATTTTTATTGGCATTTGTTTATCTGACTTTCTGGGTTTAATTAAAAAAAAATTGAGCTATAAAATATTTGCTGAAGAGCCGTAGACTGCTTTTGGTTCTTCCAAGACTTGAAATATCAGTAGTACTGTTATAAATTGTAGCCACCAAGACTGGCCTCTATAAACTAGAATACTGAATCACAGTAAAGATGAACCCTGCTCTAAGAGTCTTACAATTTAAATAAAGATTGGAAAAGAAGTTTTATTCACCTTATTAAAGGTGGATTGAAGCTCAGTGAAACTAAGCAGGAAATTTTCCTTCTGCAAAAGTCAGTCAAATAGCTGATTTTTAACAAAAACTTCCCCCTTATCATGGACTTGCTCAGGGAACAAAAAGAAATCAGATTTTTTGAATCTCAGTCCTGCATCTTAACTAGTCATTCTGGTCATCTTTCTTTACTATATACTTTAAAAAGAATTAAATTGCCTTATTAAGAGAAGGCAGAACTGCTTGGTTAGTGCCAGAGAAACTGATTAAATTCCTTATTCTGAGAGAAAGGTGCATTGGTTATTATTAAACATGTCCTTGATGCAGCCTCAAGCTCAAAAGGTCATTAAACAATTTCCAGGAGCTGTTAAAGGAGAATTTCTCTATTTTTGCCTTTTTTTTTTTTTTACATTCCTTCTTCAGGCATCTGGTGTAGAGGTCCCTCACAAAAAACAAAACAAAACAAAAAAAACAAAAAAAAAAAACACAAAACCCCCAAACCCTATGTCCTTAAAGCTGTCCTTAATTATGTGAAGAAAACAGAAAAACATTAATCTGAAAGGAAATGAAATTAAATTAAAACTCCAGATGATTCTCCAGACAAATGAGACCAGAATGAAGGTTATTACCTGGAATCACGATACTGGGCTAAATTACCATTTGGCTGGGAGAAGAGTGTGTTTGGTCTCAAAGTTTTAAATCAGAAAACTTTCATCACATTGGTCGAGGAGCCGTAGAAGGCCCTTTCACTTTGCCATGGTAGATAACCTCCTCTGACCTTCAGTAGAAGCACATCCATTGGATTTGTTAACATTTCTGTGCAGAAGCTTGATTAACTGTTGAAGACTGATTTAATACTGTCGCCTTTAGATCAGTATGCAAGGAGATGGTTCCTAAGTGGCAGAAAGAAAACAAGTCCGACTTTGTTTTTTTCTCATGTCAACCCTTTCAGAACCGTGATGTCTGTATTTATGTTTCTTCTTGAAACATAAAACTTGACAGAATGATGACCTCCAGTATGAACAATGTTTTTTTGAAAGTTTTCTGTTCCCCTTTGGCCATTATTTCCTTTTCCTTTGCCTATTGCTGCATAGGTTCTATTTATCAGTGTGGTAAGTGACAACTGGTGGTAGTAATGAGGCTGCAGACTTCACTTCTCTCTAACTGAAACCTGTTACTCATTAAATCTTCAGGATGCGTGTTGCCTCATTAATCCAAAGTACTGTTGTAATTTCTTCTCCCCATTCCCCACCTCAGCCTGGCATTAGTGCAGATAAGGAACGCCCTGTTTTACGCGCCATGTGCAGGAATTAGCTGCTAATTGCTGCTGCTTTTGTTAGCCTGAGTGGGAGGCCCTGGGAGCTCCTCTGTCAACCAGAGGGAGCTGGAGGACTGGTGGGGTGGCATTCATTGCTCTCAATAATGGGTAAGACCTTGATGCCCGTGTCGGTCGCTCAGCACCAAGAATGGAGGAGCTTAGCAGCCGGGTCGCTGTGTGGAGCCCGTGTGGTGTGTGGAGCTACCTGCTATTGCAGTAATGGGAGGGAATCTCTTTGGAAAGGCCCGTGTGCTCGGCGGGGACAGGAGGCTGCCAGCGCCGCCTTTTTGGAGGTGGGCGGCTGGGGCTGCGGGAGCCTGGGATCCATCCCCGCAGTTGAGTCCCCCTCGGAGGGGGAAAGGTTTCTCTGTGTCGTTATATCTAGTAACTAGTGCACTCTTGTATTTTGTGTTTATGAACACGAAGTTGCTCTGAAGCTGTGGTTTAATGCCCTTTTTGTGCGGACGCGCTCGCCCCGAACCCCCGAGGGCTGTGGTGGGCTCTGCTCCCGGCTGCAGCTCCAGCCTTGTGGCAGGGGCACGGCGTGTGTGAAACCACTCCAGCTCTGGTGTGGGGAGAGTCAGCGACTTTTTGTGAGAGGTATAAATATGTCTGGATAGTTTTCTTATTGCTGGCTCCTACCATCCCTACCCATTCCACCCTGCCTCTACTGTATTTTTTCGCTCTGAGGAATCACTGAAAATACATACGTGCTCTTTGGTGGGCTATTGCCCACCTATTGCTTTTTAATTTAATCTGTAGCTTGTGCTGACAGAGAAGAAATGTGTTTCGTTAGTGTTAGTCTGCTGCTCTTTGTCAGTGCTACGGTGGCTTTTTTTTCCTTTGTGTAATTACAGGTATATTTATCCTATTTTATGTGACAGTAATGTTCTGATTTGCAGTAAGAGACTCATAAATCAGGAATACTGTGCATTGCAAAACAGTTGAAGAACGCAACATATTTTCAAAGAGATTTCACAACAGAGTATGTTTTTATGGTGTTCAAGTATTTTTTTTCCTCAATTCTGCAGAAAAAGCACTAAAATAAGTTAGAATGATAAAACTCATAGCAAGATATTAATAAATGATGGCTGTATAGCGCTACACAGATCATGCTCACTTTGAGTTACTTTCCACAGTCACGTTCTTCTGGCTGCAGGATAATCTAAAGCTTCGTAAGTAAAAAGAATTTTAATCACAATGCAAATGACTGTTGAGGAAAAGAAAGAAATTTGACACTGTAACCTGGAAATGCCAGTGTACAGATTTTTTGAATATTAATTAAGATGAAATAATGTCACTTAAACTTGAAAATGAAAGTGCTGCCCCTTTAAGGTAACATTTTTCTTCTTTACATTGTCGAAGACAACTGCAGTCGCTGTTGCCAACACATCTTCAAGGTGCAGTGGTAGCACTCTGCAATTTGACAGGTTGAACTTTGGAATTGAGTTATAGTGACAACCTTGGCCCTTTATACCTCCCTTTAAGGTAGAAACCCAGGAAACAGTACCCAGTTAATAATAATTTTATATGTTGGCATAATGTATATGCCTGAGACAAAGGAAATAGGGCTAAAATGTCACAAATGAGGAAAAAATGAACTAGCAGAAATTGGCTGCTTAATGGATGTGTTTTTTTTTTTTTTTTTTTTTTTTTAAAAACTACTGGTCAAACTTAACCACCCTGGAAACCTTAAGGATAATTCAAAGTGATCTCTTAAGATTGTAGGCTGCCTATAGGGGTAGTGATGCATGCGCTTTCAGCACAGGAATTGTCTGTTACCTAGACTGCTGCTTTTCAAGGGGTGAACTGCAGTCAGCTGAAGGTTTCATTTTGTTGGTATATGGAAAAACAAGATGCTAGGTAAGCTGTTTTTCTACACAGAAAACCTCTGCAGAGGCAATGAGGGCTGACCATGTCTGGGGAGTGTGATCAATGGCAAAAGAAAAGCAGAAATCACATGGCTGAGTAAAAACTTTCAAGGTGTTAAAAGAATAGCAAGGTTGGAGGGGGTTTTGGTTTATTTGTTTGGTTGTGCCTTTTGTTTTTTGATTCCTGAGTTTGTGTGTGCTGGGTTTTTATTACTATTATTTTCATGGTTTTCTGTTGTTTGGTTTTGGTTTTTTAAGATTTCTGATCCTTTAGGATATACTCAATTTATGCCTTTGTATTTTTTCCCCCTTAAACTATGAGATCCAGAAAGCTCCTTTTTAAGTGGAAGTAGAGGGATGTTTTTAAGCTGGTTTTTTTTTTTTTTTTTTTTTACTTTTATAGTTACACATAGCAGGTAATATTAAAGGAAAATGGTATTTGGTGTCACTTAAATTATGCTGTCTAGGTTCCTCTCAGCTCCATTTATTTGACAAGACTTCCTAGGATCTGTTTTGCTTGGGTCCTGAGACCCCCCAGACAGCTTTTGCTCTGCAGCAAATAAGCTGAGAGCATGGAGAGTCAGTTGCTAACGTGATCCTGCAGCTCCAGATGCAGGAGTAAGTTTATGAATGCAGCAAATGTGGCTTTGCCAAATGCTCGTCATGTACTTTTAACAAGACGTGTTGTCTGATAACTTCAGCTGTAAATGCCTGGGCCAGCCCAAGCTCTCAAAAGGCTGCTGTGACTGCATGAAGTGTCACTCTGCCAGCCAGGAGCATCTGGAAGAGTAGGCTCATGCTCTGCTTGTCACTGAGAGTCTTGGGGTTCCAAGGCAGGTGGCATGGTGGGCACAGAAGTAAAACTATAGCTGGATGCACATTAAATTTTAAATGTATCTAGCTAGTCATAAAGAGCTCTACTTCATATTGTGGATTGTGCTTTTAATCTAGTTTCCAATGGAATCTTACTTCCAAGCATGATGTACATATGATCAGAAATTTTGTAATTTGCTGCTTAGATTTCACTCTAGAGTATTTCCCATGTGAAAATTGGTATATTTATTAAGCTTTCTAGTAAGCTTTATTATTCTTCCTGAAGGTAAAGCAACACTGAAAAACCCAGCAGGTAGACTGTGCATTTGTAAAATGCCCTGTCTTAACAGGGGGCTTCTCCTTCTATTCTGGTGGAGTGCCAGTTTTGCCATACTCTAAATAGCTTTTCATTATCACTTAATACCTGTGCACATGACAGTGTGAAAAGTGCTTATTTTTATGTTTTTTATCACTGTTAGAAACTTGTTCTGTCATGTATGTTTGTTATTCTGAACACATGAGATATATGAGGTAAGTCATGACAGTACTATGGATTTCTCCCCATTTCTCACCCCTACTGAATTTGAAGGAAAAAACTTCAAGTTCTTTGAAGTCTGTAACAGTGAATGTTTGATGGGTAGCTAATGATATATCTGGTTGTTTTCTTTAAGTATAGACAACATATATATAGGAAGGCAGAAAGAAAACGGAAAAATACTTGTCGGAAGTCTTAAGAGGAAAAAAAAAAATTAAATTACCTTATTTCATCCTCCTAACTGATATTGTTAGCTTAAATATTTCTTCGTGTAATTTTTCCTCTTGTCTATTGCTCATGGGTGTGCAGGAAAAATCTGAGATAAATGTCTTTGGAGCATTGGAGATCTAAGGTCCCAGTGTGAAATCTGTGTTTGCTTCTGCAGGTCCCAGAGCCCTCAGGTGAATGGGTCTAGGGGGATCTTCTATTTATTATTTCAGTTTAACACTTGAGTGAGGCCACAAAGTGAAAGTCATACACAGGCAGAATTCAGGCTGCTTTTCACATGTTGGTGCTCACCAGGGAGCAGTTTGTTGGTGGAATTAGCTCAGCTGCTTCTCTGATAATGCAGTCCTGATGCAGGAATTTGGACACTGTACAGCATTATTGCTTCTTCTCTGGGCCAATCTCACTTAGAGGAACCACTCAAAAGTATTGACTGTAGTGTACCATGCTGCTGAGTTTTGAGTACAAGTCAGAGATGCCCTGGCTTCATTGGAAGTGGCTCTGCAGTGATCTGCATGGGTTTTACCTCTTCCATGCCTGGGTTGTGGGCCACCAAGTTAGGCAGAAATAGTCCTTATTTGTGTTCTCTTACCTCTGATTTTTTTTTTTTTTTTTTTTTTTTTTTTTTGAGATCACATAACACAGGTTTTATCTAGGCTATAGAAGTGATTTCTGGGCTGAACACAAGCTGTGTTGTGATTTAAAATTTTGCACAAATTTTTCTCTTTTTGTATGTGGTTTAAGGCTAATGTGTTTTCTTACACATTTTGTATGCACTAGATGGAGCTGACTTGGTAGAGAATTTCCAGGCAGGACATAATATGATTTTGGATGGTTATAAGCTCTCCAGAAGGGGTAGGAGAGGAAGGAGAGTCAGTAGGGTGGCTCTGTGCATTAGAGAATGTACAGTGCTCAAGAACAGTGATAAGGTTGAGTGCCTTACTTCTTACTTGTGTAAGAATCAGGGAGAAGGACAACATCCTGGTGGGGATCTGTTATGGACCACACAACCAGGATAAAGAGGTAGATAAAATATGATCTAAGTGACTGGCTGATGTTTTTATGGCACTTGAGGCTTATTGGAGACTTTATCTTGATGGCTGCCTGCTGGAAACTCATCACAGTGGAGAGGATGTGGTCTAGGAGGTTTCTGACATGTGGAAGATAAGTTCCTGACACAGCTGGACCTGTTTATGAGCAGGAGGGCTGGTGGGAGATGTGGTAGTCAGAGGCCATCTTGGGCACAGCCACCACAAAATGTTTGAATTCTCGATTCTTGATGAAGTAAGGAAGGGGATCAACAAAACCTGTACTTTGGATGTCCATTGAGGACACTGGTTTAGAGCCTTCCTTGGGACATGGCCCTTAGAAGCCAAGGAGTTCAAGAAGGCTGGAGATAATTTCAGAAGGAAACCTTAAAGGCACTGTAGCAGACTATCCCTATGTGCCCAAAGACAAGTCAGCAGGGAAGAAGATGAGCCTGTCTGAGCTGGGAGTTTTTGCTGAAACCTGGGGGGGAAAGAGAGCTTAGTACTTTTGGAAGAAGGGACAGGCAACTTTGGAAGAGAACAAGGATGTTGCTAGGTCATGTGGAGAGAAAATTAGAAAGACAGAAGCTCATCTAGAGCTCAGCATGGCCACCACTGTAAAAGGTAATAAGAAGTATTTTTTTAAAACACACTAACAAGAAGAGGGCATCCATTCTTTATTGGATCCAGAGGAAAACATAGCTAAGGATGAAGAAAAAGCTGAGATAATTAATGCTTTCTTGCTGCAGTCTTTAACAGAAACACCAGCTATCCTCAGGGCAACCAGCCCTCTAAACTGGTAGACAGGGATGGGGAACAGACTCAACTCCCTGCATTCCAGGAGAAAGTAGTGACCTCCTGTGTTACTTAGACACTCACAAGTGTATGGGGCTGGATTGGATCTATCTGAGGATCCAGAGGGAGCTGGCAGACAGGATAACCAAGGGATCAGGCCCAGTCAGCATGCATTTAGGAAAGATGTCCTTTTTAACCAACCTGATTTTCTTTTGAGACCGGGTGACCCATGCTGCAGATGAGAGAAAGGCTGTACATGTTGTTAACCTGGACTTCAGTGAAGCTTTGAATACTGCCTTGCACAGTATTCTCCTGGAGAAGCAGGCAGCCCATGTCTTGGACAGGTGCACTCTTTGCTGGGTAAATCTGTCAGGGTGGCTGGGCCCAGACAGTGCTGGTGAATGCAGCTGCACGCTGGTGGCAGCCTGTCACTGTGCTCTGCCCAACTCCCTGAAAGGAGGCTGTAGCCAAGGGGTGTTGGCCTCTTCTCCCAGGTAACAGGCAGCAGGACAAGAGGAAATGGCCTCAGGCTGCACAAGGGGAGGTTCAGGTTGGACATTGGGAAGTTTTTTCACTGGAAGGGTTGTCAAGCATTGGAACAGGCCTCCGAGGGAGGTGGTGGAGTCGCTATCCCTGGAGTGTTTGAGAAACAGCTGGACATGGCACTTAGTGCTTGTAGTTGAGCACGTGGTGATGCTTGGTCAAATGTTAGACTCACTGATCTTGTAAGTCTTTTCCAGTCTTAATTATTCTATAATTTTGATTTTACAATAGATTTTTATATGATTTTTAAGTGTCTAGATTAAAATCTATCTTCTATCCAAGATAAAACACAGAATGTGTGATTTCTGGTCATTCAACCACCACAGCTCATCAGATAATCTTTGAGCATACCAGTAGCAGATGAAACAGGTACTTCACAGACAATTTTATAGCTCTAACAGAAGATTTAATCTTCGAACAAAAATCACTCAGTTTCAGCATTGAAGAAAGGTGGTGGTGACTGCTGAACTGATTAAAAGAAAAAACATAAACTGATTTTTGCTACATGTGGTGCAGTGTTAGAGTTCCACTTATGCCATGATATAATGCATTTGGGCCTGTTAAAATCAAAATCTCAGAATGAATGCTTGACTACAATGTGTAGAGTGCAGTAAGGTATGTGTGTGTCTTTCCTGGAAATGTTTATATCATATTTGTATGAATTAGCTTGATATATGATATAAATGTAAATAATTTTAGGCATCATAAATAGGAAAAACTAGTTTTCAACCCTCTCCGTTAGAAGAGTTACATTGCATTATCATGTCTTAAGTTGCTTGAAATTTTTCTGAATATTAAAGTTTTGGTAAAAATCATCTATGCCTCCTATATGTCTCAATAGATCTCTGAGGGAAAGGCTTATGTGGAAAATACAGCAAAAGGTACTCTCCCATTTCTCAGAGTAAGTGTATGAAAAGTGAGTTGTTTTCCCATGTGTTGGAGGTTGAGTATTGTTTCTTTTGTGTTAGTTGAATTTTTTCCCTTAAGTTGCTAGGTCACTAATTGCTGGGTACTTAACCAAAACAAAGGGGTGGCCTGGCACGAGTTTTGGAGCTGATATTTTCTGATAATGGGCCATTAACGCTCACCAATGACCTGAGACATTACATCATCCCATTGGGTGATGCTCCACCCAGTTGGGGGGGACCCAAGCATTCCTACCTAGATAAAAAGGGGAGAAATGGGAACAGCAGGACATCCTGTTTTCCATTGGGTTCCTGGAGGAAGACTAGACTCATCTCACCACCACTGGACTTTCTACAGGACCATCTCTACTCCACAGAACTGCATCTGTTACTCCAGGAGGATTTGTCTGGACTGCTTCTAACACCCTGACCAACAGGGTGTCAGGTCACATCCCTGACTCTGTCAGGGTCTTCTGGGTTTTTTTTTTGTTTGTTTTATTTGCATGTTTATTTTCTTTACTATTACATTTGTATTTTTAATATTCCTATTAAAGGACTGTTATTCCTATTCCCAAAACTTTGCCTGAAAGCCCTAATTGCAAAATTATAATAATTTGAGGGAGAGGGTTGTATTCTCTATTAAAAGGGAGCTTCCAGCTTTTGCTGGCAGAAACCTGTCCTTTCAAAACCGTAACACCATGTTCGACTCCCATAGGAATGTTGCTGAGAAGCTGTTCTCTTCCTGAAGTATTTTTTGCTTTGTTTTTTATTTCTGCGAAGTCATGTATCTTTTTGACATTTTCTGAGGAGGAGTTATTGGGGGTGAGGGTGTAATTTTTTAACAACAGCTCAAATCTGATTATGAACCTCTGGAATCTATTTTCACGGTTACAATATTACAGCTGGTTGAAACTTGGCATGTCTGTTTTCAGTGAAATGCCAACGCTGAATTTTCTTTTGAATGAGGATGAAAACAAACATTAATTTGTCCATAAAGCTGATTCTTTCAAAACACGTTATTTTAGCTTCATTGAAGTACTATTTTAAGGAAATCAAAACATTGTATTCGGCTTTTGACTCCTCTGATTGTTCCATATAAATTCTAAATGATATGTCTTTGAATGAAGCATGGCTTTTCAGAAAGAAAAAATCATAGAACTCAAAATATTTTTTGTTGTTCTACTTCTATTTATTAATTGAAATTCTTAAAAACTATCCTTGAAATTTCAGTTTCATCAGAATGGCCATTTCCACCATTGGTTCTGAACACAACTGAATCATATGAATGTTCAGGAAATGGTTAAAAATTCATCTTCATGCAACATTTTCCAAGCCAAGAAGCACTGACTGAATTAGACTCTCTGTAGCTGTTTCTGTCTGTGGCCAGGAGACAGAGCTCAGGAACACTTCATCTCTATCCTGTTATTTGTTCCTGGGCAGCAGGAGAGAATTTAGTTATTGTTAAAAGGATGTAAAGTACTTCCTTGCATTTAGGGAGGTGGAATTGAAATATCTGAGGTGCTAGTAGACTAACTGTAAGTTAAAGATGAGACAATTGGATGAGTTAGGAATGAGGGGCTCTGCTGTGATGTCAGTGGTCTCCCTGGGTTTTCACCACCATCCTGTCGTTAGCAAGGATTACAAATGCCACTGAGGAAGCATGCGTTGCTTCCCTTTTGTAGCTCCCAACAGAGGGCTATTTTTGGCCCTCTTTTGGCCAACTCAATGTGCAGTGTGGTATTATGGATTTAGCTATTTGCTCTTCTTTGAGGCAAGTGAACAAGGAGCAAGTATTTCACTATTTGCAAGGGGAGATGTGTAGAATCTACACAGCAGTAAAATCTCAAGCAAATGGAAAGCAAGTCTGTTCTATGTGTAGAATAGTGTTGTGAGAAGAATATATAGAGAGAATAGAATAGTATAGTGACAGTGTAGAATCTGTTGCCAAGACAGATCTTCTTGTTTTGATATTTTTTCAAGTCAGTGTCCCTATACTTTGCATGCTTGAAATTTGTAGTAGTTGTGACTGAATTGCTGCTTTTTAAAATATATATATAATTAATTCCTTTGCTGCTTTAAGGTTCATTTTTATTTTGCCAGTAATGTTGATTGCGATTCTCATTATGTTTTCCTGAATGTTTCTAGAGATGGTGTTCCAGAAAGCTTTTAAAGCTAGTGTTTAACTTAGAATTTTCATCAGGAATGTTTGAACATGGGCAGTGTTGAATGCAAAACTACCCTTTTACTTTTCTCAAAAAGATATTTGCATTTACCTGCTCTTTGTCCAAGTGTTGAAGGAAAAAAGGATGCATTTGCTGTTGGATAAATGTGCCTCTGTTTTGCCAAATTTCATCCTTTCCTCAGTAGAAACCTATAGGAGAGCCCTAGGGAGACAGTAGTATCGCTGTGATTAATTTAAATTTCCTGCGGTGGTACGCGGTGAGGTGAGTGATTTGTGAACGTGGGGCAGTGCAGTCCCACAGCCCTGCTTGTCTGAAGGGCTCTTCAGCAAGAGACTCCCTGGGTACCTGAAGGCTTTAAACAGAAGTGCCATCCACAGAAGCAACTGCCTTCCTGAGCTGCAGCCAGACCTTTCTTTTCTTCTTCAGGTGTCACATTTTAAATGTATATTCAGCTGTTTTCTAGATCCTTTGATAAAAGCCACAGGGGAGATTCAGTGGCCACTCCTTGAGGAATGTGAGCATTGTCAGAGACTGCTTGTATTTTGTGAACTACAAAAACCAGGCAAACTTCTGGTTCAACTTTGCAAAAAGGTGCTTAAAATTAGTGGAACCAGAGGTAAAAATCATGTGTAAGATGAAGGAATAAAACTTGTAGAAATGCAATTCAAAATCCTATTTTCCTTAATGTTGAGAGACAAGATACAGCCACAAATCAGCTATCTAAATTAAACGACAAATGGAGTTTATAATAAAATTTAATATGGCAATAAGAACTAAATACAGTGTCAGTGATAGATTGTAGATATTGTTATATATGGACTGTGCGATTTGTATTTTTCTTGTATCATTTCTGGGTATTGTGTATATATGTGTAATATAAAGTTTGGGATAAATCTAAATCTAACTCACTCTGAGACCCAGCCACAGAGGATTACCTCATGTGGGAGTTGCTTCCAGGAACTGGCAGGCTGATCTGGTAACTGTTGAGACATGACAAAGGCCAGGAAAACAACTATCTCCTCAAGCCTCCCTTTGCTGTAGAAAAACCTGTTTGGTATAGGCTCTGATATGTGAAGTGAATGGAGGATTCCTGGAAGCCCTTTTCAAACAGGACTCTGTCTCTGGGAATACATCTACATTTCTACAGCGAAGCTGATAAGAACACCTGCATCTGTCCCAAGATGTCATCATGGGATCCTAACCAGAGGAAATTTCATCAAGGCTTGAACGGACCCATCCTGTCCTGCCATGAATAATTTCAGAGAAGCAGCAAGGCTATTGTCTGCTGTGTGCACATCCTATTCACTGACTCTGGAATACCTTTAACATATCAACAGAGAACAAACTTTACAATAATAATCTGGGAGTTCCTCAGCCTCAGGGCTGAAAAACTGTATAAAAACCCAAGGCTTGGACTAGCAAATTGTGAACTTGGGGAGATTAGTGCAGGCGAGGCTGATCTCAGGTTCAACCAGGCCAACTCCTGGGCTCGGTCCTGATTTTTGGTGGTGGCTATTTTCAATTCGATTGTATTCGATCTAACAAATTTTTTGTTAAATTTTTATTTGGCTGATTTCATTTATAACAGATATATTTTCTGACTTGAATTCAGGTTTACAGCTAGAGGTTTTAAAGTGTTTTTCTACAGTCAAGATACAAAAACTTTGAGGGTTGATATCTGTTATAATCTCTTGCAAGTAAACCTTGAATTACACTGAGCCCTATAAACATTATACCCTAGTCTATTTTTTAACTAAGATTTATCAGCATTTTTCAACTGGATTACAAAGTAAAGCTTCTAGGCATGCTTATGGACAATCATAGTATATATGCTGCAAAAATGTTTTCTGCTCTCCAAACCCTCCAACTCCTCAAGCTGAAAAATAGCTTTCTACATGTAGTGTCTAATCCTTTGTTATTTACATATATAGTGGTTGGGGCTGTACTTTTCCATTGTTTGCATGGGAAGTAGATTGCATTTCTATGGGATTTGAATTCAATTTGTCATTATTCTCCAGCTTGGCAGTTGGTGCACATCTCTGGATGCTGATTAGAAGGAAAGATGGGAGAAGAGGTGCAAGATTCTAAAGAGAGAATATTTGAGTTTGAGCAGCAGATTAACTACCCCTCCCTTCCCTTTTCCTTATGTGCTAATATATCTTGGGGTTGATTGCAGTTTGAGACTAGTACCTGGATTTTAAGCATTTATAATTAGTTCCTACATGTGAATAGGGTATCTAACTCCTGTTTAATTGGTGAAGATCTCAGAAGGTCCTGAATAGGCCTTCAGCTGTTAGTCCATAGACATGTGAGTCTTCCATCAGCCCCATCTGGTATCAGTCATCCCTTGGGCACTTTAAATGATGTGAAACACTGATGGCAAGTGAACTGCATTGAGCTTCAGGTCAGGACAGGCTGCAGGCTCCTAGAGAGTGATTTGACTTTAGAAGTAGATACTTTAAATCCATTGCCTTGACTAGTGACTACACTGGGAGCTTGCATGCTTTTCAGAGACTCTTAAGTATGGATGTTTTAATCTTGGATAGATCCCAGTCAGAGCAATTACCTTGCTTCCGATAACAGCTTGGGATTTTGGCTGCCTTAGTTGTTAATTTACATTATGAGATCTTAATTTTTGTAGAGCAGCAGCTTTCACTAATAACAGACCTTCAATAAGATTTTCCATTTTAGTGCTGGCCTTCTTTATAATTAACTACATAATGTTGTTATTAGAAAACCTATATATAGATGTGAATACCTAACTGGAGAATACTTAGTTCAGTAATTGTTTGAGCTGAAAGTGGCTTGCTGGGAATAATTGGTACATGGGCATGCATATAGTCTCCCTGTGTACATATACACTAAGAGCAGGTTCCTTGTATCATTTGATTTAATTTCAAATTATCCTAACAGCACTTAACATTATTTTACATTGTTTCCACAGAATAGGTTATATAATAAATAATAGTTATATAAACTATTGATTACTTTTTATGTGGTCTTGGTTAAAATAGTATGTGCAGCAGCAGAAATCTATCCAGGAATAGCCTGCAGCTTAATCACTCTGACATCTGAGCAACAAGGTGCATCTCTTTACTAACAGTTTCCTGGGCTGCATATCACATACTGCCTGAATTGCTGTCAATGTAGATCCTATTTTATTTCAACAGTAATGTTATTAAAAAATGTGAACAAGAAAAAAATCCCAATAGCAGCATGAATAGGTAAACCACTTTATTTCTTTTTTGTATTTTTCTAATCACAGAGTAATTTAGGTTCAAAAAGATCCCCAGGGCATCAAGTCCAACCTTTGGCCAATCACTGGTTTGTCAACTGAACCATAGCACTAAGTGCTATGTCTGCTTGTTTCTTAAGTGCTTCCAGGGATGTTGTCCAGCGATGGACATCTTCCTGGGCAGTCCATTCCAATGCTTGGAGAACCCTTTCTGTGAAGAAATTCTTGCTGATGTCCAACATGAACCTTCCCTGGTGCAGTCTGGGGCTATGTGCTGTTGCTGGTTTCCTGAGAGAGAAGGCTTGACCTTCCTACAACCAGTAACTGCTTTGTTGACTGCATTTTGTAGAAAGACTATGGGTAAATTGTCATTTAAAACTGTAACAACAGGATCTGGAAATCATCTAATTCAGGGTGTTGTAAGGATGTTCCCTGTCAAATAACTGAAATCAAGTTTGTGAAGAGGGGTAGGAGAAAAATCTCATATAGGTACAATTAGACCTCCAGCCCTAACAAAGGGGTCTTGATTTTTTCCCTATATATTAAGTAATGAAGGCTGAAACATTATTGCTAATATCTAGCAAAGATAGAGAAGAAAAATGCAAAAGTTTCCTTTTGAATTTTTTTAAAACTTGATTTTGAAAAAAGCACAAAATAATTTGAAAAATGAGTGGCAAAACTAATTCTTCAGTGAAGTTGAGTTGAGGTATTTAAGCATATGCACAGCTTTAAATATCCAATGTATTTTTGGGCTAGATCCAACAAGAAAGCATATAATTTATTCTTTCTAAACTAAAAATATAAAATTTCAGATTACTTATTCAGTTACCATCTATCCTGCAGGGAAGAAAATTTTATTTGCAGAAAACTTCAATATTTTTCTGTGGGCTTCAAATATTTCTTATGAAAATGGACAATAGCTTCCAAAGCTAAATATTTCATTAAAATATGAAAAGGCAAAATCAAAGTAAAATTCATACCATTATTCTCAGTGTGGAGGCATTTCTGGGTTCTGTTGGGACCTGACTTCCTCATTGCACTGAATGGGAGAATCCAGATTTTTAAATTGGGTTTATGGTTTAGATTGTACAGCCATCTGCTACTAAGCTGACTCTTCCTTCACCAATATGTAAGTTGATGTGATGCATAAGTCACTGGCATGTTAATTTGGGCTTGCACACAAAGGTTTTGTGTTTGTTTTTTAATTTTCTTGTGTTTGAAATAATCACGTTATGTAGCTTTATCTTTTTAGCCTTGGTGCAGTAAATGCTTTGTTTACATTCAGGTGGGGTTTTTTTTTTTTAATATTTTAGTGTGAAAGTTACAGTTTTGCATAAGGATACAAGGCAAAGGATGATAGAGAAGTAAAGATTGATAGTGAAAAACTAATGTGGTGTGTTGTTCAGAAAAATGTAGAGATATTTCCTTTATGGAACATGCCTCTTACCGCACCAATAATAAAATATGGCCAGTAGGAAGGTAACAGCCCCAGCACCCTGGGTCATTTGTTCAGCTTCTGCACATAAATCCCACTGAATCTGGGTAGGTATTTCTGGGCTTTCTCTGGCTGAACACACACAAGGTGCTGTCTCTGGCTGCAGATACCCATGCAAGAGTTGATGGTTCAGGTTGTGGTTGGTTTGCAGAAACATATGAAGTACTACTTACGTGCTTAGGTGATAGTCAGCACAGGACAGTTGTGCTTGGTTCAACCTGTTGCCTCATGGGCTAAGTGAAGTCTTTAGCCCACACCAAATGCCGGTTAGCATGGGCAGAGATGTTCATCTTTTGAGCATCAAACTTGTAATCTGCAGTAATTTGCTTTGTACGTTTTCCCTGTTTTGAGCCCTCTTTGTGGAACTTGAGAACTTGTGACCAGTACTTCCTTCTTCAAACTTGTAACTAGCTTGAGAAGAGGATCTAGCAAATAGTGTGCTGACAGGGCGTTATCTCCTTAGGCTCACGCAGTGAGGAAAGCAAACAGTGTACCTTGCAAGAAGTTCAGCACTCTCATTTTGGAAAGTACTAGTTCTTCATTTCATCCTCACCTCTCTGAAAGGCTCTGTAGAAATTGGGCTAGGATCCTTTGAGATCTTCCTGGAACTTTATTTTTGAACTTTATTTTCTGCAGATTGCTCTCTTCTTTCCTGTAGCTGATTATTCTTACCTTGTCTGTTTCTTGTCGAATTTTTCTCATGTCTGTCTTCTGAGTTTCTGCTGTGTGATTTTTCTAATTAATTTTTAATCTAACAATTACTTAAACTTACGTTTTCCTTGTCTTTCTTCTACATGATTAAGTACATACACATGTGGGTCTGATTTGGAGAAATATCTATTTCTTCAAATTTTAGCTAACTTACTATTCCTACAAGGAAGGTGGCCACACTAGTTTTTACCAGGGCATGGTTTTAAATTGTTTGTGTTCATATAGGTCCTGAGTTAAGTTTGTAATCTGACAAATGTGGCTATTCTTCCTTCGGTTGCTGGTCAGAGTAACTTTATTGGGGCAGGCATGCTGTTCAATATTGAGCCTTAAACACTGGAGGAATGGGATGCTCTGGGAATCACTGTTTTCATGCAAGTTTCATAGCTGAGGTTGCAATTGGAAGCATAGTCTAGCTGCACTACAAATATTAGGGTAACTAAATGACTGTGCAATGTGATACTGCATAAGATTAATACAGTGTTCTTATTGCATACTTAGTGTTTCAGGTGATGCCCTGACTGATGCCAATGATGGTCAATTATGGATGATGATGAATGATGGATGTTAGTGATGGAACAGTATTTTCATTGCTTTTTATACAAATTTCACTTTCAAGATTTATTGCCTTAGAGAAAATAGTTGCCCAGCTTATTTTTAGAGTCATGTTTATGCCCAGCCAATCCACAAATAAAAAAAATCTCTCCCTCAACACAAGTTCTTTGTTTGCATTTGATATCTCAGTAAGTGGTGTTTGGATTACAAAACAACCCCAAACCCTCACAAAATTCAAAAAACAACATCAGGAAGCAAAAGAAAAATGTTTCCAAAGATGATGCAGAAAACAAGATGATAAAGCTGTCAGCCATACTTTGCTTATAAATCAGGTGGTCTTCATTTTCATGCTCAGCAGTTATCATCAGGTTTCAGTGTTTTCTTCATGAATCATCTCTCATATTTGGATTCCAGGGTTAATGAGTAACTCATGTTGTACCCCCATAATGGTGGGTTTAGAGAGGCAGGATGCTGCAAAGGCTGTAATTGCTTAAAAATATCCAATGTGGTGACGCGTTGTCAACAGAGTGCTTGTCACACTCTCCAGTGGTGGGGCAGTGATAGTGACCATGTGGGATACTTATTCTGCCTGCTGAGCACTGGTACTGAGGAGGGTACTGTCCTCTGCAATACTCTACTGTGGAGCACGGCTTCACAGTCAGATCTTGTCAAGCTGATACACCTTACTCTGATCCTATTTAAATTTGTCAGGGCAAATAATGTCTGAGACTCCCATGAGCAGTGTAGCTTGCAAGCTGTGGGTCTGGACATCGTGATGGACTGTACATGTCCTTCTCTGTGCTCACTGATGATGAAAGACAGGCATGGTCTACAAAGATGACATCCAACTTTTCATGCATCTCAGTTCTAGAAGTGTTCTGAGTGAAGGCTGTTTTTTTCTGTGGACCACCTCTTGTGTGCTGGCCTGCATGCACAGTGCGTGAACATATAAAATCACAGGTACTTGTCTGTGTGCTGCTCCAGCTGGAGCCTGTGAATCCCATCAAATAGATCACTTCTGCACCCCTGCCCTCTAGCAGAATGTAAATCATAACTTTCCACTGTTCTTGGTTACACTAGAGCTAGCCATGTGGCTAGTTTTTGGACTATCCTGAAATACAGCTTGACTTGGAAAAAGTTGGACTTTTTCAATACCTCTCTCTCCCTGCCAGTCTTTGCAGCAGGATAAAGCTAAAGCTACCTACCTATATATAAAAATTGGAGCCCAGATGTCCCACATGAGTCACAAAGAAAATTCTCAGAGGCATTTCACTGAAAATACAGTCTTTACTTTCTTAGACTCCAAGAAATTTCAATCTGTGCAGAACTTAAGAGTATTAAAATTCAGCATAGCATAGAACTACGTCATGTCACACATGCTCTCAAAAATAGCATCTTGTTGATGGCATTAAAGTAACAGTATTTAATTGTGTATTTTTTTCACAGATTTTCAAGATGCTTGGTGGAATTTTACATATAATAAGAAAGCCAAATCCTTTTTCACTCTGTGTTCTGAAAGAGATAGATTGCAGCCCAAGGATAGGAGAGGACAAAGCATTTCATTTTGCCCTCAAAGCTTTATCTTCTCTATTTTAATTGGCAGAGCTGTGTCCAATCTACATTTCACTCCCTCTCTTTGAAACCCTCTGGTGAGTAGAAAGCATTTGCGGTTGTAAGTGTTGCCCCTCAGAGTCAGGCAGCACATGGCCCAGTATCTGCAAAGGCTAAAATTGTCACTTTTTAATGGGGGATACTGCTACAAGTACAGATTTTCTCTGGCAAGAGCCAGGTTTTACACAGTAGGAGTTTGTTCTAACTTTAACTCTTCAAATAGCTCTAGGTCACTGGAGAAGGATCTTTCAGTAACAAATTTCTGCCCTAGAGAGAGAACCAATATGTCCTTTGTTGATTCCAAGCATGTTGTTCCCAGTGCAGGGCATAAAAAAGTTTAGACCAAGGCTTGGCACTGGCAGAAGTATGCTAGCAGGAAATCTCCTGGAATATGGTTTTGGCTGGTGAAGTCTGGCAGGATAAGAGATTCTTTTTGCTATCTTGGTGTGAAAAGATGATTCGTGCTTGGGAATATGTGCCTGTGTCTTTTGATGCATATGTAGGCACAGAGCAGGTGGCATATAGATTGTACCATATAGAGATCCACACATGCAAATTACCATGAACTTAAATGCAGGGTGACTCAAGATGGAGGTGCCATGTTCCACACACTTGGGATATAGTGTTGCTTCTTGTGGAGTTCTGATCTGCATGCTCTTGCTGTCTCTTCCCAAACAGATCTGCACTTGTCCTTAGACTAGGGAAGCAATTTGAGCCATCAGATCTGGTGTATTTGGACAAGATGAACTCATATTAAAAGAATACTTGGCCCGTTTCATGGATTTGTATTGTAGTTATGCTCTGAGCACCTATTGGCTTGAATAGCGGACAGGTTCTCCTGTTCTCTCATTAATTACCTAATGCTTCACACATCAAAAAGTAAGGCAGTTGTAAAGAGCAGCCTTTTGATAATATGACTAAGTATGGTGAACTCCATGTTTAGTTTTTGTTTATATTAGTGTTTGAGCTTGAATTATGGATACACTTTTGAAATCAATTATTTCCATTTTGGTTCATAGAGCAGTATTGGAACACTTACCTTCAGGATGAAACTATGTGTTCCAACCACCAGTGTGTGTGGAGTCCATGGAGTTATTTAGAAATAGTCACCTTCCCACACACTATATGTGTACCATGGATATCATATACTCAGCACCAGCTGCTTCACACTGCAAATCCTGTCTTGGGATTTGCTGCTTCCTGATACAGCTCTAAAGCTCTGCTGACAGGAAGAAGGATGGGTGCTCTGACTCAGGTCATCATGGTGGGGGGAATGTCTCATCCTGGAGATACTTGGTTTGGCTTTGGGTTCTAAACTAAGAAAACATTGTTTACCTTCTAGAGGCAGAGGGCTTGCTTTATGATCAGCAGAAGTGATAATCAGACTGGGTCTAAAAGTCTCCATTCAATACACAAATCCTAATTTGTGAAACCTATCGGCTAAGGTCTGCTTTGGCAGCTTAGGAATCTTTTAATCCCAAAACTGCTTTATGCAAATATGTACCTATATAGTAGTGAAATTAAATAAGCAATGTTAATCATAAAAGAGAAGCACTTTTAACACCTGTGGCTTGCAGCACCTCTGATCCTCTTGTCGCAGTGTTTCAGAGAAAAAGCTTGGTGTTAAATATTTGACTGCTTTGAGCCTGTAGTTTGAGAGCCTGGCACAGCTTTATTGTATGCTCAGGTTGTATGCTCAATAATTTGGTTTCAAGCTTGCAAAGCTGTTTTTTGACCGCTTCACATGTGCATATGATGGCTGAGTTCATCTTTCCATGCACATGCCTGATTTACCAGTGCATCATGCAAGTTCCCTGTGCATTGTATCTGTCTGCTGATCTTGCTCTCTCTTTATGTACTTTAATGAATATATACTTCTCAAGGGAAAATGGTGATGATAACAGCCCTATGTAGGGCAACTTTTATGCAGTTACAGGAAATCGTAATCCCCAGTGAAGCTGTAAATTTGCACTTATAGGTCCTTGTTTCTACTGGCATGTTCCTTGTACTCATCAAAAAAAAGTCAAAGGTGGATTTTCCTCTTGCCACCCTTATTAAGAACTACTGTGATTGAAACCCTCTATCTCTTAATTCTTATTTTATTATTATTCTTTTTAAGCTCTTTACTCTAAAATGCTGGGTCTGTGGATGTCCTGGCTTGAGAGGGTCTTGCCTGTATTGGAGAGGGTAACATGTTTGGACTGGCCACCCCACTGTACCTTCACAGCCCCACTCCCACAATGACCCCTGCCTGTCTTTCATTCCCCAGTGCATTTGCTTACATGTAAATCAGAGCAGAAGTGTGAAAATGCTCAGATGACATCTGAAGACTTTTTGGCTCACCCATGCATTGCTCATACCTCCAACCATGCCTGTGAACATTGAGTGTTAATCCTGGGAGCTGCTGTTGAGTTGTGTGCTCACTCGTGTGAATCCCATATGAATGAATGCATGTAGCCTGCCAGGACAGGCAGAGCAGGGGAAGAGGAGCTTGCTTGTGCTGCGTGCTCCTCTTCTTGCCTTGTTACTGCTCTAATCTTTCTTCTTCTAGTCTAATCATACTTCATCCAGTAGGAAACTCTTGGGCCTTCCTGGATTTTCCAGGTGCTCTTATATTCCTATTACTACTAATGTAGTAATGACATTGAAATCGATTCAGATCAATTCAAAGCCCAACCCTTTTTTGAATAGAAATATTATTTGTTACATAACAGTGCATTGTTTTTGCTTTCTGTCTGGTAATGGATTTTTTTGCAAATCATACTGTTCATTGCTACCACGGTTAAGCCCCCTATTCTGTCACCCATTGTCATGTTACAATGTGTTTATTGCATCTTGTCTCATCTTGTCCTTTAAGTGTTGCAAGACCTGTCCCTTGTTAATGCCACAAAATCGTGATTGCTTTGATACCTCTGTCTATTACCATAATGAAAATATTAAACAGTAATTTCCTCCTCAGTGGGAAATAGTAGCATTACTGGGACTCTTGAACTGCTTATCAAACAGAAAATTTATCTTAATACCTGTAGCTGAAATGAATTAAAATACTTGGTGGTTGCTGTGCTCATACTTCCACAAAGGAGAAAAAAACTGTAAGTATATCCAAAACCAGTGACAATATGTAGTATAAATGTTAATATCCAATTTAATGAATTGGTGAGGGGAAATACTATTCTGATATATAGTTTGATACTGGTATTTTTACAGAGAAGTGATTTTTATGAGTGTTCTGTTGAGGAAAGAAGCTATCAAGCATGTTTCAGCTGTGGGTTTTAAGATAGGATGATGTTTCCCTCTTTCCCCTTCTCTCTTGCTCTTCTGCAAGAATTTGATTCTTTGATCAGTGCAGGAAAGGTAAATGCTGTCTGCAGTGCTGTTGGATTATTCTCAAGGTAGCTGATTCTGTTAAAAAATTATTTAAAAATATGTTATGGCCTCTGACCAATGTTGAGACATCTTTTGAAACTAGAGCCGTAACTCTGCCTTTACTGGCACACACTGATAATTCCTCAAGTTTGTGGTCTTTCTCAGGTCTAGGAAACCATTGTGTCTAGTGAATGCAGTGCAAGGGGATAGTCTTTGAACATGTACCTCTTCAGAGTTAACTATTTGCAGACAGCTTTGTATTGTCTACAACAGCTCTTAACTTTTATTCTCCTGTGGTATTGAGACACACAATTTAAATACTCTTTCTTATACTTTGATTCCTATTTTCCCTGTCATATTATAGAATGGTATGGTGCTATGGCAAGAATATCTTTCATGAGTATCCATTGCTCTGGCTGTATTTCAGTGTTTAATCACTCTACCATGAGCAATATCCTTGAAATGGTAACAGGATGTGAATATCCTGGTTCATGAAGAACATATGCAATAAGATTATTAAGCAATTAGTCTTGATAAATCATATTTTCTTGGTGTATTTCTATAAGTTTCAAGCCTCTTCCAATGCTTGACAGCCCTTTCCATGAAGAAATTTTTCTTAATATCCAGTATAAATGTTACCTTAAGGCTATGTCCTCTGGTCCTATGGCTGGTTACCTGGGAGAAGAGACCAATTCCCTTCTGGTTACAAAGTTCTTTCAGGTAGCTGTAGAGAGGGATAAGCTCTCCTGCAAGCCTCCTTTCCTCCAGACGAAAAAACCCCATCTCTCCCTCCCAAAACTTGTGTTCCAGACCCTTCACCAGCTCTGTTGCCCATCTCCAACACCTCGGTGTCCTTGTAGTGATGGACCCCAAAGTGAACACGGTATTCAAAGTGTGGCCTCACCAGTGCAGAGTATAGGGGGACAATCCCTGCCCTGCTCCTGCTGGCTGCACTATTCCTGATTCGGGCCAGGATGCCATTGCCTTTCTGGCCATCTGGGCCTACTGCTGGATCATGTTCAGCAGGCTGCCAACCAGCATCCCCAGGTTCTTTCCTGCTGGGCTGCTTTTCAGCCACTCTTCTCACAGTCTGTAGCAGTGCACAGAGTTGTGATTCACGCTGCAGTAATTTCTTCTTCCCCACTTCATCCTTTAAATGTATGTCGCTGAATTCTTTCTGTGCCTTCCAGAGCTTCTAAGGGAGAAGAGCTCAGAAACGGCTGAATTTTACAGGAAATATTGCACCCTCTTTCTGAAATAATGTTTCATAACTTAAAAGAATGACAAACCTCTTAAACCTTTAAAAAAATAGACTTGAGTATCTTTAATAGGAAACAATATTAAAATTCCATTATACTAAGATGGCCAAAGTTCAGCTATCATTAATTATCATAGACCTTCAGTGAACAAGTCCAATCTAGATGTCTATATCAAAATATCATTCATTATTAAAGCTAATTGTCATTTAATTATTCACAGAACTGTCATGGATTGATTTGTCTGCTGTCCTGGGCTAGAATTTGACTCAAATTTTAGAAAGATTGTACACAACATTTTTCTAGTATTATTTGCAGCATGTCATTTAAAAAGTGTTGGTTCTGGTTCTTTTTCCTTGAGAGCATTTTGGTTTACCTATTAATAATCTAAATCTCAAAAACAAAGAGCACAATTCCTATCTATGGATTGATTCTGAAGTTTTAATTTGATTTATTGTCTGATATTGTAAGACAGTTAAAGGAAAATTACAGGGCTTTGCATTAGCTTCTATATTTACTGCTTCTAAAGAATAATATTAAGATAACTTTACACCATGGTAAATGTAGACTGAGTGAAAAAAGTTGATATATATATATTGAAGATGTTATTTCTGTCCCTCCCTTTATCATTTAGTTGGGTGTATATTTATGTCTGAGGCTATACTCTCTCTTCTTTCAGTTCTTTTGGTATTGGTTACCAAATGTTGAGAACTATATTTCTTAAAAGTCTATGATCTTAGCCATTGCTGATTTAAATCCAGAGAAATATGGATGGCAGACCTGGCCAGACTGTGTTGCTACATGAGATCAGTTTAAGTCACTCCACACCAGCACTTGAAAAACTTGAAGATTGTGTGTATTTGTGGACCAAACCTGTTCACTTTCCTCTTTTTATGTGTCCTGTTTTCTGGATCTGTGAATATCCTCATGGTCATTAACTGAGTTTATTTCAGAGGGTTCCATCTTTATGGACATGCAGAAATATGTAAGCACATGCAGAAATATGAGCACTGAAGAGAGCATGGTTTTTCATATCTTGAATGTCTTACTTGTTTCAAAGTGATGGCTAGCTTATCTCTCAGTGTGAAATGGGTTCATCTTTTAATTAGAAACCTGTTTCTACCAATATTAAAGAAGGGATTGAGCAGTGTGATACCTAGGATGCGTTCACATAATATTTACTCTGTAGGTGATAGTGTTCAGTCAAGTCAGTGCAAGGAAGAGATGCATGACCAGAGCAGTCCCAAGTAAGCTTATATTGTATATTCATCTAGCTTTTCCTCAGTTTATAGGCTTCTTGAACTGAAGTCATGCCTGAACACTGAATTTTAATTAGTGAGCTTGCCTAAGAAGTTTTTGGACCTCTTTTAGACTTTTAACATATGCTGCAATGTGTGTCACTGCATTTCTTTTGTCTGGAAATAAATTACTTTTTTTTTTTT
>WEIU01014026.1:65897-84464 GCA_013389925.1 Aegithalos caudatus
TTTTTAAATCAAACTTCTGTTTGCTAATTTAATTTTATTTGACACTTCATATCTCATTAGAATTAGGGAATATTATTTTTAGGTGATTTGTGATTGTACAGAAATTTATATCACTTTTGTATTCTCTCCCATGCTCAGACTGAATAGTTCTGCTTTATAGACCTCTAATACAAAAGTCTTTTTCTGTTAATTTGTCTCCCTCTCTGTTTCTTGTCTCAGACTTCTATGATGAAAGTTAGACGCCAGAACTCCACACAGTATTAATTCAAACTGTGAGCAAGTAGCATATATATACATATAAAATTACCTGCTGAAGATTTCATTGTAATTCTTCCTAATAAGCTGTTGTCCTTTGGAAAGCCATCAAACAGAAAAGTCTGTGGGGTGGCTTTGGTTTTGTGGGTTTTTTGTAGTTAAGTGTGGGTGGTGGTTTTTTTTTTTTGTTTTTTTTTTTTTTTTTTTTNNNNTGTTTTGTTTTGTTTTGTTTTGTTTTTTTTTGTTTTGTTTTGTTTTGTTTTGTTTGTTAACTGGTGCATTTGGTAATGGATCTGCACTACAGTCCTGAAATGGTAGTAGCAAGTTTAGAGTCCATTATTACTTTTGACAGCCAAAGCAAGTCTCGGTTATGTGCCTTATTTTGGTACTTGAATTTCACTTGCATTTTCTTGCCTAATTTCTCAGTACTGTTAGAGTTTTCTGAAGCTCTTAGTTTAGATTTTTGGGAATTTCATAGAGTTACTAAATATGCTTTTCATTCATATTCTTCTTATCATTAAGCACATATTAATCTCTAAGTTGATCTTTCCTCCTCTTTCAAGATGGTCATGTTTTCATAGCTTTTAATCTGGAACCTTGCTGGTTTTGTGACTGCTGTCCTGCTTCCTGATCAAAGGCATTTTGTAAACCCATGAGATCGTATTTTATTTGCATGCTAGCTAATTCCTTCAAAGAGTTTTTAATATTTTTGTCTGTTATCAGTTCTCTTGCTAAATCTGTGTTGGCTCTTCTCCTGTATATCATGGATATTCATTGATCTACTGATGCTCTTCTTTACTGTAATTTCCAGCACTGAAGATGATTTAAATGATAGATTGTATGAATGGGATATTGCACAATGGTTATGACAATACTTTGGCAATTTCACATAAGAAGCCCTTCAAATCTCTGGGGTGAAAGCCATCTGGCGTTGAAAATTTGTTACCATTTTTTATCATTGTCCTACAGCTATTGTACTTACACATTAGTTTAAGGTGACATTCTACAAAAAAGAATGAATTGGTGAGATGAATGAATCTTCTAGGGCAAACAAGTCTTGTAACTATTTTGCAAGCTTTACAAGTTCTCTTGTAGGTTTCAGATTCACTTAGTTGTATTTGAGGGTAAACAGCTATTGCTGTCATGCTAATGCTACGTCATTAGTAAGTTGTCTACAAATTATTTACTGATAAATAATATTTTTCATTTAAGTTGCCAGAATTACAGCATATTTTATTTATTTATGACTTCTGTGACCAGTAGCTGATGTCTGTTGTCTTATTGAACAGGCAAGGAAAGTGATTACTTTGGAGGTTTTTCTGGTACCTTCGGTAGGGGGTTTTTGTTTAGTTTGGGGGTTAGTTTACTTGTCTGGGATTTTTTTTTCTGATCCTCATTTTGTTATGATCTGATCCTCATTTTGTTATGGAGCACGAGCACAAGAATTGGCCCTACTTTAACACTTCTGGACTGATCATCGAGATGTGTGGAGATGTGCCCCCTCTGCACCCAGCAGTGCAGTGTGAGCTTCACTGGCATCAATGACCCAGCTTTGCTTGCCTGGGATTTGCATGTTACAGGGCAGCTTTCAAGCATCCTGTACAGTAGAGTGAGCCAGAAAACGTGTGAGCTCCTGCTGGGCTTGTATTCATGTTTGCTTTCACCAGTAGATTTTGAAGTTCTCTCTGATTTTTATGTGTTCGTTCCCTCTGTTCCGTTTCTCTTCTAGCAGAGCGCAGACCTCCTCGCCTGCTGTAGTCTATGGCTCTGTGGTTTTGTTTGGGTTTTGGCTCAAAGTTAGAGGTAAAGGTCCAGTTAGTAGATGCACAATTTCATCTGGTCACTTGGGAAAGTCTTGGTATATTAAGTTTTTGTTTGTGAATGCCAACAGAAACTATCTATTTATTATCTTTTTTTTTTTAAAGGCTCCATGTTCTTGATGGTTGTTTTGTTGCTTTACCAGAGCTCTAAGGAAGAAAGTTAGAATTCTGTTTGTTTAAAGGTTTAGATAAAATTAGAAGTTACCTTGGATGTTCAGCACTTTCATGTCATTGCAAAAAAAAGAAGGGAAGTGTTATTTAAGGGGATGTATACAAGTGATGTACAATGCTTCAGGAATATCAGACAATGCTTAAAAAGGTAATAAGTGAAAACGTGATGGGATTAATGCTCATGAAATTAGGAGCAGGATATTGTTCTTTATCTTGAAAATTAAATTAAATGTTTAAGTCTGATTCCTTTGTGACGTGATGGACGCTTATCCTAAATGTGTTTCTTTACAGTGATAACATCTTGAAACCTCTGCCTCTCAAATAGCACTTCCCAGCTTGGTGCTGCTGTTTGAAAATGGGATCTCCATGCCATTCATGGGATGTAGGATGTGTGCCATTCATGCAAATTTCTTATCAAAAATCTGTGTATTCTTGTGTCTGAGGATGTCCATATAATGATGGCTTGGATAGAACAGATTTCACAGTATATTTCTGTTTATACCTTATCCTACCTGCTCCCCAACATTTTCTCATCTCTCCTGTTTCTCAGGGTGTTTCTAACCTCCTCCTCCCATCCAGTAGGTGGGGGTGATACTTTGGGACTGCAGGGAAAGGAATAGGTGTGGATAGGCTTTGAAGACAGAAGAATCCCCCTGGCTGGCAAAGAGGTTGTAACTGAAGGAAGTTTTCCTCATATGCATGCAGCAATATACTCCTAGTCCATAACTGCATAACTCCTCATTCTAAATGCTCAAGTAGCTTTGTAATCCAGGATGGATGATTCTTCAAGGTCTTTGTGAGCTGGATAACTATTCAGTTTATTTTATGCCACATCGAGATGGGCTGTCTTCATCATCTGGCTGAAGATTTCACTGTAGAGTTGTGTCTTTATTAGTAATGCTGTCATTAGTGGAAGTGCCAAGTTGTTAGTTTTTTGTGGCAGTGTTTGGTGAAGATCATTTGAGCATAGTGGAATTCAAGCAGCTTATTGGCTGGTGAAAAATATGTGTTTATAGGATTAATCATTTGGAGAATATTTTTATATCTAATAAAGGGCTAACTAAGATATTCATCAGTCCTTCAAGACCTTCAGATGTTCAGATTTCAGTTTAAACTTAGATAATAAAATATCTACCAAAGATAATAGGGAGTACTTAATAATAAAATGTGAATAAATCCTGTATATGGGAATGAATATATCCAGTTGCTATTAAACACATTATAGAAGTAAAGTTCAGTAGTAGGACATACTGTCATGTGAGCCAACTAAAATGTATTTTGTGTCATTAATTTTTTCACCCTCACAGTTCCTCTAATGCTACAGGCCTTTTTTCTTTAATTTTTCATGAGAATCTTAGCAAAAAACGAAAATGTACCTTTAGCTGAGAGAATAAACGTGCTTTGGTTCTGAACTGAAACACGACTAAAAAAATTGCACATTTCGGATCTCTGTATTTTTGTCTGTTTCATTCATTAATTCCAATGACTAAAAGGTTGTATTTCACTGGGTTTTATCCCAGTAGGTTACTAAACTGTCATGTAGCAAAAAATAGATTTTATTTTCCTTTATATTTAATCATTGAAGTTGATAGCTAATCCTCAGCTGCAGGGCCAATTTATTCCACATTTGGTCAGTCAAATTCCATAGTATAAATTATTTTAAATGCTAAAGAACTGCTTTGGAATAGTTGCAGATACTGTTTTTCCTTGATGTAACTTTGATAGCCCTAGCTAGGCAGAAGAGAAATTAGCTCATCCTTCAAAACTTACTAGGCTGTTTTCTAGCTGCTAGATCTGTACTTCCACAAAGAAATTGTCTTTAAATTAAGGCAACTCAGTCAAAATAATTGAGGTATTCCCACAAGAACCTTCAAGAGTAAAAGCTAAGAAGAGGTGGGACTAATTCGTGGGACTTCAGTGGGCTTTGGACCATTCTTATGAAAACATTCTTAACTAATTGTTGACATCATAAATAAATTTGTCTTGTAGTTGTTGCTTTCATGAGGTTTTCTGGGGGCTGGCAGTTAAGGGTATGGTTGACATATTCTTAATTAATTTTTAAGGTTAGATAAATAGTTTCTGTTGTCTACTGCTATTTTGACCACAAATGAGGAACTACTATAAATTAAAATGTATACTTGTGTTTTTCATTTATTTTTAATTTAGGCTTTCAAAGCTTTGCTTTATTTTTTTTCTAATTTCCTGCTTCTGGTGACCTATTTTGCTAATATGCTTACCATCCTGTTTGTTCATTAAAATGACTGCCAACTAAATTTACTTTTATTTTATGTTTATTTAAAGTCTTTTGGAAAAAAACTGTTCTGTTTGTTCACAATGCTCACAAAAGGCTCTTCAGACATGGTTCAAGCAATGTCTTTTACGGAGGAATTATACATGCAGGTAGATTGAATTGCATTTGACTACAGGGTTGTAACTACAGTCCTTCTCTTTAGTCTGTATGAAGGGGAAGTGGGTAGAACTCACAAGTGCCTGGGCATTTGCTGCCTTAACACACATGTGTTACTGTGGGAGCACAAATTGTACCTAAGGTTGTTCCTGGCTCTTGGAGTTTGGGTAGTGTCCTGAGATCCATGTTGGCCAATGCTTGGAAATTAGTAAGCGTCTGAGCTTCCCACCCCATTCGCCGAACAGAAGCTGCTTTTCCCTTCTGCTTGAGAGGTTCTGAGAAGTGAGAGTAAGGGGTGTGGAGGGGATCCCACATTTTCTTTGATCAGAGTTGTTGCTTGTGTTGCCTGACTTGAAACATTCAAAGGCCATTCTCAAACAGAGAACTGGGAAATGTTTTATCCTTTCCTTATTGGTATATGGATTATGGTAAATGGGCAGACCTTGAATTTTGATATTTCTACATTTGTTTTGTAAAGGTCATCTCTGTACAAATTTACAGGAAGATCTTACTAATTCCTTCTGTGGTATTCTTTTGCTGGGTAGGGAGCCTCTAAGATAGAGAAATTAAGTTGTTGCTTGGTGTAACATTTGTTCATTGGCCTGCAGAAGGGAGAGTTCAGTAACATAATTTCTGAGCATGTTTGTAGTTGAACCAGAATATTCAGATTATTTTGTTTCAAGTAATACAGGCATGTGATAATGTAATTCATACAACAATACAAAGCAGAATAGTTGGTCAATTAATACATTTTTTGCCATAGTAAAGCCTGATTCAGGTATAAAACTATAACGTCTAGATATAAGTGTCCAAGCACAAAGTTACTACTTTGATGCACAGAGATTCTTTGTTATGTCATTGCTTAATGGCTGAATGTTAGAAAAAAGGTTTCAATGGCAGGATTAAGCATTGGGGAGTAATTAGAGACAAAACTTGCTCTCTGTTATTCCCATTAACTACAAAATAACTGAAATGTGTTTTATTGAATTGCTGGGGTGTAGTCTATAGCCAAAAATATTCTTCAGTGTTCTCTTTAACTATCAGAGATCCATTTCACATCTGTGTTTGCCTTTTGGGGCTCTACAGTGGTTGCCAATATAAATATTTTGGAAACTGCATTAATCCTATGCTGGTTTTTCTTCTCTTGGAAGGTGACAGGTACTGATGCTCAGAGGCTGAGATGGCCATGGTACAGCTGCAACAGGCAGGTTCCTGTGTCTGCAGGCAGGTATATCAGCTAAGAGGTAGCACAGGAACCAGAAAAAAGTACTAGATTAATTAAATTCATTAATTGAATTCTTCCATCAGCTTGCAGAGAATTGGGTAGGAAGAGATAATTGAGTATTCAGGGTAGGTTTCTGAAGTGTACTATAATTTGACAGGTAATGGATAAACTTGGTTTGGCAGCTCTGTTTTATTTAACAAATGAGAGGGTACTTTTTTTCCTCTGGAATTAAGTGATAGCATGCTCAATTTCCAATAAAATAGCAGCTGTTATCTAAAGCATCTTTACAACTGTGAAGAAAGTTGGGTAATATAGCAATATAATTTCTATTTTAATACCAAAAGTTAGATGACTTAGTTATTAAACCTGGGTCTTGAAAATAGTTACCTTATGTATGTAAATGCACATGCTGGAATTCCATGCTGAGATTAAATATTCAGATTGGCTTCAGCTGATTTACTTAACTTGCTAATTTATGCAGCAGCTGTGCTCCTATAGTAATCAGCAGAGGAACTCTATAGGAACCTGGCTTTGTTTGGAGTATATAAGGGAAATGTGGTGAACCAGATTCATTCCTGCTCTTGAGCTACATATAGAGATACTCTGCATTGTGCAGCTGTAGGAATTGTTCTTATTCATGAGGCTTGATAAATCTAGACATCTGGGGAGTGGTTCTGATAAAACTCCCTAAGAATGCCAATGTGTTGTTACAGAAACCAAATGCAGTCTGTAAAGCACAACCTGAGCAGCTCCAGCCAGTGCTGTGGCCAAGGCTGTCACGCACTATGTACCTGCATGCAAAATGTGATTCAAATGGAAACCTCTGGCAGCTGATTTGTAAGTAAGGAAAAGGAGATGAGAGGAAAGAAAATGTGGTTTGGCTGGAACCAGAAGGTGACAGGAACAGTGGTTCCTGCAGTGGGAGCTGCAGGATTGAGACAGGAAGGCTCTGGTCAGGGTCACCAGGAGGACTTGGGTATTGCTTTCCATGGCCTTCCTTGTACAGAGCTCTCACAGGAGCTACAGCTACAGTCTTTTCGGATAAATGGAAATTGTGCTGGTTTGTTTCTATTTGTTGTGCTCTACCTATGAGTTTTTCCTCCACATGCTTCCTGTAATTTGCCTTTACTCGTAGCATTTTGATTGTTAGTATGGAGAAAAGGAAGTGAAGAAATCCCTTAAATGCTTCAGGTAGAGTTGTTAAAACACTAGATTTGAAACTGTGTGTCCTGTTACTACAGGCTTTAAACTATAAGGCAGACCTGCATATCCTTTTCTAGTCCTGTGAGTGGCTGCTGGAAAATCAACCCCAAAAAGTAAAATGTAATGGATAAATCATGGCATCCCTTTCAGCATTCAATTCTTTGTAATCCAAAATTATTCACCACATTTAATCTTAACTTGTATACAGTTTTGACCATCTTATCGGTATTTTTAGTGAATGAAAATTTATGTGGAAGTGTTCTCTCTGTGTAACTGATATTGGAGATCCTAAAAAAAAATTATGGTGGTAGATAGCTCTGTGAAAATAATTCTGGCAAATGTCCCAGATACTTCCAAGTTCTCTACAGGCAGTTTGACAGACTACTTGGTTTTCCCACTTTAATTCTGTATTACTGATTTCTGCATAATTCAGCATTAACCTTCTTAATCTGTTTTGATATGTCTTACTGTAGCAGCAAGGCAGTAAAAGCAAGACTTGAACCATGAGCGTTTGGTTCCACTTGTCAGGCATCTTCTCTTTTTTTTTTTTTTTAATTTTATTTTACTTTAGAAGAAGAGGTATGTTAAATGGGGAGGGTTTAAAAATAGATTCCTTCTTTAGGGGTAGGACCTGGATTCTGAGTTTGTTTAGCAGCTGCAGTATTTCAGAGGTAGTGTAATCCATCGAGTTTTATAAGAAGGCTCGATACACTCTGTTGAATGCATGTGGGTGATTTGGATCTCCCTCCAGATCCAGTATTTTCATTCAGAAGGGTGATCCTCTGGATAAATTGTGAGGATCCAAGTTCTCTCCTCAGGCAGCTTGCTACTCTGCCTGGAAGTGGCCCCAGTATAGGGCCTTGATTTCCACTTAGTCTTTTCACTGGGATGCGAGTAAACGTCACCCAGTTAAGATTTAAGGTGATTCCTTTTGGTTTCTGTCATTTTGTAGGTGACTTGTAGGTGCAGAGGAAATGGTGTCCCTTCTACTCACATGTGCCCAATGTGATATTTTGTGCACATACTTGGAAGGGGAAAGGATTGATATCTACATATAAAGATCACAAGATATGTTTTCTTCCATCATGTTCACAAACCCAAGTTGTACATTCTGCAAATCCACAGTAGCTGAACTTGAATTTTAAAGGTTAGTGCAACCCTTAGAACTGTAGTAGATAATGTGGGGTTTTGTTTCCTTGTGGCTTGTTTATGCCCAGGAGCTGCTGGCTAAACAGGGAGGCACATATGGAGTAGTCTGTCATCTCCCTGCATTTCCAGTTACAGTACCAGCAGCATACTGGAGGGTTCCTCTCACCCAGTTTTTGTGCCTCCTGCCTTCCCCCCACCCTGCCCCTTAACAGGACTAGTTCTTGGCTCTTAATATTTCTCTAAGAGATCAGGTTTCATGTTTATTACAAATGAAGAATTGCATTCTAAAATCTTTGTGCGATTTTATCCCTTGCTAAGAAATCTCTCTGTTGGAGGCACACATTTATGGAAACACTTAATTTTCCAGTATTATCATTAGTCTAGATTTGTTGTAAATAGTACTTTTATATTGAGTCTATAAAAGCCTTTGTGTTGGTTTTGCTATCTTCATTCTTTGTAGTAGCTTTTTTTTTTTTACTTGCCCTGTATATTGAAATAAAATTTTCAGCAGTGGAATAATGATCTTCCACAGTAAAAGGCAACATTGGTAGAAATGGATTGTTGATTAATTTCATGTCAAATTTTAAAAATAATTAAAAAAATAGGTAATTATTAAAATGGAATGTATGAGTCATAAAATAGAGACGTTGCATTCCTTTCCAGTTAGTAGATACTGCTCTTATTTAGCAGTGAGTGTATTGGCAAAACTTCTAATGCACATTGTTAGGATCAGGAGTAAATGGTTGTTGCATGTGTGATAAGCACTGGTATTCGGACTGACATGGAGAGCCCCTTGGAGGCAGCAGCCTGGGTGCTCCCTATACCCCATCTCTATGTAATGTGAGGGAAAGTGTTAAGAGAGTAACAAAGCAGTTCTGGAGTCATGGCTGGTTTTGTATTTGTATTGTTGTATATTTTTTATTTGTATTTCTACATTCCCCTCCCTAGGGAAACCCACCAGATCAGAAACCATCTCTACGTTCAAGTTTTTTTTTCATTCTGGCAAAAGCCCTAGATGAGAATAATTTTAAATATATATATGAATACGCTTAAAACAAAAAAACATTGCAGTTGTCAGCTTTTAGTATTGGGCAAACTATATTTTACTTAAATCCTATGACTGACTATCAGTGCAGACACATGTGGAATTATGGCTGAGAATTTAAAGACAAGAAGAAAATAAAGAAGAAAATTAAAAGTTATGGTTACCAAAGCAACTATGATTCTTCCACACTTGTACTCTTAGTAGTGCTGCATGCTTCTCAGTGCAGCCAAGTGCTGATGTGTTAATACATGCATGCAGTGTAGCTGAGTTACTGAGGGAACCAAAGTTGTGGAGGATTTTAGATTAAAAATGTTTGCAGGTCTCCTAGCTCAGCAGTCAGACAAGAGCACAGAGTAGGAGAAGTGCAGCCTTTGACATGGCAGAATATGATCATTTTCTTGCTTCTGGTAAAGAAAATAAATTAAAATATTAGATTAAAGCCAATAAATTAAAAACTGCCGGTTTAGAAAATGGGGAATGCTTTAAAGACAAGGATCTAGCTGCAAGAGTGACATGCTCTTCCCATCAGCACGAGGCTGCCAAAGCATAGCATTGGGAGGCAGAAACGATGTTGCCTGAACTCTCCTGTTTGGCAGAAGAACCCTGCCTGACCAGTTTCTCCTCCTATGTGGTGCAGTGAGAGCTCCCCCTCCTGTTTTTTGCCTTACCTGAGTTTTCGATACTACCAACTTTCATTAGCATCTCAAGAGTATATTGAAATCTTTGAGGAGCTATGAAGCCTGTGGTCAACACTTCTGCACAGGGGAAAAAACCCTTTTAGCTAAGATGCAGTGTGACCCTATCGCATGCTGTGTCTTTGGGTGCCTGGAGCACCAAAACAGGAGTAAATGCAAGACTGCCAGTGCCATTCAATGAAACAGCTAACAATTTTTGTACAACACAGTCCCTCTGTCCAAGAGGGAAGTTATTCATGTTTTATGTCCAGGGAGCCTCTGCTTTTTCAGACAACTTCTATTTTTGAGCTTTCTCCAGTCAACAGCCAACCCTGTACGGTAAATGACTGTTTTCTTGCTGAGCCCTGCCAACAAGACCAAATAAACAGCTGTAGGAAAGGACATGATATGATGAGAAGAAAATTAGGAAGTTTGCAAGACAAGTTAATATGTCTGCTTCCTTGCATCTCAAACCCTTCAGTGGCAGCTTTATTCAAGCAGTTGCATCATTTTGCATTAGTCAGAAAGTATGATTGAGTTTTATTCCAGCTTCATGGCTTTTGTGCCCGATAAAAATACCTGATAAAGTGACAACATTACTGATAGGGTGAGACCTTATCTATTGTAATGCAACTGCACAAGTTGAACTGTCAGAATTGTTTGAGCTTAGATAAGATCAGTTATTTATGTCAGGTAGTCATTGTGGTTTGAGTCCAGACATTAAAGTTGGATTTTCCATCCTGTCAATTCAAAGTTTGGGAACAATCACAAGAAAAGAGACGACTTTAGACTTGCAGGCTGATCTAGTGTTTTTCACACCTTTGTAACTCAGGTTTTTGGTGGGCTAAGAAGTCAGATAATCTTCATTTAGTTTTCAGCATACCCTTAGTGAAGATGATAGGTTTTATCAAATGTTGAAATTATTGTTTTGTGCTAATAAACCAGAATTTATATACTCTATTTTTTAGTCTTCACCTGTGGAAATATAATTCTGTAGAGGAGTACCAGTTAAACACCCAGCCATGCAACCAATTTCAACTTTGCCTTTTTATCTGGATTTGGTTTCCTGAAGAGAAATTGGAAAGAGCTATATTGATGGCATGGATGCTGCATAAGATCTAAAATGTCCTTTAACTTACTGCTGATAAACAGTGTTGAGACCATGACAAGCAGATTACAATAGTTTGAGAAAGGTTACAAACCTTGTAGCTGTGCTTCTAAGGTAGGAAGTGATTCATTGTCAGTACGTAAGTGAATTTGTTAAAGGATGCTTCATTCAAGTGACATAATCGCCTTAATGCTTCTCAAGTCAGCCTGGGATACCTTCTTCAGAGCTGCTCTTCATGCAAAGTGGATCGATCACCTATTGCCATCTACGTTTAAAAATATTTAAATAACAGTTGTTTGCTGCCTTGTAACAGGTTTCCTTCCTCTTGATTTATTTTTGGGCACAGCCTTGTTCTGTTTCTTCTTGAGCAGCACAGTAGAATTAATTCCATAAATAACTTGGCACTTTTGTATAGCACGTCTAGCAGACAGACTCTTTTGTTTTGTTTCCAGTGAATATATTCTTGTTTGGGTTACTGCTGCTGGTTTTTTAGGTGACTTTTGAATGACGCCACAGTAATCTGATATTAATTTTAATGTCAAATTAAGAATGCATCTATGGGAGTCAAGTATCCTACCCTAGCTAATTATTCACTAGGGCGTCTGCATTCTATGTTAATGAGGTATAACACACAAAAAACAAAATTGCTGAATATCAAAGCTGCTATAAGCGTATATGCAAGTGACTTAAAACCAAAAAAACCCTGTACAGCACTTTCTCAATGTGTAGATAAAAAAGGAGTTATGTAGATGGCTTGAAGCCATAATAAAATATGAATTCACATCCCTAAATGTCAGTGCAATGAGGAAAGACTTCAACTATCCACAAATCAGTGGATAGCACATACCTGTGACAGCACAGACATAAAACTGATAAAACTATGCAAATGTAGAAGTGGTATTATCAATTTCCAAAGAGGATAGGTCACTCTTCTGAATGGGTATGAAATTTAGACAACCTAGATACTACTTTAGGGAAACTGCTACTAGAATCCTCACTTTCATTTTAGTATTTGGGTTAGCAGGTTTTTTTGGATAACCACATTAAAAAGGACTGTCCATCTTACATCTGTCTGGAGTGGAATATTGAAAGCTGCTGTCTGTTTTTCAGGTTGACGTTACTCCTTCATGACCTTCATGTGCGTCTGCCACCTTGCAATCACACTGATCTGATGTGTTAGGTAAGAGCAGCAATTTCCCACTGGCCTTCAGCAAAGTCCGCTTAAAGCAGTGGCTTGGGAGCTATTCTGGCAACCTGCATGTTTCAGTAAAATCCGTTTTTTTGCAATTTGAAAGCTTTAAATTTTTGTAGATTTAGTTAAGAGGGACAATATCTAGCCTGTTTCTGATAGCATGGACAAAGATGACAGTACTTTTTGTTGTGGTGAACTAGAGCAGGCAGTTATTGAGGTATTTTTGTGAAATCATTGGAAAGGATATGGGGATATGGGAATGTTTATGTTCCCCTGGTGTTTTATTTGGTCTGTAGACCATTATAGTACTGTTTAGTGAGCATGCAGCAATTTTCTGTTTGTTGCAATGATATTGATTGGATTGCAAATCTGTCTGCATGGGATTCTACCCCACAGAAAAGGCCCCTCCAGAATGCCTGATGTCTTCTATAAATCTAAAGAAATAATACAAATGGAAAATGTGTGTTGTGCCCCGAATACACAGACAGTAACAGTTCACCTGGGAAATACCTTCTGACAGATTCACTGATTGGTAAATTGCTGATGGGATTAGAGAGTAGTCAGGGACCAGTGGTGTAGAAAAAGAGGAGTTTCCTTCTTTGAACTTTTAAAATGCTTGTCCTTTAGGGCCATTTAATCATAAAGCAGAAGTGTTTGTTTTCTAAAAAAGTTATTATAAATAAAGAATGTTTATTTTTCTTATGAAAATTCTTTTTCCTATTATATCAGTAGGTTATTATAGTAAAATGTACTGACTTTGATGTGTGTGCATGTGTATAAACACACACAAGTTTACATTGCATTATACTGTAATGTAATGAGGCAGTATAATTTTGCTAGAGACTCTGGTATTGTTCATGCTTAAGTAAAACAACATAAAACAGAGCCTAGCCCTGGAAATAAAGACTTTGCTTAGTAGAAACTTGGAGCTCCCTTTATCCCAGAAGCATAAGGAATATGCCTAGACCACCAAAGTATTACCTGTATCCTGTCCTTGCTAACATATCTTTGAAACATTCCCAGCATTGTCTGGCATCATAGATAAGTAGCTCTAGCAAGACTGGCATCTGGATCAATAGACTTATCAAGAATGCCACAGGAATATAGTTGTTTTACAAAGTTTTATTCTAAACAGTAATCAGTAGTGTGGGTGCTAGTACTTTGTCAAATTATATTGTACCTGAAAACTGGAAGAGTATAATAGCCCTTTGCAGAATCACATTTGAGGTGCCCAGTTTGGCTTTGACATCTCATATACCTGAAAGAATATTTCCTCTTGCAATTTGCACTTTGAAATCTAATCTCTCTCTGTGATTGACATGGGCTAGTTGTGAATTTTTGTGACAGGTTCTGCTTATTTCATCATATATTGTTTTCTTGCCTAGTCCTTTCTCCTGTCTTTCACTGCTTGGTGTTCTCACATTATTTATCTTTTTTGCTCTCAATTTCTTTTTCATTGTTTCTGCATTGCATTGTCCTTTCACAGTCTTTAGTGAGTTTTAATCCTTCTTTTCCCTTCAACCTCTTCTTAATTGCTTCTTTATTTTTCTCATACTTCATAAAATGTCCATCCTCCTCCTTCCTGCCCTCTCTCTCCTTGTCAAGGTTTACCTCTTCTCTCTAGATCCAATATCCCCTGTCCTCTCTCTGTGAACTTTTTAATTTTTTCATTTCTATGACTACAATGTTTAAATATGCTTCCATGTGCATCTAAGACATGAAAAAAATATTCCGTTTTGTCAGTGCTAATTATGAACCTTCTTACCAGTTCTTTCTGTCCTTCCAGTGGAAGGTGCTTTGTGTGTGCACATAAAGTTGCACTGAGCAACAAGACTGGCTTGTAATATTCCTCTGCACATTCCAATTTAAACAGTAAATCAGATATGTATTGAGGATTGGAGGGTTGAGTGGGGATAATATTAGGCTCTTTTTTCCACCTCCTGTTTTGAAATAGTGTTGAACCTTTCCGGCCTTCTTTGGTAATATATTCTTGAATATATCAAAACAAAGGAAAAACATTTAGAAGGGGGGGTGAGGTTGGATATATATTACACAAAAGAACAACAGAAAACCTCTGTTCTTTTCTACTGAGACAATACTGAATCTGTGGTTAGTTTCAGGAGTGTTTTTTTCTAGCCATTTGAGCTACTGTGAGTGAGCCAGGCTTTCAGATATTCCATATGCATATAACACACATTGACTTTGGGTTGTGCTTTGCTATGTATATGTCTTCTTAATGATTGAATTATTGACTTGAAATTCAGTGAATGTTGAAGGGGACACAATTTTTCTTTTTTAAAAATTAATATATTTTAGTCTGTCTATTTGTGTGGTATAAACCTCTGTTGGTTAAGTGTTGTCTATTGAAATGATCTGAGAATCATGTGAGACTCAAGGCTAAGCTGTTGAATCAAAATCTCTGATTTTAATTCTGAACTTTTTGGAACTAATTCTTGTGCAATTAGTTGCCCCCAAATGGTAATCAGATCAAAATGGTAATCAGAAGCAAAAATATATTCAAAGTACTTTAGACACACGAGCAGAAACTTACAATAGATACCGATACACTGATTCAAATGTCAGAGGTCTCAAAAAGTTGCTGCTTGGAGCTAGCAGGGCACATTGGTTTGCCTTACAGCTGTAGTGATTTTTATTCTGTGAACATATGCTATTGGATTTTGCCCCTAAACTAATTCTTACTGTGAATTTTGATGAGCTCTTCTTCAATAGTTGTGTGTGACATCTGTTAATTAGGACATATTGACAAACCTGTCCTTATAGGCTACAAGATGACGTAGGAGCTTTGACTGCCATACCTGTAGCTTGTCTGTCTATGAGATTTGCTTAAACCCATCACAGATTAAGAGGAAAATGTAGGGTTGGCAGCACTGGCTAAGGGGTGCTAAGTCTGACTTTGAAAAATTGTGAACATTCATATATTTTCTAAAAGCACTGTTTTTCCTGTTCCATGGTGGTGATGAATTACAGGAGCTGGAGGTCATACAGGACGGTGTCTTACGTGCCTCAGCCTGTCTTTCAAGCTGACAGAAAGCAGTGTATGCTCTGTGAGTGTTGTATTGCCTGATATTGATCATGGTCATTTCCCAGTGCCTCTAAAGGAAGGTGAGGGTCCTCAGCCTCTCTGGAGTGCTAGATTTCTTCCTAGTAGCCCAAATATGCTAAATTGGAGCTCTTCAGCCTTGCTGAAGAGCAAGGATTGTAAACTGGTGTGTAGGATGGGAGTCATCAGGATTGCTATCCTGTGTCCTCAACAGTCCCATTTGGGTCCTGTTACAGAGTTCTTATGCCCCAGGCTTCAGCTGGGACAACCCCCAGAATGTACCAGCCCAGGGAGGTGATGCAGCCCATAAGCAGAACTGTCACAGCCTCTGCTATGATTAGTTGATGCTGTGAAGCATGAAATAGCATTTGCTTTCTGTGCTACAGCTATCAGATGGTGTGCCCTTCTTATTGCTCCAGAGGTATGATAAACAACTGTATTTCGTGAACTGGTATTTCCAAGGAGGTCTTGCTTGTTGAACCAAAGCCCATTAACGCAAAGTTTAACCAGCAATGACATATAAAACTCTAAAGCTAATTAATTCTAGTAGTGAAAACCCATCTTGAGAATGATTTGATTCCTGGAGCATTAAAATATTGCATGCTTTATTTTAATTTTCTGCAGTCCTGCTTACCCTAATAGATATAAAATTTTGATCTTTATTTAAATTGGGATTACTTACAGGTGATCATTAGTCAAAAACAGGTTATAGCTAAAAAAAAAATCTCTTCAGTATGATGGGAAGAACTGAGGATCTGTAATAATTGAAAGATGCACCTGTAAGTAAATAAGGAGGAAAAAAAAAAAAGAAATTTTGTTTCAGTTGGCTGATTTTAAGCATATTTTAGAGAGAGAGGAGGTTTTGTCCTTGCCAACAAATTGCTGCAATGAGCTTTCTTTTCAGAACACAAACTCTTGGACAAAATCCTTAGCACTGAGCAGACTTTCAAATACTGTTTTTAGGATTCCTTCACTATCATTTGAATGACACGCAGTACTTGTTTAATTTTGTAAATTTTCTTGAATTAAAAGCTACTCTCATTTTTGCTTAGGGAATGAGTCCATTAGAGTGGATTTCAGCAGCAATTAACCTCACCTTTTTCTGGACAATGTACTTATCAGTTGTCAAATACAGACAGGATGTTACAACTTGAGCCTCTGTTATATGCACTGTTCATGCTTGGTTTTAGGGAAAGACTACTTTTGTTTCAGTACAGAATCCAGTAATAAAATCTGATAATCTATTCACATAGATGATTTATTTACGTAGACAACTGGCCCCCTTGCAGTTGCTTTGTCTGCTGATTTTCTATCAGCTTTACTCACGTTTCTCTTAAAGTGAGTCAATTATATAAAAGTTACAGTGATTTTTCACCAAATTATGTTTTAATATTAAAGTAATATACAGCACAGTAACTTCTGATCTACTTAAATTCCTGTAGCTTGAATCCTTCCAATCTTTTCTCTTTATATTATATAGGACTTGCTGAAATGATTACATTAATAATGCATAACTATAAAAATTGAAGTGCATCGCAGAGAACATACTAACAGGTTTAATTGATTTAAATTTGTAGATGGGTGCCAGCAATCAGAAGCCAGGTGCAAGTCTGACTTCAAATGAACTGATAGTGATAACAGTGCCAAAATCATTGGCAAGATTAATAGTTCTGGTGTTGAAGGAAAAACCAGTTTAATGTTATGGAGTTACTTAAAATTAAACTTCAAGAAAAATGTGAAGTACATGCACTGGACTTTCACACTGATGCTTTTTATTGCTGTTAAGAGTTTAAACCTCACTTTAGTAGTTTCACACTTTCCTATTTAATTTCTTTTTGGATTAATTTCATATTTTAAGATTTAAAACTAATTGTTGAGTAAGATTAGTTTTATCCTATGCAGATGGTGAAAGTAATTTTCTAAAGAGCTAATTTAGATACCAAAGCATCAGAAAAATGGTGAGTATTTAGCACCATTTAAATGCAGGACTCTGCCATTATGAATTGTTAGTGTTTCTGCTTCTAGTTATTCTCTAAAAATGGGGGAAATGGTAAAATCCTTTATCTTAAAAAAACCCAGAGCATTTACAAAGTTTGGATGTTGTTGACATGCAAGTATTTTTCTGTTTTATTAACAAGAAACACTTCTAATAAATAGAAGTGTATTGTACTATGTAGAGATCTGGGGTCATAATTTTATCTGTGTGTCTCTAATTTTGATTTATAATTGCACTTTAAGGTAACTTTGCACTTGAAAATGACTTTGAACTTTCTAACTTGTATGTGCTGCTGTTAAAATTTGATCATGGAGACAATATTTTAAAATCAATTAATTTTGAATCTTCAAATATAAAGTTTACTGCTGCATAGTAGATTTCTTAAAGAGTTTGCTCGTGTCCACATTGTACCATGTTCAATATTATTGTGTATGAAGCGTAGAAACTTGAGGTCTGGAAATGAGGATGTTGTCAGCTGTTTTCTGACCACTTCAGATACTATGATTCAAATACTGATTTTTGTTGGTTTGTTTGTTTGTTTCTTTTCATACACACCTCTTCTGTGGCTTTTATATCATATCAATAACATGAGAAACCTATGCTTTGTTTATGATAACCCTTGTTTGGGAGGCTTTTTTCATGGATTTTTGTTTTCCTTTATATTCCTCCTGTCTGTGCTGTAGCATAGTCCTTGAGAAAGCTTATCTACAATCTTTGCAGGATGCAGGGGAATACCAACATCTTAAATGTACAGACCTGAAGATAGGAGTGGAGGCTTGCAGAAAATCATGGAGGAAACTGGTATCAGATATGGAAACTAAATGCACATTTTAGCACATAACTGTATACATCAACTGGCTACTATCCATTTCCTTATTTCCTGCAAATTTAAATTTTAGACAGGAAGGTTTGCGGATCGTGGGAAAGATAATAGACTGTAGAGATTCTTGTGGCTTTTTGTAGAGATCTTTGTAATACAGCACAGATCAGTACAAAGGTCCACCCTGTGAATTTGCCAAGTACCTGACCCAGATGTGCCTTGCTATGCAGAGATAAAGCAAGAAACCCTTTGAAGAAAAGGAGAGGGGGAAAAAGTGAAAGTAGAGAAGAGAATCCAGCAAAAGCGAATATTGGAAGTAGGCATGTTAAATATATCTTGAAATTTGGTGGTTCATTAATTACCTAAATGATTGGCCTGGCTGCCTGCTTCACTCAGGCTTTGTAAAGCTGCCTGAGAGGCTGGATGCATGGAACTGCGGGT
>WEIU01014026.1:84955-110390 GCA_013389925.1 Aegithalos caudatus
GGGGGGGAAAGATGGGGGAGGGGGGTGGAATTGCAGCATGGTAGGAATGAAGATGGGCTTTTAAAAACTGGCAATGAGTGTTAGAACAATATATTGTCTCTAAAGACCTGTAGTCTTGGATGCTTTACTGCTACAGGAATAAGTTTCTATTAAAGTGTTGTGGGCTATGTTGCTATATAATTCCTTTGTTTGCTCTCTTGCTTGTGGTGGGGCTGCAGGGAAGAAGGCAGCTGCCCATTTGTCTTGTCCTGGGGGCCCTGCACCAGCTTCGGTGAAGGCTCTGAAAGGAGGATGAGAGCTTGTTCCCAAGGGGAGAAATAAATGTGCATGAGGATGGCAATTCCTGGGAACAGCAAGGAGGAAACACATGGGAAGCAGCTGGGGTGACTTTCTATGTGGTGCTTTTGGCTCTCAAGAGAGCCTGGTAGGGGAGGTGGAGGGGTGCAAGAGACCTCAGAGAAAGTGTAAGCATGAACAAAAGGGTCCTTTCTAAAAGGCAGGCTGAGCAGAGGAAGAGAGAGATTTGAAAGTATCTCTTACTGTTATTCTGTTTTATAGAACAGAGAGGAGTTCCCTCTGTTTTAAAAGACCCTACATTTTATTCTGATAAAACCCAGCATGGGAGTCTCAAAGCCCTTCTTGTCTTCTTTGGGATGCTGAATGTAAGAAAAGGTGTAGTCTAGGTCATCTGAAAGGTCATGACTCAGTCAGAAACAGGTAGGGCAAAGATTCCTTATTTTTGAGACCTGAGTCTCAAAGTTCAAATGAGTCCAAAACATTGCAAATGGTGGTGACATAATTATCTGTGGGTACTCTGCATCATTAATGAGCAGTTGATTCAAATTATATTTATTGCTGCATCATTATCTAGAAACATACTTAAAATTCAGATCAGGAAGCAACATTTTCTGAATCTTGCCTTAGAGTGAATTTTCTGATTTTCTTCTTTCATAGCTGAGGCTTGACTAAACAGGAAAAATAAAAGGTGCTTGATAGTACATATTAGGGAGTTGTGTGTGTAGTGGGAGATAAGCTGATGTTTGAAAAAATACAACAGTAAATTACACTTCAGGTGGTGGTGGTGAGAGACTATAGAAGGTTGATACATTTACCTGCAGACTCTTGTTTTCTTGTCTACAATACCCAAGGGAAAGAAATTTGAAAAAAATATTCCACAAACATTTTTAAAAGAATCCTTTTCCTCAGAAGTCAGATTAATTTCTAATACAGTAGTGGCAGTTGCATTATATATGCTTCACATGTCTCACTTGTCCTTTTTGCCTACTGGTGTTCAAGTAAGAATTAGTAGCTCAGTCTCTTCTTGTTTTTTTAACCAAAATTTTCATTCAAAGAGGGTTGAAAAACATGAGCAGTAGTCATGAATTCATTATTATCAGATTATTCATTTTTACATTCTGTTTATGGCACTGACAGAACAGAATAACATTGATGGTCTTTTTAAGCAGCACCCTATTCTTATTTATTGTCGGGTGTATTTAATTGTAATTTTCATCACAGGTTTTATGAGGTGTGGATTAAAGGTAAAAATCTCTGGAGTTGAACTGCCAATAGTCACGCTGAGGGTTTCAATTACAGAATAATTTCTCCATTTATTCTGCTTAATTTTAGGAAGCAAAGGTCACAGGAATAAATTTTCTTTGTATGAATAAACACTGGGGAAATTGAGGACCCAACTATTATCATATGAGATGACAGTCAGTTCTATCAATCTAGATGTTTGCAGGTCACAGTGATGGCAAATCTGTGCAGTTTTATTAGCAATGATGCTAATAGCCAGAAATTTTAAGGAAGCCTTTGAAAATGGTCTCTCTGGGGGTGGTTGCTGCAGTAAAGCCACTGCAGAATCCATAGGGCTTACCATGAACGCAGATCAATGATGAGCAATTTGGTGAATGTCTTCTTTTTTTTAGCAGTGTGGGAAGGAGTAGAGTAGTGAATGCTATAGATGTGTGGAAAGTCTTACAGGTCCTGTATAAGACTGCATCAGTAATGTCCTTTCAGTGCTCTGTCTAACTTTACTCACTCTTGATTTAGAAATTAAGATATTTTCTTACTAGAAAAGATGGGGTGGGTTGGTTGTTGCTTTTAAATTGCTGGCAGCCTCTAAGGAATACCTACAACATAAGAATAGCACAGAATATTGTTAAACTTCAGTATTTTAATCAAAGGTCATGGGGAATTGCTTCTTTGTGTATCTAGAAATCTGCCTCTGCTTCTGCTTCACTTGAATGTTAAGCAATCCTGTTGACATTGTACTTGCTACGTGTAATTTCCACAGCCATGAATCACATAAACGTAACATGTAGAGTGCACTGATGTCAGAAGACTCTTCAGATACTGTTCAGTTAGTTCCTTGGAACTGGAGGGTGCCACATAGCACCAGTATGTCTGAGCTTGGAGAAGGGGGTGGCCAGGGGAGGTTGGGGTGCCCTTGGAGGCCTTTGGAACACAACCTGGCAGGACCTGAGCAATGTGGCCTGACTTTGAATTTAGTTTTGCTTTGTGCAGGTGGTCAGACCAGAGGTCCTTTCCAGTCTGAAAACTTTTATAATCCTGTGTCTTGGCCTAGAGCATGCTTTCCTCCGTTTCTTCACGCCCTGTTCTTCTTTCCTATGTGTTTCTTATCCTATTTCCTTGGCTGAGGAAAATATCCACATCAGAACCACCAGACTGGAACTAGAAGTGTAACTGTTGTCTCAATTAGCTTTGCCGTGAATTCTGTCTCAACATTTTTGCACACACGTACAGAAAGATTTGTAGTGGCTAATGGAATACAGCTGAATGAAAATACATGATGTTAAATAAAGACTAATACTTGGGAACATGGACAAGGATAAATGATAAAAGGCATCCAGTTTTTCAGACGAAAAGCTATAATGGAGATCTGTCAAGATGAGGCCTTAGGGTAGGAAATGAAGAACAGCTTTATTCCTATGTATAAATAGAATTCAGAGCTCCTAGACACAGTGAAGTAAAAAGGCAAAGATTTGTCACTTGGATATATAGGAAATGTGGGAGATTTATGTCCCTACACTAAAAAATTTCATCTATATAAGCCAGCCAACCATTTTAACTTTGTTGAATGAGAGTGGAATAATTATTTATTCTGGTTGATGTTCTATAAAGGAATGTGCTTATTCAAACTAGATGCATCTGATAGAAAATGAAAAGCTTTGCCTTTTTTGTCCTTATAAAAAATTGGTTCCTTTTTTAATGGTGACATTTTAAAGGAAGAGAAAATCTTTGCAAGTAGTAGCCAAAAAAATCCCAACAAAATCCAAGCCAAACCTCCAAACCAAAAATCTTTTGCGGTACAGGAAGGGGGGAATTGTAATTAACTTTATGTGTTTAAACATTAAAAAAATAGTAAATCCAGGGAAAAAGAAATTAAAGAATTGTAAGTGAAATCTCATTGTAAAATCTCAAGATTAAATTGTTAGGTTTTGAATCACCTATAAATTGGGATGGAGATTTTCATCTTTGTTGAGCATTATTTTAGTTTTTCTCTGAATTATTCAAATATGAATTCATTTACACATAGCTGGAATAGGAAAAGTCTTAAGAGAATTTTATGAAAGATGGATAGGATCATAGTAACAAAGGTCATTTCTGGACTCTTAACAAGTGCTCTAAAGTAAATGCAGATGAGGCCAGGCCTGGAATTCAGACAACCTGGTGAGAGCCTGTGAAAGGTATTTTAAAATAGGACACAGCTGCTTTCCCTTATTTTCATAAGGGAAATTTTAATAAGACCTTGCCAGTCCTCAGGTTTTTCTTGCTGGTCATCATCATTTGACATCTTACTTCTATATTTTTTTGTTGTAAGGGAAAGATTGCTGTTGCCAGACTTGAGCATAGGGGTTAAACAGTCACTCTGGAAAGAGAACTCTGTGTTTGTGTTCTCCTGTTACTATCAGAACCTCTACACTTTTATATTGCTGAAGCACAATTTTCATGCTTCTAGGAAACATGAACTTTTACATAATTGATTTGCTTTTGTCTGAGGGGTCAGTTCTAGCTGGCTTTCCTAGCAAATTATCTGTAGTTCATTATGACTTTTTTGTCATGTAAGAGTTGTGAGAGGGAAAAGTGCTTTTTACCAAGACATGGTGCTTTTTTCCTTGTGGGTATATTTCCAGATCTGAGTATGGGAAAATGATTATTTTTTCAGGGTTTTGTGGATGTGATTCTTTGATGAATTTCTTCCTCTTTGAGGTGATGCCATACGCTAGGCTTACAAGCAGAGACTGGATATTGCTGGGCATCATGGGGATATTACATTGTATTACAAACATAACTCATCCCTCATGACACAGAGTTCAGATTGTGTTTCTTTTGTACTACTTAAGTGAGAGCCTCACTGTGCAAGTGAAATCTATGAATCAGAATATAAATAGCTCTGAAAGTGTATTGAAGGCGTCAAACTACTTGCTAATAGGTGTATTTTATACATAATAGCTATTAAAGTGTCGTTATTGTTAGTTTAGATAGGCTTTAGTGGATGCTGGGCAAAGTCTGTTGCCACCTCATACATATAAAAAAGCCCCAATGAGATTAGTGGGCAATTATGTTAAAAGAATGAACAATTTCAGTTTGAAGGAGACATGAAAGACTTCCTGTTACTTCCTGGGAAGCTCTAATGAGAACTCTTTCAGTGATCCCCGTGATCTGGGGAAAGGAGAGAAGGAGGAGGAGTGTATAAATATCTGTGAAGAAGTGATAAAAATCCCTTTCTGAATTCCATAAATAAAACCAGCCAGATGTCCAGAAATAATTTTACCAACTGTGTTCCAATGTGTTTCCTGACGGAATATATCTTAAAAATGGAAATGCTCTCTTATACTTTTAAAAGATTAATTTCTTAAAGTATAAGAGATTACAATTTTCAATGGCAGTGGCACTGTTCTAATATTTCTAAAACTTTAGATTTTTCTTAGTAATATTTTTGCGCAGTTTTGAAAAATATTGAGCTTTCTTACTGTTATTCCTTAATGCTTTAAAATACGTGATTAACATAGTTACCATTGTACACAGATGACACTTTGATTGCTGTAGCTATAGTTCGGTGTCAGAGCCTACCTTAATATTTTATTTGCACTTTGGAAAAAAGGAGAAAATGTATTTATAAAACCTCATATCAATTGTATTGTATCTTACTTAGGATTGAGATGTGCAGGTAATATATGACAAACATTTATTAACTGTCTTTTTCTGTCTCTTACTTCTCTTGAAAAGTCATTTGCTGTCATCTGCATGGCAGCTGTGATCACTGTTATTAGAAAGTATTTCAGCATTCTCATTGTTCAAAATGTTTCCACAAATTTGACAGTTGGTATCCAAATAAAGTCATTTCCGAAAGCAACAGCAGAGAAGAGAACCTGTTTCTGCTGATACTTTTGAAGAAAAGATTTATTTTTAAACTCTGATCAGCCTGCTATTATGTGCATGCTGGTTTTACCTTGTTATTAAAATATCACAATGGGGATCAAACTCAGCTGTGAAGAAGAACCATGCTATCTGTATGTAATTCTATTGCTTAAAAGAATGGTATAGTAATAGTCACCTGATGAAAAAATCTTCACAGTCTAAGAACTTATTCAGCTGTATAAAGGTGAGGTAGGGCTTAAATATTCATAGTTTTTAATTTTTAATTTTATTAAGAGATAGAATGGAAATGCAAGTATCTAGGTCAAATTTTCAGGCACACATGAAATGTACTAAATGCAAGTAGTTTGGGAAGGTATCTCACCCCTATACACAGGGCTAAGAGGGATTTGGTTTGCTCTCACACAGCATGTGGTGGCTGAAGGCATTTCTAGTTGATGTTGACAGTGACAGCCCCATCAGGGCTTTTGTTGGCATGTGAACTGAGATGACTTTCTGTCCCACATATATATTTCTGGAGTATGGAAAAAAAACCAGAATAAAATCCATTACTTTATCCTTTCTCTGTGCTTTTTTTCCTATTCTTTTGTGTTACATAGATTTTCAGTAAGCTGCCCTGAAACATGTGGAAATTGATTAGGTTGCCCTTTTATAAGCTAGGAAATGACCATCTCTTTATGAGAGGGGGTAAGAGATAAGGACGGATGTGGAGCTGTAATTCCCCAATGTTCTTGCAATCTTCAGAGGAATAGCTATGATACAATAAGCAAAGCAATGTAATACTTCATCTTCTGTGTTGCTGGCTGTTGGCACTGTCTTATTTCCGTTGCTTGCCAACTGCAATGCAAAATTCTGGAAACTTGATTAAGGTAGTCCATAGACTTTTAGCATCTTTTTAGGATTTTTCTCTTAAGGAGAGGTTTGGTAAATGTACCAATAATGGCCGAAGCATGGCTGCCTTAGTCTTCAGAAATTGTATTTGTGTGGGGGGAAAGCACTCATCTCTCAGTCAAATAGTCCTTTTCTTTCCCTTGTGGCATTTGCATGCCTGAATGTTCTAGTGAACTGGGACAAATGGGAAAGCTATTGTTTTGGTAGAACAGCTTTGATCCAGCTCTCTGTGAAGTCTGTGGAAAGAGTCCAACTGACTTTCCTGGGAAATACAAAGTGGATGAAAAATGCAGTCCACAGGAAGCAAAGCTATTGCATTTTCCTTTTCAAATTTAACTGAGACATATTAAGCATTTCTGTGCTCCAATTTTCTTCAGAGAGCAATAACTTTTGTCACCCTCCTTCCCTCCTCTGCCTACAGAAAATCTGGTTTTGCTGGTGTCTTGTTCAATTGGGTTTTTTTAATGCAAGTGTGATGATACAGCATATACCTGCCTTATTTGCAGCATGACTGTGTGCTCTGTTGTGATGAAAATGCCTCATTCAAGCTGTTAAACTGGAGAAAATGTTAGCATAAACTGTATTTTTCTCTCGATACCTTATTCCAGCTGCTTAAGACTAGGTTGGGAAATGTTAGTTCTAACTGTTTAAAAACCATCTAACTATTCTTTCCGTGGGTTAGCAGAAGGTAGCTAAGAGACAGCTGTAGATAGCACTTACTGTCTGAAAATGCAAATTGTGCTCGTGTGTGACAAAGTAGGCCCAAATAAAAGCATCCGTCGCCTAGAATATGGCACTTCACACAGTGGATGCAAAACCCCATGTTGTATTCCTAGTTGAGCAAGGCAGGCCTGAAAGCAATGTGGACTGCTGGCTGGGTATTTCTTTCACATGTGTGGCTACTTTTGTTGCTTTATGACCTCAAAGGTCTTTTCCAACCTAGTTGATTCTGTGAAAATGAGGAGATGAGGCTTGAGGGTTATGCAGGTTGAATGCTTGCGTGTACCTGGACTGACCCTTCTTGATCTAGTTTGTCAACAAGCTCTTGAACTGTTCCTACTTGTCTTATCTGAAGAGACAGGAAGGGGAGTACAGAAGACAGCAGAGTGTAGCTGTCCTTCTTGGCCTTGCATTCTCTTGCTGTGACTGGAGAGAGCAGAGAGAATTAAAGGAAGGGTAACCCATGGTCTTGCCTTACTGCTAGTAGGCTACTACCAAGCAGGTGGCTGGAAAAGTCTCAGCCTTGGAATAAGAAATGTCTGGCATTGTCTGTAGGTGTATTTGTTAGGCAGACAATAGGTATTTCTGTGACACCTTATAGTGTTATCAGATTCCCAACCTGCACTCGCCCAAGCACTTACCAGCCCCTGGGCAAGAGCCTTGTTGGTGCTCGTTATGAACCTGAAACACAACAAACTTCTCTTGTCAGGCATGGAACTAGATGGCTCCACAGGTCGTGTGTGTGATCTCATTCATCTGCAAGACTGTGTTATGTGCAGACTTTGAAAGAGCTGCAAGAGGGGAGAATACTTCTACCAGGTGAAGATACCACCCATCCTAACCCTCTCTCGTAATTCCTCATTCCCTCTGCTCCACTGTTGTAATCTAATGTGATGGGTTTAACATTGAATTTCGCTAAATGTTGTAGTGAGAATTGCTGGGCAACTTGTAAAGAAGGCAGTGCATGGGAGTTCTTGTTTCCTACACAATAATGTTTAATGAGACTTTCCCTTATTTATTTATTTTTATTTGTAAGGCATGGGTACTTAGTTTTACTTAAAGGAAAAGTTGAAAGCCAGAACACATAATCAGTTGCTAGCTCATTGAGTTGCTAGTAACGCTGCTTCATATTTGACTTCCAAACATCTTGGGGATGATAGGGAGTGAGAGAAGAGCTGTGAAGAGGTCGGTCTTGGCATCATCATCATAATTAGCTTGCTTTCATTTGTTGGCTAGCAAATGTTCCTATCACCTGGAGACAGGAGTGTATTGGTAGCAAATGATAAAGTGGCAGAACAAAGTGACCTGGTACGGCCTGACAACAGATTTGTTAAATACCTTCCCTGTAAATATTTGTTTCTGTTTATCTCATATAATTTGCATGTGTATAGATAAAACACAGTGGTGAACTTGGGAAAAGGGAAATTTCTCTAACTTTCTCTTAAAGTGTGTCACTTACAGGAGAGTATAAGGAAGGACAGCAAAAGCTTTGGAACGACAACTTTGGAGAAATCAATAGTACACATTTCCTGTGAGTCTCAAAAGGGAGAGCTCTTTTGCCTTAACCTTCCTGGGCAGCTTCACCAACTGCATTTCCCTTTTTCTGGTTGGTTGCCTGCTTCTTACAAAGGTTTTGGCAAGGTCTTCCCTAGGTTCTCTTAGCAATTTCACAGAAGATTTGGAAGTTCTTCAAGGCTTGGTGAGTGACCCCTGGAGCAAGATTGTACCAAATATTAAAGGACAAAAGCACCTACTTTATAGTATTAAGACAGGTAAAATCACTTATTCTCCATTATGCTTAATTTCCTGTTAACCTCAGAGTGTCTGACAAGTTCTGCTAGTAGTTGATACAGCTGTGTGTCAGGTGGGCTGGAGACCCGGGGTTCTGATGTGTTTGAACACTACTACAGGATACCTGTTCTGGTAAACAAAGCAACATTGAAAATGTTCAATACGAGGGCAGCTTAGCTATGGGTTACAGTGTTTGAGAGCATGGCATCCTTGTTGCTGAGAGGCACAGCCTGGTGTTGCCTACAGTATAAAAATGCTTGCTGGCTTTTTGTGCAATATTCAAATTTGTCTGCCTTGAGGACAACTTTGATCATTTGCTTCAGTCACATAAAATGAGGTGAAAGAGTGTATTTGGCAGCCAATTAAATAAGGAACCCTGAAAGAAGCAATAGCTCAAACTGTACATTTGTAGCACCATTTGTAGTCTCTTAAGCTGGGAGCTTCTGTTTTCAAAGAGTACTTTGAGGGTACAGATGTTGGACAAGATAGCCAGATGTAACTGCAGGTTCTGTAATCTGAGAGTAGTGAAGAGTTTGCTGTTTTCATAGGTACAAATGTATGGCTTTATTTCTTCCCCAATAAGTTTCTGATATTATCTTTGCATACCATTTAATGTTAATTTTAATAATATTACTAACTGCGATTTTTCTCTTGAGAATGATAACAACAGGTATGAGGAGGACTTGATCGTTATTTAAGATCATATAGTGGCAATACAGGAGTATATTTAAAATGACTGATGTCTTACCTATCACTAAGCATCTAAAATGGCAGGTTTTGGAGGCTTTTTCATTAAACTAGGCTATATAAATTAATTTATCTTCAAGTGTACATATAATTCACCTGTATTTAAGTGGAATATAACCTCTGTTTAAAAAAAAATTAAATTGAAACACTTTAAATTTGCATGAAGAAAAGATGTTTGTGGGAAATCTGTATTTTTTTTTATTACCTTACCCAAAGTAAACAGGTATTTCATTGTAAATTTCAATTTCTCTATATTTTCTGAGCTGACTTATGATTCGAGTAGTGTTTGAACTGAGGCTTTAGGGATTTCCTGCATACGGTACTTTAAACAGCTTTCAGAAAGTTAGTTTAACTTCTGAAAAACTGGCCAAAAAATAAAAGCTTATATATTTACTCCTAGTTTATATATCACATTGCTCCTATCATGTAACAGAGAGTTTTAGTAAGAGATAATACAGGTGGATGGGGGTTTTATTATAAACTATTTTAATTTTTTTTCTTTTCAGTTTAGAAAAAGTCTAATTTCCCTTCCATTCTACTTAACATGTTTCCAAAAGCATGTGGTAACATAGTTACAATGTATTTAGGGATAAGGGAGGAAGGAAATTATTAGGATAAACTTTTAACCACTTATAGCTTGCTTGAGCTCCTTTTATTTAAGAAAAGAAATGCAAAGTTCTAAATTGCCCTCTTTGCATAATGCCTGTTTATTTTGTAACAGCTTAGGTCCCAAGTAGTTCTTAAACATCTTTCAGAGCAAGTTTTAGGAATTTCCCTAAACAGCAAGGTAGGCAGGCTAGGTAGTACAGGACAATCTCCAGTTTGGGTGATGAAGCCTTTCTAAGAAGTCCCTGTTTGCCTTGTGCCACTCCCAAATAGGAGTTTACCATTTGTTCACTGGCATGGTAGGAGTGCTATGGACATTGGGCAGCCAAACTGCAAAGGAGCTCTACGGAAAGAAGCTGAGTAAAACATACTGCAAAAGAAAGAGGATTTCCCCATTTTCACGTATTTGAACATAGTTACATGAGTTCTTTGAACAAAGATCATTAAACTTGAGCAAGTGGGAAGTGTCTCCATTATACATTATATATTGTATATTGAATTTGATTTAACTGTCAGTGGAAGTACCTAGTAAAACTGTCATATGTAGTTGGATAAAATCGGCTGGTTATAATGAGCTGCTATGTTAATTTAAAACATATTCACCATGACAGAGACGTACCATGTAATTGTTGAATCTTCTTTGTATTTCCTATAATTGAATATTTAGTCATAATTTTAAAATGATAGTATAATTAGCATAATTTATTTTTTTAAATCCCTATTACTATCCTTAATTACATTATTTCTAACAATACTGCACATTAAAGATAATCTGATAAGGTTCACATACTCCTTTGCCTTGGTACTTGCCCTCTAGACATCTGATAGTAATCCTTAGGTTTCCGAGGAAAAGAAAAATCTATCATTTTAATGTTATAGATACTCATGTAGTTTGACAAATCAGTCCCATTAACCTCCTTTATCCCATTGCTTTCACTGTTCAGAGCTTTTTGCATGAAACTGTAAAAGCACAGAACTAACAGTAAAGCAGGTTTAAATCCTTGCAATCTGTTCTGCTTTCTGGATGTTTGTATCACTGCAGATGTTCTGAAAGAATGTAATCCAAGTACAGCGTATATTGGATTATTCACTTTTAAAGACTCATCTTTGAAGAAATATCTGTTCAGCAGTATAAACTTCTACTTGAGCCAGATGTCACAAATGTAAAACTGGGGTCCTTCTACAACAATGCCTATTTATATCTTGTGTAAACTGGAAATGTTTGGGATCTAAACATGCAGGGAAACAGTGACATTATTCTTGAGGGAACTGAGGCCTTGCTAGCTCTATCATTCACAAAGGGACTGTCTGTGAAGGAGCCAGAGTGGAACACCTGGCTCTCACATCAGCTCCTGGCATGTGGGAGCCTGGCTCCGTGTGCCAGCTCTGTCCTGTCCAGGGTTACATCAGGGGTGCTCAGCTTCCTGCACGTCTCTGGGCCCTCCAGCTCATGTAGGCAAAAATGATATCCTGGGAGATGTTGCTGAGATGTGGGATCTGGCATATCAATGTCCCTGCGTGACCAGACCATGCCTCTCTTCCTAAAGGCGGAGAATCTTTCCTGTCTTATTAAAGCCATTGGTGCCAGGGAAGTGGACAAAGCTCTTCTGGGTCTATACAAGATACCTATGTATAAAATATTTATTACAAATAAAGAAATAAATGGTTCTCTGTCTGATTGAACTGTTCTGTGTTCTCTTTTTGCATCTTATTTATTTTTTTTTTCCTTTTTATTCAAACAGAAGCTATATTTAAGGAGAGATATCAGTGAAGTCTAAAGAAATGCATCAAGTTGTCTTTGGAACTTAAAAATCTCGACTGTGGCAGGACTCAGGCTGTCTGTGTCTGGTGATGCTGGTCAGATTTTGAGCATCTAGCCAGATGCTGTAGCTGATCTAAATATTTTTATTTCACAACCCTTGCAAATTGTTGGTCGTTTTAACTCAATGCTAGGAATTTGAAACTCCACTCCTCTCTATGCTTACACAGCCCAGTACAAAGGATGCAGTTTTTTCTATTTTGTTTGCCACCTCTAAAAGAGGATCATTACAATAGGGAGATAATAGGGATAAACTTGTTAATAAAATTTAACAATGTTATGTATGTGCATGCATGCCACTGGAACAAATCCTTTATACTTCTTGTTTGTGTATTTTGGTAGGCTTTTTGTTTCTCATTGATTTTCTTTATTACATTATACAAAGCAACAACTTAAAGTATTCAGCTACAGTCTGTGTATTAAACACAAACAGGAGAAGAAAAAAGTTGAAAATATATTTAAAAAAATAAGATTGGATAAAACAAGAACAAGGTTTATTGGACAGAAAAGGAATTGGTAATGAACTAGAGAGGCTGAGATAAAAAGTACAAAAGAAGTAATGAGATAAGAAAATGAGTTGTTTAGGTAGGGAAAAAGATCCAGGCTGTATGCCAAAATGGCAAATGAGGGATTAGAGAGTAAAATAAGCCAGTTACTAGATCAAATGTTGAGAGATCTGGATCAGTACAAAGTCTAGGCTGCTTGGGAAAGGATTAGTATTGAAAAGTGATAATTGCAGTTGAGAAGGAAGACAATAAGGCTTGTGCAGGAGGGAAAATAAAAGGATAAAAATGAATCTGAAAAGCAAAGTAGAAAACCAAGGATTTTGTGAAACAGAAATCTACTGTATAGTAGAAGCCTCTCATTTAATCTAGGTAGGAATGATGATAATACAAATGAATAATCAATTTGGTTTCAGTTTTTCTCTAATGGTGCGTGCCTCACAATCTTTCCTGGACAGAGGCAGGAAGGTCACAGTTGTGATTACAGGAAATTGATTTGGAGCACTTACCATTTTCAGCTGCTGCCAGGTATGCTCCTAGGGGTAAACTTTCAAAACCACAATTGAAAGATGCATATACAAAAGCTTGGGGTTTGTTTGGACAAAAATGGATTTGGGATGCATCTCTCTTCCACTGAGTTTCAGTCTTTAAATTTGTCAAGAGACCTCTCATTCTTCCCCAGAGTTGTGTATTTATTTGAATGTCTATATTTGGATAGTGGTAGGAAATTTCTATGCAACCAGAGTGAATTTTGTTTTCTTTGAGTAGAAAATGTGGTGGAAGAGTAACTTTACTTGCTAATAATAGAGTTTGGAGAAACTTTGGCATTTTTCTTTATGGAATCTAGTGAAGCAAAAATGAACACTTACTCTAACAGTAGCAGAAGTATTTAAATCTCTGATTAGAGGAGTTATTTAATGAATTATTCATAAACTATTTTTCACACACAGATTAAAGCAGAATGTATTCACATTTTATTTGATGCAATATTGCAAAATTAAAATAGGATTGAAATTAATAATTTTAACAATTGTAGACATTTTTCATGATGCTTTTTACTTTCTACTATAATAAAGATATGAATAGGAGTAAGTCAGATATAGTGGATCTGCAATGAAAATTGCACTTGTTTATGCTGCAGATCTTCCAAGGGAAAGAAACCACTGAGTACCTTCAGAAATATTATATGGGATTTTCACTTTAATGTCCAAAATTGATACTGTTGGCTGCATTAATCTGCTTACTTGTGTGTTCCGAGCATAAGGAAAAGGTAGTCCAAGGTTTCAAGTAGCAAATATTCTCTTCCATTTTGCTTCACAAATAATTTCTTAAATTTGTTTTCACTGCCTGAGGACTCAATTCTTATGACTTATGTGTTTTGTTTAAATTTTGTTGTCAATAAAGTAAACCATGGAAGTGAAATTAACATCTGTGTACATGTGCCTTGGTTGGTTCACAGTTAGATGCATTTTTCAAAGGTCTGTGCTAGTGTGTCATAAGGTCTTGATTTTAGACCCAGATCAGCTATGATGGTCCACATTATATGGGCCATTGTATATCAAATGAGACTAGAAGACCCAATCGGGCCTTTTTCAGCCTTGAGTTGTATCGATCTTGGATAATATCTGTTCAATGTGAAACAGAAGCAAAAAGGGTAGACTCTAGTTTCAAATCATGTATATTTGTGGGAATGGAGGGGGCCCCAGCGGCCCTGCCTTGGAGAGAGGCCTGCTGAGGAGATAAGAAAGGGATTGCACAACCTCCTGCCAGACCCCCAAGATAAGAAAGTAACTTTTCAGCTACAGCGACCAAGAAAGGTCCTGTAAGCCCCCAGAAGTTTGAATGTAATTTGCTGTAACCCATTGGCCCGTGCTTCTCCACTCCCACCCTGGTTTGCCCATAAAATCCCCTAGATCGCCCCGTTTGTTAGGGACACCCGTCACTGGCTCCCCTTCGCTGATGCTCTCTGACTCCTGCGGAATCGCCATACGGACCCTCCTCTCTTCTTCCCGGGCGAGCAATAGAGGCTGCCTCGCAGGACAGGGCACGCAGAGCTGAAATCACATAAGAGCTGAGAAATCACTAAGCTGCCCTGTCTCTGCTGAGAGAAGCCTCCGGCGCACTGAGGGGGTGCTCTGGCCCCTAGAAGGTTGTCTCCAGTGAGATATCCTTTTGGAGTGGCTTCTGCCCCCTGGGTCCGAACGGCGGACCCCAGACTAGCGGCCGGAATATATATTAGTAAAAGAAAGTGGTTTTCATTTTTTTAACAAGAAGACTATATTAATTAGAGGTATCTAACAGTAATTACTATCATTTAAACTTTTTGGTTACTGCTATTATGGCAGTAAAAATACTAGCAGCAGATCTTGGTGCACTCTGCCACTCCAGATTGTAATGTTGTTTCATGTGAAGCTAGAAGAAGTGGTATGTGTAATGCTCTTGGTGTTCTTTGTGTAACTTCTTCTGCAATTTAGACTTTCCCCACTGCCGTCTGATCAAACCTGACCAATTGTTAAGGATGCCCAAAGAAAAGGATGCCTAATGTGGTTTTTATTTCCCTGGAGACTACTTGTTATGAGATCACTGTCTTATCTAGGATTTTGGTAAAACCATAGTGATTTAACAAAAGCCTCAAAGTCACCTTTCAGTGCCTACCCACATCATATATTAATGCATCAAATAATGAGCCAGGGTAAGAAAAGCTGCCTGGTGTGGAAAATTATGTTCAACTTTGACATTTTAAGTCTGAGTGCTAGATTAAAAAAGTATTTTAAGTATCTCTTCAGGATCACTGACATATCACGTTTGTAACCAACCTCCTCACTTTGCAACATAAATCTGCATTTTAAAAAGTAGTTCTTTTTCTTGGCTTTTTTCTTCCTAATGAACCATTTATTTTGGATTTATTTCTGCTTCTTGAATAGGACATAATAGCTCTTTAACAGTCTTGTTGGATATGCTTATTCAGAAATAAGTATGGTGCTTTCACCTTTTTAGAAAGGTGAAAGATGTATTAAGCATTAATGGAAATGAGAAGGCAGACAAGTTTTATCTTTATGAAAACTGGATGTGAAACTTCAAGTGTGCATGAAAGAGCACAGCTAATGTTGTTTTCATCGGCAGAACTGTAAAATTTCCATAGTCACGTTCACTTTGGACTAATTTTTCTTTGCCAAAGTTCTGTAGTGAGTGGAATCGACGTTAGAAGAATTATCCACAAACAAGTTAGTTTTCCTTGAGCAGTCCTTATTGTTGTATCTTCTTATGGAAGCACCTGCACTCACCCACTCACCTGGGTTGGAGATGAGATCCTTCAACTAGCTGCTGCCTTTGCCTGTCTTGGCTCCAGAACAGGAGTGTGCTTCCCAGCTCAGCAAGAAATGTCACTGGATGTTTCTTCTCTACACTGCGCAAGATATCTTGCACAGTGTCTTTAGAAATTACCATGACTTCAGTTGCTGAGCATTACATTCAGGATTGTTTTTCCCCTTGGCATTGTTATGTTTTTTGGCTGTGGCAACACACTTATCTAACTATCTCACAAGACAGGGTGTAGCAAAGATTTCAGAAAAATGCCCAAGGCGTTCACTCTGCATATCAACTGTAATCAGTGAGAAATTATATTATCTTTTTTCTTTACCTCTGTTAGGCAGAATTTTGGTTTCTGATGTGGTATAAAGGCAAGTTCCTCAACCCTTGATTAAGTGCCTGTTTTGAGAATTAAAAATAATTGAGAAAAAATGTGAACGGATGGAAAAAGTATCACCTGGATGCAGTGATATATATTGAATAAGGTTCAGCTTAATTTGTGGTTTAATGACTTACTGGACTGTGTGCCAGTTTCTAACTTTTAAGCAATACAGATGTTTTGGGAGCACAAGATTCCATTTCTTAAACTTCATATAAACTATAGAAACCCCATTAATGGAAAATTTTCTTGAATTAAAAAACTGTGCTTTTTGACCAGTCTCTTTCAAATGCCATATATTGCTGCTGCCTGCTTAATAGTAAAATATTCAGAATTTCAGTGAGAGCTCTTAACAGAGAATTATAGTACAGAGCACTTCATCTTGTGCAGTTGGAGATAGCAATTGGCCCAGGTGACTGTGGTACCAACCAATTCCCCCATGTAATTTTTATTGCTAGTGTTTTCAATGTAAATGTTAGTGCAGACTTACTATATTTTTAAATATTCTTTCCATTTAATATTGCAGGATAAGTAATGCACATAGGTCTATCACAGCACAGATGCTCACTGTTGAAACCACTTACCACAGAAATATCCCAAACATATTAATTAAATGAATAATAAAATCTTTATATCAAAGTTTGAAGCTAAACAGGGGAAAAAAAGAGGATTCTGCAGTCACTGCCTTTTATCTCTCTATAGAATGGTGTATTGAACTATATCTCACCTTTGAATATTAAATTAAGTAATTAAATGTACATATATTCCACATTCCCGGGGATTTAAAATTTGCTTGGCTTTTCTCCTTCTCCCTGGTCTTCTGGTGTTATTTAAAACAGAATTCCACTACCACCATTTCAACTTAGAACCACAGGTACATCAAGGATGTCTTATATATTAAATCAGAATTCTGATTGCTATTTTGAAGTAGAAAGTCATGAAGACTTAATCTCAGACGCACTTTTTTTCACCCCTCCAAACTGCATGGTAATATATTAGTACAATTGTTATGTGCATTAGTTGAGAACATGGCCTTGCCTTTAAAAAGTACAGAAAAGATTATCTTATGATTTATTGTAACCTATGACAGAAGGCTTGAGGGACAGTAAAAGATTATTTAGCCATTCAAACGATTATCGAAGTTAAGTTTCCAACCATATTTCTGTGTTCTGGAAATATCTTGATGTATGTTGTTAGCATACAATAAATGTCACTCTGTTCAAGGCAAGTTTTTATGAGAATTTTTTTTTTTTTTTAGTTATTAGAATTTAAAGCACTTTGGGCCTAAATTCATGCTTTACACTCTGACAGCTGATGATTCTCCAGCAATATTTGCCTTTGGGGAATTCCAGTGACTACTTACAGGATACTTCTGATGGTCCCTCCCTTATTTACCTGATTATTTGAGAGACTCCATTATTAACTGCATAACTTGCTGAAGAAAAATTATAACATACCTTTTTTTTCTATAGTGGGTAACAGAATTTCCTTTCAAGAGTTACTTTCTTTCTTATTGTAGATAAATCTGCTGAGGGTCTGGATTTGGTTGGCAGATGATTTGTCCAGACTTTTCAGTGTCCTTGCAGAAGTAAAAGCAGGTGAGTTGGCGCAGGTCCCAAATTGTGAATTTGCTCATCCAATGCATCTGTTTTAAGCACTGAGGCACAAAAATGTCTCCAGGTGAAATACATATCTACAAGAACATCTGTTATTACACATTTTTCTTTTAATAACAGTTGAAGGTACTGAGATGAAATATATGGGCAGAAATCAATTTTTTGTGTGTGTGGCCTGTAATTCATATTAGAAATCCTCACCTATTTTCAGCCTGTTGGAGATGGTGGTCTAGTGAGTTTTTTATGTATTCATAAATTTTTTTATAGTGTTCATAAAATGGATTCATTTTTCCAATTATGTCACTTTTGTTTCCTTTAACTACATGTCAGGCTTCTTAAGATAGCTGTTTAAGAAATTTAGGAGAAAAAAATCCAGCCAAACAAAAATGGGAACTTAACAGGTATTCCTGTCAGCATGTGATTAACTTGATTTACATAGAATTTCAAATGTTTATGTAGCAAATATTTGGTCCACATATTGTAAGCTATACTGCTATGACTAAAATATTTGTCTGCATTTTTTCTTTTGAACAAAATATGGTCAAAGTGAACAATACTTCTTAGCTACTTCTCATGGTATTTGCCAGGCCAAACTATCCCTGAATGTCTGTTACTGTGGTGATTATATTGGTCTCTAGTTCCTCCCAGTAAGGAAATGATAAAGGTGAACTGGCACTGGGTGTGCCTTAGTTAGCTTTGTAGCCTGCAGTTGTGTTGAATGCCTAACTATTAGAAAGGCAAGTAAACAAAACTGCAAGCAAGCATTTTTTATGCTTTAAAAAACACCAAAAGAAGCCTAACATAAAACAACAAGCCAAAAGAACAGAAAAAATGAACAAAAGTCATGTAAAAGTAAGATTTGTTCTACTTTGGACTTAATTTACATTTATATGCTAATTAATTATCTGAAACACTTCTATCTGGGAAGATACTTTTATTAGAAATAAGTGCTATTTTGCCCATATTTCACATTCTTCCAATTTAAGTGATTCAGACCATCACAAGGATAGCTTCCTTTAAAAAAAAGTAATTTTCAACTTTTGTAATTTCAGTTGGTAGTTCAGTGTTCTACATAATTTCAAAAACAGGGATTTTCATTTCTGTTATGATTGCCAAACCATCACAGTAAGATGTGACTTTACTGTGATCTCATTAATAGAATAGAAATTGGGAACTGACAGAGTGAATGTGATTAATTCCTGTTGCTGTTCCTTGGGACCACAGGGAAGTGGGGTGATTACCTGCTTGCTCCCTCATAGCTCAAAAGAGGTGGAAAATCCACTACCAGCAGGAGAGACCACTAGGATGCTGCACAATGGGATGAAAATTGCAGTCAAAGTTGGAAAACAAAACGTGGGGTTTGTAGTTCTGTCAGGCAAATAAGGAGTGTTGGGCAGAAAGGAGAGATGCAGTTGGAGCATTTATGGTGGGCAGGAGGCTCTCTGTGAGCTACTGAAGGAAAAAGAAACAGATGATGCCTTACTGTCATTGCACCTATGCCTTGCAGAAGGGCTTTCAGGGCAGACATCACCTCTCATTCTCTTCTCCTCTCATCAGGCATAGCAGTGATGACCCTTTGTATTTTGCTGCAGAAGGCCGTCAGGTAGTGGTGTGGAGTGGAAGAAACAATTATGTCAGTGGTGTGCATGTCCTATTGCTCATCTTCCCCATACTGTGCAGCAGCTGGTGTTAGACATCTCCTCTCCTCCGTGCACCTTCAGCATGCAGTTGTTCCTCAAAAGCTGCATCTCCCAAAGTGTTACAAAAGACTAGGACTTGGCAAGCGGATGCAGCAGATGCTGGGCACAAGGTGAAGCAGGCTTGGGGCAGGATGGGACCCAGGGCCTGGACAGTTCCTTCCCAGCAGGCCTGTGTCTTGCTGGCATTGGTATGAGTGTGACAGCTTACACACTTACAATGGCCTCGCTAATGCCAGAGTCTGGTGTGCATGTGTGCACTGTTCCTACCCTCAGCGATTATGGAGTCTTCTGGACTGTGGCAGCAGTCTGATAGCTCAGCTCTGTGGCATCCTCGGAGGCAGGGGCCAGTCAGACTGCTGTCAGTGCACGTGGCCCTCTGCCCTGCTGGTCCTCCTCTTTTTCTTTTCTCTTTGTCTCATCTTGTAACTAGACAACAATTTGAAGTTAAAAACCTGGATTTTTTTTCCAGAGATGGATAAATGGTCTGGAGTACAAGTCTTATGAGTTGCAGGTGAAGGGGGTGGGATTGTTTAACCAGGCAAAAAAGGAGTCTGAGTAGGGGTCTCTACACCTACCTGAAGAGGCTCTAGCCAGGTAGGGGTCAGTCTTTTCTCCCAGTTAACAAGCAATTGGACAAAAGGAAATGGCCTCAAGTCGCAACAGGGGAGGTTTATACTGCATGTTAGGATAAATTTCTTCACCCAAAGGCTGGTCAAATATTGGAGTAGGCTGTCCAGGGAAGTGGTTGAGTCACCATAGCTGGAAGTGTTCAAAAGACACGAAGATGTGGTGCTCAGAGACGTGGATTAGTGGTGGGCTTGGTAGTTCTGGGTTAATCATTGGACTCCATGATCTTAGAGGTCTTTGTCAATCCTAATGGATCCATGGTCCCAAAAAGGTTAGCTGCAACCTTTTAAAATAGAGATCATGAATTCACATTGAGATCTATTAATCAGTTAGCTTTTATGTCTTATTTACCTTATTTATTCAAACCACAAAATTTCTTGTTTGGTGGTTTTTGTTTGCTTTTTTTTTTTTTTTTTTTTTTTTTTTTTTTTTCCCCTGGGTATTTAAAAACTCTTTTTTGATGTTGACACAAAAACCATTATTGTTGTTAGCTTAGATGCTGTTGGTCACAGCCAAGTGCTCTTATACCTGCTCTTGCCTGGCAGGAAATGCAGGAAAATTTGAGTTATTTTGCCCAGTGAAATATATATTTAATATTTAGATTTTCACTATGCCATTTCTGAACTGCTGCAACTGGCTCAGAATGTGTTCTAATTTGGGAAAATTTCTGCTCAGTTCACAATGGATCTGTATCTGAAATGGAGAAACCAGTGAAATTTATTAATCATGTGTGTGAACAGCAACAATATAATGAAAGAAATGAGTTGCTGTTCAGAGATATGAAGAGAGGAAAAGTAGCTCTTCCTAGTAATGCACTGTAGTTAAAAGAAAACATATTTATCGGCTTACTTTGTTAAAATCACATGACTATATAAAAAGGTGTTTGAAAACTGAACATTTTTTCTCATTCTTTTTAGATACCTCCCATATTACCAAATGGAGAGCTGTATTGTTAGCCTCTAGCTTTAGGAAGTAATTTTTGAAGTGATCTTGTGTACTAAATTTGGGCTTTTCTTAGCTTTGGGTAAAATGCAGAATTTCAGAGTAATTAATTTGTTTCTGCAGAGTTTATTCTGGGGACTGTAGCCATATTTTAAAAAAGAAGCTATGAGGTCATAAGACTTTTATGAAATAGGCCATTGATGGAAAAAGCATAGGATGAAGCAGCATTCATGTAGGCAGTGTTGGGAGGGGATTTTGGCACAGAAGCGGCACCCACGCTGACTGTGAAGATCAGCGCGTCTTCATTCTGCTGTCTTGGAGCACTGCTTGGTAAGGAGCTATCAGCTGCCAGTAACCAGGTATTGGCACTTCTAAAATTCAGGGATTTTTGTTATTGAGAGTTTAAAAAGTCTATGGCTTTTGTTCTTGTCTTCCACATAAAGAGGAATCTTATCAGATGTGGTTAAATTGTTCTCCCATGTTCTTTATTCTCTGTCTCTGTTAGCAGTGTTAGTAGTAATTTGTTGAATCCAGTCTGACAATAGCAAATGATGGTTGAGAAAGAGTCACATAGTAGTCTAGTACTAGACTCAGTCATGCAAGAAATGACTCATGAAAGGATATTGGAACATCTAAATATCCCATATTTGTGTTTTGAGGAGTGTACTAGCTTGTACTGAGGACTGTCAGGTGGCAGTGTAGATGGATGGCTGTTACCCTGTTATTTCAGGCACAAAGCTATAATTAAGCACTTTAATATTGGCCTACTTAATAGGAGGAGAAAAAAACTATGAATTTGATAGAATTTTTTTATGTCACTCTTTTCTGTTTTGTGTACAAGTGCTTTTACAGATTTCAATTTTGCTAGCAGTTTAATTTTCTCCTCTTGACTGATCCTTTCTTCCTGGGTCTCTTGGTCTGCTTTGGTTAATATGAAAGCAATTTTTTTCCTGTTTTGGAGTTCTCCTAAAAAGCCTAGGTGGGGTTAAGTCTGTCTTTGCCAAAATCAATCTGTATGATTTACTCAGTTGCTCTATTTTTAGATTTCTTCATGCTCTGTGGGAGATGAAACAAGCAGAACCCTCATTTCTATGCAGAATCATAAATTCTGTAGCATTTCTAGTGCATATGTTCTAAGTCAGGCAGAACGGGGAATTGTACCTTTGCCTGCTACATCGAAGCTGAAAGTTGGGCTCAGCAGGACGCAGACATATGCTTTTCTTATTTCCCCCGGCTGCTTTTGGATATCAGTGCCGGATGAATACAATCTGCTTCAGAGTCTGAGAATTCTGGGGACTTAGTTGTCTTCTGGCACTTCCCTCAGAGCTGAGGCTAACTTAGGGAGGTGTTTTAGGTTTTTTGGATCCTGCAAGGGCTAGAAATTATTGATGTGTAGAAGAACTTGCAAACTTTGACAGGGAGAAATTGAAATGTGCTGGAGACTTGAGAAGTAGGAGGGTGCTGAAATGTGGACAAAGTGTTTCATGTGATTAGATACTTGTAAATTTCTGCAAGTTTGGTTCTCCCTGTAAATGAATGTCTTAAGTAGCCTGTGGTGATGAATAGGAGCATGGATAAGATTTCCATGCATAGAGTGGATTAGAGTGGACTAGAAAAGCATTGTAGTAGATGCTTTCCAGACCATTGGAGAAAATGTTACCCAGAATGAAGTAGAGAAACTTTCAGGATTTCAGTAGAAGCCACTTCTTGCCAATGCCATTGAGAATTACAGGCTTACAGCTTCTTTGAATCAAGCTGCGTAGATACAGTTTTAACTTTCATTTATTGGAAATGCTTGCACCCAAACACCTGTAAAACTATTGAACAGCAAATTATTTTTTGGTTCTTGTCTTTGGTATCTTGTTCAGATAGAAGGAATAGCCACTTGCACTTAGAGAGTATTTATCAGTCTTGAACCTGTGAGCTATAGGAATAAATTTTAAAGACCCAAACAATGAGGAGCTAACATTCATATTTGTGAAATATCCTTCATATCTCAAGCCATTCACAAATTTGAATACTAGCTTATTTGAATTCTAGCTTAATCTGCTCCTGAGTTTGGTTTTCTCAGCCAGAGCTATCCTTAAGAAGTAAAATGGTACATAATTAAGATCCTGAATTCTAAAATGCAATTGCTCCCAAATATCATATAACTTGTTCTTAAGGGAATTCCTGGAAGCTTGTGCCATGAAAAAGTACATTATATAGGTTAATATTTCAAGCACTTTTGAAAATATTTTACAAGTATCTGATGGCATGAATTCACAAACTGCTGGTAGATGTTTTTGTGGTGTCACTAGACCTTGGTTGTGTCCAGGTAAGTTTTCAGTGCTTATTATTACGTCTCTCTTGCATCTTTTCCATTATTAACAATCCAGCCTATATAAATAATGATAGTTTGAGAGAGAATGCTAGGTTTGCTTTTGCTGGTATTGCAGTGATACAGCTTTTGTTGGCACCTGCCTTATTCTAGTAAGGCTATAGATTTTGTTTGCTTCTCTTTCATACAGATAACCTAAATAAGAATGCGAGTAATGTTTGCTAGAAGGAGAAGGTAATTGTGTAATTTTTAAAAAGTAGAATTAGTTTGGTTCTCCATATGATACTGTTTATGGGAAACCTATAAAACATGCTCAAAAAGAACCAGAAACATTTCTGAGATTTTTTCTCATATTTCCTTTTTTTATTGATTATTTTATTTGGAAGATAGCTCTGTCACAGGTTAAGTGCAGTTGTTTTCTCCCTATACTGCTTCATGGTTCAGTTTCAGTTTAAGATCTGAACTGAAGGAAGAGCTGTATTTTTGTCAGTCTCCCCATGTTAATTCAAGCAACTGTTAAAAGATGCAGGTCCACAGCACAAAAGGCATTGGACTTTCTGGAGGAAAGGCTGAATAAGCAAACCTGAATGTATCACAGTGATAATTGTGATCAGTTTCTGTGCCTGCTAAAATGACAGAGGTTAGATTAGCATTGGGTTCTCCCACAAATTGCAGCTTTGCAACAGGGCTTAGTAATGTGTGTGTCTGCCTGGCTGTCTGTCATGTTATTTGATACATGTCAGGCTCTTGCATAATCTTTTCTTTGAATAAATAGGGCACTTGAAAATGTGTCAGAGAGAATAGTCACTCTACACAGAGACAGAAGAATGATCGACTTGGTGATTTATCAGCCTCTCTGCCTTGCTGTTTTTATTAGACTTTGGTTTGCCCTATATATACTTAGCTTTACTATCAAAATACATTCTACTGTTGTAATTCATATGCAATTAAAGTTGAATGATTTAATGATATCCTCTTACAAAAGTTTTTTTCCTCCCCTGCTCCATAAAAGGAAACTTTTGAACTAGATTGTAACTGCCTTTTATTATATATAATGGTGCTTTCACTTCACTTAAGCACATGCTTAGTTTTAAAGAAATTTCTGTTTGCAAATATCAGAATACTTCACTCCTGTGAAAGGTGTTTTTCTGGCTACAAAGTCTGCTGAAGATTGGTTGCTTAAGGCCCTTTTCACATTTTTTTTAAAACTTCATTGCAGATCAAGTCATTCAACTGACAGAGTAACAAACCTTCATCTCCTAATTACAGTCCTATCAACAAAAGTGTAATTTTGAGAAGAATAGAATGCAAGTGATGGACCCTATTTTGTGCAGAGCCACAATAACAAGCAAAATTTTATTTGTGCAATTGTAGTGCTTGTATATTTGTGTATCCACTAACATCTGCATGCAGAAACAGATAAGTTACATTTTCTGGTTTTTAAAAAATACATGGCTCCAGCATGAGTCATATTTTGTGGATGAAGTTCATTTGCATTAGGCTTAATTTTTGTTCATTAACTACCATGATCATTGTAATTTCCTGAAAATTACAGTTTAGTCAAGAGGGACTTCAGGATGAATAATAGAGGGGTGAATGAATGCAGCATGCATGTTACTGTTCCAGCCATCTGCTGTATGTTTGTCCTGGGAGTTTCCACTCTGATTGAATCAGTATTGTCAACTTTGTGATCCCATCCAGTCTCAGACTATGAAACTGCAGAGAGAAATTCTACTTTTGCATATATCTGTGCTTTTCAGGTTTAGGTAGCTTTATGTGTCGAGTGGTAGACCAGCATGAGCTGCAAGATTGCCCTCTGTGCATTATGTCTGCCTTTCAGTGGGGACACTTTCTCTTAAGTGAGCTGTTTAAATTTCAGCAATGATTCATCTTCTTGGAAAAGTCTGATAATCAGCTACACTGCCCAAATTTAAAAAAAAATAAATATATATATATAATAGAAGAGGAGCAGACTTTGAACTCTTTGGTTGTGTCAGGACACACCAGGAAACTGCTGTCTGTTCTGCTCCTTGGATGGTGGGATGTAATATCTTGTAGC
>WEIU01014028.1:1821-21894 GCA_013389925.1 Aegithalos caudatus
TCATGAAAGTCTGCTTGAGAGGAAAGAGTGGGGAGAAGGGAAATTCAGAGTCACTTAGCTTGCTGCTTGACTTTCGATTCAGTATAACTGATATTTGATGCTGTGCTATATAGGTGTCAGATTCAAGAAAACTAAACATATGTAAAAGTGAAAAGCATTTTTATGAGCTGTTTCTTTGTTTATCCTCAACATTAAAACTCTGGTCTGTGCTCACAATCTGAAGAGGAAGATAGAAAATTCCTTATCACATCTCAAATATTTCACTGAATAAACATTTCCTGAAAGAAAGCTGAGGAAATAAATGTAGTATTGAGAATGGGCATAGTGCTTTCTGTGCTAACATTGTCCTTCTCAATCTGTAAGGTGAATTCCATGGTTGAGGAAAAGCAGCAGCATCGAAAGGATGAAAGGGCCACTCTGCCAGCCCTCCCTATAATGAGTACAGTGGTGAAGCAGAGTTTATAGCAGATTGCAGTGAAGCAAACATGGAAGGGGTAGAGGAATACAGGTAATGGAAAACATGGAGGTACTAAAGATGGGCATGAAGTAGCAGAGAAAAGACAATGTAGAACAAATTATGAAAGTATTTTGTGCTGCAGCAAAGCAATAGGCTTGTCATGCATTCCTCCTTTTGCTGTGTTTGCATGAGGAACATTTTGCTTTCTGTACTTTACTCAGATCAATTAACATCAAAAAAGAACCCTGTAGTGTCCTGAACATGTTTGCTGAGTATATGCAATCTGGGCTGGCCCAGCTGTACAACAACTGCAGCAGTCATTACCTTTTTCCTTTTTTGTTAGCTCTCAAATAGGTGTGTTTGGCTTTTGGCAAGATGTGGATGGGGTGCAACTGTAGCAGAAAACAGGAAACATGTTCTCAACAATTTACAATTGTTCATGATCCATTTTTAGCAGGAAATGGGCGTTAAGTATTTTGTAATATATAAAGTCACTTGCGCTAAGTGCTCAGCTGTCTGTAAATCATGAAACACAAACCTTCCCCTCCAACCCACATCCCAAAGAAATGGAAAAATGACCTGAAAATTTCTTATGCCCAGAGACTATCTGACCACCTCACAGCTGCTGTGACACCATTGTCTGGTAGAAAAGATACAATGAGAGTGACCTAAGAGGGAAGAGAGTGCTCAGGAATCTTACATCCTTGTATTTCCAGCCTTCAAAATTTACTGGGCTATACCATTTCACACTGAAATAAATAAAAACAAAACAAAAAAACCTCCATAAAAATTATTCAGCTATTTTTCATGGAAAATAGTCTGCAGGGTTAAAAAAGCCAAACAAAACAAAAAGCAAAGACTTGTGAAGGCTTATACAACACGGCTAAGTCATCATAAAGAAGTCAGGTTTGTTTGCACACACTGCATTATTTCTCAAAGCAAAATGAAAGTTTCTTCATCAAGGGCATATTAGTAACTTTGGGCAGGTGTTCTGTTCAGATGAGTCACACAATATTGCTGAAAAGTTTGAAGACCACTTTATTGGCAACATTTTAGAAAACAGAGACCCTTAGAGGCCACTCAGCTGGGATGCAAGCTATGCCCCAAAAAGCTGCAAGCACAAGTGTAGCCTCAGAAGATGAAACAGAAAGTGTCAAAGACATGACAAATATCTTTCTGGTTTTGGTTTGTCTTTTTTTGTTCTTTTCACTTTCCAAGTAAATGAAAAGGATTTGTTTTAACATTACTAGGTTCTATTTGACATGGGTAATTTCAGCATTCTTGCTGCAAAGAATGTTGCCTTAGCTCTCTGGGTCTGTGGGTTGATATATTCTTTACATGTAAAATTTTGAAACCTAATACTACTGGGATGTTTGAAATGGAATGTCTAACTTTTTACTTTCTAGTACATGCTGGTTCTAGAGCCATTCATGGAAGAAAACGTAGACTTAAGGACTATTCATGAAAATATCCACAAAAATCCTTTCTATAGTGAGAGCATGAATGACCTTTTGCTTTTTAGAAAAAAATCTTTCAGGGTGCCTCCATTTCTTAGTTGTGCTTGCCTGACTCTGTTACCATGGTGATCTGGAGATTCTGAAAATTAACTTCATTTTATGATTACTGTGAAACATTTGTATTGTGAGCTGATGATCTGTATTTCAGAACCAGATCTTGAAGAGAATATAACCTTTTGGGGATTAACAGCTTTTCCACCATGAAAAATAAAGATCAACCTATGTTAAAGAAGCCTAGGTTTGTAATTGATGGATTGAACCATTACTGATTTCACTCCAGTCACACCTCTTTAAATCAGCCAGAAATCCATCCCGGTATGTTGTTAATTTTCTGCCAAAAAGCAATTGGATATGTAAACACTATGAAAATGAAGCAGCAAAACCAGTCAAACAAACCAGCTGCCAAATCATGTGTCTTCTGCCAATGACCACTGTCCTGCAACACCCTGGTCTGTCAGTGAAAATATTCCCTTTGCTATCCCAGTTTCAATTGCAGTTTCACTCTTTCAAGAGCAGCTAATGACAACAGCAATTACACTCTCTGGTTCTATCTAGAGAAGAGAGATTTCTCCTTACTGGAAGTAAGCAAAATAGCACGAGTTTAAGATATGTTATCTAGATGGATGTACACTTCTTATTATAAATAGATATTTGTCTAATCTTTATAGCTTTTCTATTGACAACTGAAAGAATTTTGGCAACATCCTTGTAAATGGAGGTAACCATTGGCATGAAAAATGCATAATTATTGAAAAGGTAGAAAATTTAAAGTATGAAACACCATAGCATGAGTGGGTTCTGATCTTGGCTGATGCTTAATGCCACCCCCCAGCCCCTGTCACTAAACCTGGAACATCTTCTCCTCTGCCTCCTTCTTCACTGACTTTGGTGTCTGCAGGGCATTTCCTCTCAGGTTTTTCTTGTTCCTCACTCCCATCTGCTGTTCAATAGGTTTTACCCATTCTTAAATATCACAGAATATTTACCTTATCTCCTACTCCACTATATGGAGTTAAACAGGAAAAATCCAAGATCCAAAACAGAAATCTATGCTATTTGTAACCATTCTATAGGCTGAATATGGTCCCTTAAAAACTGTTCTCTGAGACCAAACACCTAACCTGTGTTTTATCCATCTGGTTTCATATGTTCACTTGAATAAGCAGAAAAGTTTGAGAAACAGTGTCAAAAACCTCTCAGAAATCAAAGAAAGTTATGTCCAACATGCCTCCCCTGGCCACAAAAACAGACAGGTTATCACAGGAAGCAATCTGGTTACTCATGCAAGATTTACCCACGATAAATTCATGATAATTGTTACAGATCATTTCCTTTTTTTATGTCTCCAGAAAAGTGATTTCAAAAGTATTCACTCCATGATTTTCCCTGGCACTTGTGTAATTGTCCTAGTCTTCTGGGTTGTCACCTTTTGAAAAAGGTGTCTGGTAGATCCTTTTCTGCATTCACCAGGAAAATCTTCCCAAATCTCCCAACCTGTTGACAGAGTGGTTTTCAAGGACATTGGCTATGTCTTTCAGCAGCCTTGGATGTATCTTCTTGGATCCCAGTTTTATAGGGGTTGATTTCTCTCTAGAAATCACTGACTATTCCCTCATCCGTTGACTTCCCTTTGAATCCTTTCTCTGGTCAAAAATGCCTGAGCAAAGAGGGCACTGATTTCTTCATGTCTCTTATATGGATATCTTAATTGTCTGGTTGGAAACTTTCCCATTCAGTTGTTTAATTATTAATTTACTGTGCCAATGACCAGTATAAAATCAAGAAGACACAAGAGACTTGAAAAAAAAAAAAAAAAAAAAACAAAAAACAAACCAACAAACAGGCAAACAAAAAAATAGCACAATACATATATATTGATTTATAATTCTGGAGATTTTTATTCACATTCTGTTTTTGGTTTTTTTTGTTTTTTTTTTTTGTTTTTTTTTTTCTCAATTTTTGTTTCTTCTGTCTCATTTTTCCCACTTTTACTGTTTTGACATTAAAAATACCACAGCAGGGCTTAAAAGCATTCTTTAATGAGTAAAAAACGGCATAATTCCTACTTTCTGTACCCCAGCCAGAAAAATTAGCTTTTCATTGTATTTCATTGTAATCTGATGTGTGATTGTTCTATTCCAATAATCAGGGTGCTTGAACTATGATGCACAGGCACTGCTCTGTTTTGAAGTACACTTGAGGAAGTAAATAATTCAGACCTTAGTTCTTCGAGGCTGAACATGTCACACAAAAGCCAAAATGTCCCACTTTCACAAATCTCAGCAATGATTCAGAATCTTATTAATTTTTCAAATGCAAGATCAAATTGGATTTTGATGAGGTGCAGAGGACCAAGCTCTCAAGCAATCTGTTGAATTCTAGAAAGCAATTTATATGTTATTAGGAAAAAAATCTGATTATGAATTTGGTTTTACCTGTGCTTGACCATGAGCAGAGTTCAGAAACAAGTGGCAAGCAAAATCCTTGGCCTTTAAAAAAATCTTAAAGTGAGAGAATAAAGAAGCATAAATGCAAGCTATTCTAATATTCAGACCGAAATGTAAAGGAAAGATTACCTTGGGAAGTTAAAGCAGATGGTCATTTTGCACAGTGTGTTTTTAGAGGGTAGTCTTCATTATCACTGTGTTGGGATCTGTAATTTGTGCCAGTGAAAATGAAGGTTTACACACCAGAGAAAATCGAGGTTTTACTATGGAATGAAAGAATATTTCTAGGATCAAGGTGGGGGTACTAGTACATTTCTATAGGTTGTGGTTTAACCCTTACTGGGAAGTCAGCCCCACAGAGCCACACACTTTCCACCTGCAGGACAGGGGAGAGTCAGAAATATTAAAGTGAGAAAACTCATAGTTTGAGAAAAAGAAAGTATAATAGGTAAAGTGAAAGCCATTCATATTTAAAAAAAAAAAAAAAAGCAAAACAAAGAATTAGCTGACGAATTTGGATGGGCATGCAGGTATTCAGCCATCAGGACAACAGGGCCTCATTGAACGTAAGGGAGACTCGGAAAAACAAATGCCATCACTCCAAATATCCCCCTGCTGCTGCTTCTCCCCCTGCTTTATATGCTGAGTGTGACCCCATGTGGTCTGGAATATCCCTTAGGTCATCTGGGGTCAGCTGTCCTGGCTGTGTCACCTCCCAGCTCCTTGTGTATCCCCAGCCTCCTCCCTGGTGGGATGGTGTAGTGAGCAGAAAACACCTTGATGCTGTGTAAGCACTGTTGACAAAAACAACCCAGAATTATCAATGCTGTTCCCAGAACAAATCCAAACCTCGGCCCATGCTAGCTACTGGGAAGAAAATCAACTCCATCCTGATTAAAAACAACATTGTCTGTGTGTGATCTGGCAACCTTTGCTGACCCATCTTTCTGCTAAGCTGATCTCTTTGGCCCAAGTGTGCTCTGCAGCTCAACTGTCAGGGACTGTGCAGGCAGAATCAGTCAATGGAAATGGAGATACTAGGTTAGAGACCTTAAATTTTTCTCTCTCCCTCCTTTTATTTTTATTATAGCAACCTAGATAGATGGGAAAGCATGTGAAGGTCTCATGTTATATGGATGGTGAAGATCCTGAAGGACTCCAGGAGGTACAGGAAAAATAAATGACAGAAACCAGAAATTGTCTTTTTCAAAAATGTAAATTTTTGAGGTTTTGAGAATTTGAGGGGATAATGTCTTCAATAAAGCCTGTGGGTATTTTTCCCTGTTCTTACTCAAGACTAGTCAGTTGTGAACTTGGTATTTTTCAGGTCTGTGGCATCTAGGGAGAAGATGAGGAGGGGAAAGTCACACCTCTGTTGAATCAGATCAAAGTTCTCTCTTGTCTTGAAATGTTCTTTACCAGCAGAAAATGCCTACAGAAGTGTATAAGAAAAGAGGAAATGTATGTGGCATCTTCCCTTCTCACTCCCCAATTATATACACTTCCTCAGCTTCCAGCAATCTGTGAATGATGGATGAATGAGAACATATAAGAAAGGATCTGCTAAATATGGATGTGCTCAACTGCAAGCAATGTTCACAGTTTAGACTTCTGGAGATTTTGGAAGCAACTCCTGAAATGAAAAAAAAAAAAAGATAAAAAACCAAATGTGCAACTCATTGCATTTAATGAATTAAGTCTTGCAGAAGCATTCATATACCAAATACTGTATATTTTTGTAACATTTAAAAATGTTTTGATTCTGCAATGATCTTTTATTTTAAAAAGCCTATAAAGTCTCTAGTTTTCCAGCATTACTAGGAAAAAGAAATGCTTTTACACAAATAAGGAGATTGCTCTTAGATTTTTAAGCATTTATTTATTTGGTTTTAAACCAGGAAACTTAATTTAAAGGACTTTTCCAGATGAAGAGTCTTGATTAGAAAAAATAGTGGGTTTTGAAGGTTGAGTTTGAGGGTTTTTTAAAAATTCTTGATAAGGATACAAGTCCTGCAGACTAACTACTTGATTATTCCATGTTTCCTTCCCACCTAAAAACTTCTGCCAGAGAGAAAGGAGAATTGTTAGGAATATGGATCATCATGGAAGAAAGGCTGATAAGGAGTGGAAAATTTCTCTGAGGAGGAAAAGCGGAAATGATAAATAGCAGAGTAATGTAATACTCCTTGCATAAAACTCAAAATGCAATAAGAGTGAATTATGAGGAAGGTATGATTATGTTGTTAAAGGATACACACCATTATGCAAACTGCTAAAGAAAGAAAGTGATATGTGACTGACTACTGAACTGGATTCTGTCTACGATAAGTGGTGGTAATAAAAAATATTCATTTAAAATTCCAAATGTAATACTTTTCACATAATGCTGTTTATTAAAGCAAAATATTTCATTCTCTTCTCTCATTTTCCTGTTCAAGAGATTAGAGACCATTATTACTGAAAAATTAAGAGGCTTTAAATTCTTGAAAACGATATTCTTTAATAATGAACTCAACGTAAATGCATAGAAAAAGTCAATCATTTTTTAATATAGCAGTCAGCAAAATTTAGAGGAAGAAATGATCAACAAAAACAATTATAAAAGGATGACGTTTGTGGCACAATTTAACAAGGAGTCTGGTTTCCCTCTCAGCCTGTCTCTGTTGTGTTTTCCAAGGGAAGTTTTTTATCACTTCTGAGATCTGCAGTATAAGAAAAAGAAAGAAAATCATAACAGTAGTTGAATTCTTTGTGGTCCTTCTATCCAAATCACCCTCCTGTCCTTTACATATCTTTCTGGGGATTTGTCAGGCACTTACTGAAAACTGTTAAGTGCACTCTTAGTGTAACTCCTTTGGTTTTGTTTTTTAACTCCCTGTAGTTTCCAGACCATATGTTCTTTGACATTCTTTTTAATTAGTGACAGATGGATGAAAGAATTTTAGATCCTAGACTGAATTTCTTGCTGTTGTGATTTTTTCCTTAAAATGAGACTTTTCACACACTATTAATTTCTCAAAATACTTTGGCTTCTTGTTGGTGTTGGCTCTACTCTCTCTTCTATCAATGCCTCTGTTTTGTTTTCAGCAAGTAAGAAAGAAAAAAAAAAAAAAAAAAAAAAAAAAAAAAAAAAAAAAAAAAAAGACTATTCATTAGAACTGTGGGATTTTTTTCATCCTACCTTCAGTGGCAGTTGATGATCCTGTAGGTCTAGTCTGCATCTCATTCTGATTAGTGTTGTCAGGATTTCTGAAAGAAAAGTCTGGCATTCAACTAAGTGAATTACACAACAGTTATAAAGAGTTTGATACTTTATTTTAAAAGCATGTCCAGGAGACAAAACACCACCACCAAAACTGCAAAACAAAGAGTAGTCTCTCTGGTATAATATGACAACCATCATTTCATATTGTCTTTTACTTTAAGACTACACAAATGCTCCTTTTATGTTTGTCATTCATAATCCTGTGCTTTCTTGGTTAGTTGTGTTTATTTGGTGTGTGTCTTCTTCCCCCGCTCACCCCTTCTTCACTGTTATGGGTAACAGAGTTCATTGGGCATTTAAGGTCTTTATAAATTATTTTCAAAATAGTTGTTCTTCCTTTTGCTCATTAAATAGTATCTTGCTTCCAGGGAATCTGGTACTGCTTGTGCTGTGATTTTGCAGGCATTTTCAACACATCAATTTTACCTCCTCCTACCAGATAAAGAACAAAAAAAAACCACCCAAATTTAGCACTTAGCCTCTCATTTAATCTGCTAATCCCCTAAAATTTATTTCTTATGGAAAAAAAGAACAACAAATAAGACCTGGTTTTATGCTTAAGAATATAGTTAGTAATGACAACTAAACAGGATGGAAATTAATTGTTAGCAATGTAATAAATGCTGCTAGTGTTGAATAGAGAAGGTTGCATGGAGAACTCATAACAATCTTCCAGTTTTTGAAGGGAGCCTACAGGGAAGCTAAAGGGGAACACTTTATCAGCAACTGTAATGACAAGACACAGAGTAATGGGTACAAACCTAAAGAGGGAAAATTTAGGTTAGATATTAGGAAGAAATTCTTTACTGTGAAGGTGGTGAGACACTGGACCAGGTTGCTCAGGGAGGTTTTGGATATCCCAGTCCTGGCAGTGTTCAAAGCCAGGTGGGATAAGGATTTGAGCAAACCTGGTCAACCCTCCCTTGAAAACCACCCATTTTTATAAGTCACTGTAAGCTTGTGTCAGGTATCTCCAGTGCCAAGGACACTCAGGAGCCCTGGGACAAGTGTCACAGGCCCCTTGCTCATGGTCCTGGACTAGGAGTGCATCCTGACAGTGGATGTCACAGATAAACCCCAGCTGGCAGCTAAGTAGCACACAACCTCTTCTGCACCCCTCATGGGGAGGAGAATCCAAAATAAGGTGCAGACTTCATGAATTCAAAACAGTTTAATAATTGAAGCAAAATAAAATATGATACTAATATGAAAAAATTAAAGTTATAAATAAAATATAATAACAAAAATGTAATACTAATGCTAGAATTGAATAGGGGTGAGAGAAAGAGGTATAAAACTCAAGATAAAAAAGTAATACAAAATACTGCTTCTCACCACCCACTGGCCAATGCCCAGCTGGTGCCTGATCAGAAATTGATGGCTCTCAGACAACTCCCTCATTTCAGACAGCTCCCCCCCATTTATTTATTGGTATGACATTCTCCTGTGTGGAATATACCTTTGGCCAGTTTGGATCACCTTTCCTGGCCATGCTCCCTCATGGCTTCTTGAACACTTCCTCTGACAGGGCATGAGACTGAAAGTCCTTGATTTAGAGTAAATGTTACTGAGTAACAGCCAAAACATCAGTGTGCTACCAATATTCCCATACTAAATTTAAACCTGTACTAGCTACCAAGAAAAAATTATCTCTACAAAAACCAGGACAGTAGACACATCATTAAGTTATGACTTTGAAAAATATTTATCCAATAACACCTACCACAACTACCCAAACCTATGCATATCTTCTAAATAAAGCTGTTTAGAAGTAGACAGTTTGGAATGACAAGATGGTGGCTAGTTTAGATATTAATCAATATCTTTTTCTCAGCTGGAATGGGATGCTACTTCCCAGCAACACACTCAAAATTGCTAGATATAACAAAGTGGATTGTATATATGCCTTGTATTGTATATTCTTTGGATGAAACTAGACATTAGCATCTCTTTTCCCTGCACTGAGAACAAATAATATTTACTTTCATTGGTTGGACAGAAGAAATAATAACAGAGTATTTTACCATTATATTCCTTGAAAGATTAATCTAGTAGTATATGTATCTACTTTTATCTTCTATTAATCTACCTGCTGATTTACACAATTACTTTCCTTATTCATGTTTACCATTTTGCTGCCTTGCTATGGTCCTTTAGGAGGAAGAAAGTGACTAAATGTGTCCTTTCAATATTGCTTCAATTTCCTTTGTCAGAACCCCTATTAAGAAACAAGAAATGACATGCAAAGGAACATATTTATCCAACAAGACACACAGTGATTGTCATTTCCTATCCAGTCAGCACTATTGTTTAACTTATTATGCTTTTTCCGTGAGTAAAAAAATCCTGAGAGATTGAGGAGGATCACATATTTTGCCTAAAAAAGCCTTTCAGATGAGTTCCTTGAATATTTACAAAGGAGAGAAAAATAAGATTTTGTTGCTGAGCTGTTTTGGAAGAGCAGATTGAAGGCCTAGAGCTCAGCAGCGAAACTGCTGCACCTGTAGCTGTGCGACAGTGACGAGCAGCTGGTGGTGATTAGCACAGCAACAACCCATCTACCCAACGTGCTTCACTTTGATAAAGAAAAGAGCAAGCTGCACAAAAAACACAGCCAAACAAACTGTCACAGCCTGTAGCCTTCACTTTTCTCATCAAACTGTTGGGGGGCATCTCTTTGACAAAGGGATGTCAAGAGCAGGAACAGTGTGATGTATGGTTGTGTTTGGTGTCCCACTCTTAGTCAAGGCAGACTTAGAGGAACTGTGAAAAGGAAGTTGACATCACTATCGAATTTTGCTATTTAAGTTCAAAAATATAATTTTACTATGGAGATCAAAAATCAAAAATGCCTTCCTTGTAGTAGGTAGGCTTTTATCACCCTTACAAAAATTGGTGGCTGTGCTGTGCATATATATTTTTCTGTGTCCAAATTCATGTTTATTGTATCAAGATACTTCTTTAATTAACCTACAAAACAACACAAAAAATGACAACTGATGTCATATCACTTTTGGATCAAGGATTATTCAATTTATAAAATTGAAGAATCAAAGTATATTCTGAGCTGGAAGGAAGCCACACAGATCATCAACTCTTAAGTGAATGGTTCATAGGGGGATCAAACCTACAACTCTGGCATTATTAACACCATGCTTTGACCATCAAGGAACTGGAAAGTTAAGCCTCAAGTCTTAGTTGAGCTTCAAGCCTAAACTTCATTCTCATCCCTTGAAAGCTGTTCAGTTCAAGCTGGAATGGATACCTCAGTTATAGCAGATGAAAAAGCAATGAAAGGGTCCTTAGATGAAATTTTAAGATTAAAAAAAAAAAAATGCAGAACCAGTGAAGGCATCTCAGGAGGGAAACTAAATCAGGTAGGCCAGGTTTATATCTAGTTGGAGATTGAATGTCTCTAAGGATGGAGACTTCACAACCTCTCTTTGCTGGCTCTTCCAGTGTTTTACTCAACTAACAGTTATAAACTGCTTTTTTCTTCTGCTTAAATGGAATCCCATGTATTTCAGTTTATGGCCATTGCCTCTTATCCTTTCATACAATGTCACTGAAAAGTATCTTCTTTTCAGTTATGTCAGTACTTTAAAGGAAATCAGATTTTTGTCTAAATTTCTAAATTCTTGATAAATGCTGAAGTTATTTATATCTTCTAGTATTACAGTATAATCAAGAGGTGCCAGCTCAGATTAATTCTCTAGATAATGGAAGAAAATGTAGTAATTTACATGAGCAAGGAGAAAAAAAATAAACGGAAAAGTTTTTTCTTCCTTTACATGACAGAGTGTTGTCAGAATTGAAGACAGACCCTGCTTCTTTTCATTTCAGCCAGACTGAATTTTTTCTTTTTTGCTGGAAGCAACCACACTATTTAAGTTTCAGACCCTATAATTTCATGCTCTTCACTAATCAGTCAATTTTTTTCTTGTGAGTGAATGTTTGCTTCTTACACCATTTGTTATTTAAAACATCTAGTTTATATAAAAACCCCTCTATGAAAAAGGAGTAATATACTTTTATTTTAGAATAAAATATACTTATTTATTTTTTAAGCAAGATAATTAGTTTGCTTTCAGACTATAATCTTTCATATATATGAACAAGATAATAAAGCCTCATGGAAGTGTGACTGCTTAATAATTATCTATGCTTATGGGACATGGTGTTTATTTAAAATAAAGAACAAAAAGGTTGCTCCTTCAGTGATTTATATGAGAGCAGATCTGCAATAACTACTCTGATTCCTTCACACTTGTACTTTTTTCTAAAATTAGATACTGGGCTTTTATTCCAAGTGCTAAGAGTTACATTACTGAATGCTTATCAGATATTTCCTATAAAGACTTTTCAAATCACCATAGCAGAAACATAGAGATCTCCTTTTATCTACGTGACATTTTTGTTCACATCTGAAGGACATTGGAGGAAATCCCGTTCCAGCAATGTCCAGAGGTATTCTGATGAACCCATTAGGATGTATATCTCAACTCTGGTTGCTGGTTCAGCCCACTACATTGTAACAGTGATGATTATATTTACTTTTGCAAGCCCTGGACCATAAAATTACATCATATTACTACAACTTGCATGAGAAACCATAATTCATTGAAATTTCTGCTGCTACTAAAAAATTTCCAAACCCAGAGAAACTCAGTCTGTACTTTGAGTTAATAATGAAATTTAAAAATGGGTGCTTTGATCATCATATCCTGAAGACAATATCTATGTGCTAGAAAAAAAATGGTATGTATTTTAAGAGAGGATTAACACATCTTTTTACATTATTAAAAATGAGAGGAATTGTAACTTCTTGTTTAAGACTTGCATGTTCAAATTCCAAGTTTGTAACACTGGCGATGTCTTGAATTGCATTGGAAATTCTGAAAAATAATTAAAATAATTTCCATTATTGATACTTTTATGTTTCAAAATACTTCCAGTGCATAGACAGCCTTTCCATTTCCACTACTGGGATTCTACTATATCCTTTCATTTCAGGGTATGCTGCAAATGTAATAGATATTACTTTATTTTACAGAATCTGATGATTCAAAGAAAAGTGATAACTGAAAAATAGCAATACATCCATTGGCTATGCTCAGTGAAAAAAAGGATACCCTAATATTTCTGAATCAAATTTACAGTTATTATTGATGTTATCACCCCTAGAAAGAAGCAACCAAGAAGCAGTGGAAAAAGCAGTTCTTTTCATATGGATGGACACACAGAAAGCCTGAGTCAAAGTCTCCAGAAAAATAGCAATAACTGACTGGATCAAGATGAACATTCAGCTTCCCAAGACTACAGTTGCACTGTTTAGGTCTTTTGTCATTAAATAATTTATTTTCTCACACAAATTTCAAATTTCTACTGCTTTCATTCATGGACAAGAAGTATTTTCCCATAAACTTTTAACAGATGTAATTTCATAATTCCCTTCCCTGGGTCCCAAATCTCTTTTCTCCTCAGTTTCCATGATGCATGTAATGTGTGGCATTTATTATCTCACTGGAAAATTTTTGGGAACATGTTCCCATTTGGTGAATTTCTGTAATGGCTGTAGCAGTGTAAAAATACTCCTAAGTTTAACAAAACAACTGATTATTTTTTAATATCCTTTATATGTTTTCACCTTCCTCTCCCTTTGTCTTGTATTGCATGAAGCTTCAATTTTTTTTCATATCAAAATATGACTAAAATCCTTGCAAGATTTCAAGGTATATCTCAATTTCTTTCAGAAAGAGAGCAGGTTGGTGTGGATGAAAAAAGATTTTATCTTTTCCCCCTGTTCCTTGCCCTTCTAAGCCTTTCTGTTTGTTTCTTTGACAGAAAAATACCTCTGAAATCTGTGCCTTCACGTCCTAATCTTGCCAGCCTTTTTATGTGTATCCCTTCTGGAAGTCTGTGAAGATTCTGTGGGCATGAGGCATCTCTGTGAAAGAAAAAATGTGTGATTCAGTTCTGTGCCATGCAGAATAATATATGTCTCTGCTCAGCTGACTTTGTTTGGTTCATTTGGATCTCAAGGGTTTCAAGGAGTAACTGCCATAGATAGAAGCTCTTTCCTAAATGCACATAAGTCCTGAGTGGGTTCTAGCAGTAATATATTCTCCTATTCTATTCTTCTGAAAGTCCAGTCGTTCAAGAGGCATCTTAGATGTGATAGGAGCATATCATCTACTTGGGTTCAGAATATGCCAGAACCAGAAATTTACAGATTTAAAATCTCTAGATAATTCATTTGTGTGAATTGTTCTTCATTCAAATTTATAGCCTGAGGACAGAAATTCCTACATTCTTCCTCACTTAACATTGCAATGAATATACAAGTAGTGCTGTCAGCCCGAAAACAAACTGAGCAGAGTGTTGCCAGGAAAGGAACTGAGAAACACTGACCTTGTAACACAGAATGTGTTACCTGTATTTAACCTAACTCAGTGGCAACACAGATTGAAACAGTTTGGAAGTCAGAAGTGAAAAGATATGTGATGTGAGAGTCAAGCATCCATGACACATCTGATAAAGCATCTTGATAGAAGAAAGTTACTTTGCATAGCACCTGTAAGACTAAAAAAGTGTCTTATGAGTATATAAGGCAAAGAAAAAACATAAGAAAAAAACTTAACCAAAAGCTTCAGTAATAAACAAAGGATCTGAGCAGAAGAAGGATGTGAGAAATACCCCAGGGATCCAAACTCTCACAAAGTTACAACTAAGATCTCATTAATCTTGCTTAAATTAAACTTGTTTTTTAAGTGATAGAGGCTCAGTACATTATCTGGTTTTTGCAATACTGATGTCATATCCTGACTCTAAATGCCTTCGTCCTTGGAGGTCTCATGGTAAGAGTAAATACACAGGTGCCTTCCCTGTGTACTTTCTCCTGTCCAACCTCATTAAGACACAGTTGCTGACAAAATTGATGCATTTTTTTCAATCATGTGGTTTGATTGGTATGTGGTAGCAGCCTTTGGGGCATAAAAATTACAGAAACACTGTGTGGAAATGTAAAAATTTTCTGCTTATTCTAATAAACAATTTTCCCTCATTAGATTTCTTTAAGTTTTAAAGCCTTTTAGAAAGATGATGCTTGTCATGGACTTTGGCATACCTTGTGCAATCAGGAGAGTGTTTCCTTTGCAAGTAGGATATATTTGGGTATGTAGCGTTGTTTGGATTTATTTTATAANATAGGATATATTGGGGTATGCAGTGGATTGGAGTAGTGGGCTTTGCACAGCTGCTCGCATACCACCTCTGGGTGAGCCTAATTTTGGGATGTCCATAGTAGAATGACAACATTAGGAATTTCAAGATGTGACAAATAATTCACAAGGGTTTATTATCTCCCAAAACAAGAGATAAATAGTGGGCAGATAATATTTGTTTTCTCCCACAATTACAGTTTGGACTTGACCTATGAAAAACCATAAAACTTATTTTAGGCTGTATGATTCCGTATGCTTGGCCACAAAGATCCTCCAAGGTGAAGTTAGTTAATGTAATTATAGTAGAAATTAAGGGAGAGATTTTGTATTGCCTATTCATTTGTTAAACAGGTTGAAATTCCAGAAATTTGGGTGAGACTTCATATACAAGGTAGGTGAATCATGAGGGCCACAACAGGCTTCCTGCACTTTTCTTAAGTGCTTGGTGCTGTAGAAAGTTATGGTTCTGGCTGGTTGGAAGGGCATTAAAGGTCATTAAAGGCATTAAAGATCATCTTGCTCCAACACCCCTGCCAAAGGCAGGGACACCACAAAAGTGCACTTCTCATCCAATCAAGTGTGGTCGTACAACCATCAAAAATACAGATGTGAGGACACCTCTAGAAATTCTAATTCAATCCTTGCTCTTAGATCAGTTCCAAGGTAAGGTCAAGTTGCTATAAATCCTTAAAAAATTGAGTGTTGAAGATCACAAATAATATATCAAATGTCCTGAAAAGCCTCTCTGGGCAACCTTTATCCATGTTTTGACATCCTCCTCTGAGCACAGGCTGGCTTCAGCTCCCCTGTAACCTCTCATTAGCTCAGAGTAAAGAGCCATTAGATGCTCTTTGAGCCTTTTCTTCTCCAGCCTAAACATGTACTTCTTGCCAAATTCACTTGTAATTCCCAGGTACTATGTTCTTTCTGTCTCTGGACATGATCCTGTAGGACTGGGGATTTGCTCCAAATTCTTTCCAGGGCCTGACACTGAACTGAGAAACCTTTGCTTCACCACATCCCTCTCACTGCCCTTCCAGGTGGTGGTTCCAGGTGCAGACAGGGCTGAGGCTGAGCACAAGACACTGACAGAGAGTAGTGCCTTTATTTACACCTATCTAATCACAGCCATCACTTGCAGGAACATCAGCGAGGACAGCTAAATTCTGCTTCTCAAACCCTTTGTCAGTCAGGTTTGAAAGCTGTTATTTGTAATGTGCATCCATCAAGGAGTCTCCAGCACTCTGCCCAGTCCTCAGCTCAGAAGCTGGTTTCCTCCAGCTGCTGTCCTCCAGATCTCTTCTTGTTGGCTGGTACTATTGGAATTCTTAATGGATTTCTTACAAACACACTCAAAACAGAAAATTCATCTCCATGGAAGACAATTGCTTTTAAAATTTAATGACGATAGATGTTGTGTGGATTTATTTTATAAGTGTTAGGATAGCATTTATTGTAAACTGTAATTTTAGCTTATCCGGTTAGAGAGTGAGTAAGCTAGGCCCCCTGTTCTTATCAGAAGTTGATAAAGGTCTCCAAGACAACCCAGGCTTTTGCCCAGATTGGTTCCTCCCACCCTGAGATCATCCTTTTCCTTCCTTGGCAACTTGTATCCATAAATTACCTCCAAGGTCTAGTGCATGGACGGTGGTTGGTGGACACAACAAAGCCCCCACCCCAATTTAGCTTGATTTATTCTTGTTGTTGCAATGATGTTGGAATGTATACATGTCTTTATTTTATTGGTTTTGACTTGTACCCACCCCCTTGGAATGGAACTGGTAAAAACCCCCCCAGGACTCAGGGTCGGGGCCTTTTCTTGCTCTCTGGGGAAACTCCGAACCTGGGTCCAGGGAACTCCCCTGTGTACCCCAAAATAAAGACCTGCTCCCAAAACCCACGAGAAGCGAAAGAGGTTCCTCCTTCTGTTCACGGCCTTACAGCTGAGAAAGATCGGTGCTGCAGATTGACCCACACAAAGGTACTGTTGTGACGCAGCCAGGGCTGCTGGGTGCACAGCCAGAGGGGCTGCACCAGAGAGACAGAGCTGCAAGATACAACAGATAGAAGCTAGATTGACTTGATAAAGCACAATGTTAATCCAGAAAAGAGATCTGACCATCAACTTTCTCACAGAGACACCTTTTTCTTTTTGCCTTCTGTTTTCATATGTTTGCTCACATTAACCACCTTAAACCCTCCTTCTAGACATCTTTGGTCCTTGTCCTAAATTCTTTTGCACTAGGTTTCACATCTTCCCACAAGTCACTGTAAACAAGTCTGCTATTGATTGTTAACCATTTCCTTCTTATTCATGAGTGGCAGATCCGGGATGACACAACATTTGGGCTTTGTCTCCAGCACATGCAGATATAAATTCTCTCTGGATTATTTATGTCCTGATATGATGTTTCTCTAGAAGATCCTAATGTAACCATCTAGCACTCCTTATGAATTAGTGACATTTTTGGAAGTCAAGGAGAAATGGTGTTTCAAATGTAAACATAGTGTAATTGTACCTAAACAGAGTAAGTATAAAGACTCTCTTTGTTTTCCAGTGTCATTTAAAGAAAAAGTTTTCAATAATTTGGTTATAGACCTAGCAAGTCCCCTCTGTCAAGGGGATACATGATTTTCCATCTCAGCAGTCTACTTTTAAAATGCAGATGGTTCCTTTTTTTCTATTTTGTTTTGGTTTCAAAAGCAACCTAGTAACATTTAAAACAGAAGGAAAAGCAGTTCCAAAGGGCTAGCGTGAGTAATGTACCAATTATTTTCTGTGCTACAATTATAATTTTTGCCTGGAGAGACTACAAAAAAATACTGCCGTATTTAAAGAAAAAAAAAAAAAAAAAACCGATATAAAAAAAAAAAAAAAAAAAAAAAAAAAAAAAAAAAAAAAAAAGTGAAGAAAAAAAAAGAAAATCGTTGTACATAAGAGGTGTCACTGAAAGTATTAACCATTTCATTCCACTAGGAAGTGAATTGCAGAACAGTCATATTTCTAATTAGCATTCTGCAGTTTCAAGATGAGTTCATCCAAATGAATATATTTATAAATATTTTCATGGCCAAAAGCCTTCACCCATCATAAAAAATCTTTTTCATAAAAATTCCTTTCCAAATCTTATCAAATTATACAGTAAATAGACATATTGTCTTTCTTTATGCTATAACTTCTGAAAAGCTTCAGAGTAAAGATGTTCTGGAAATTAGAAGTGATTTTTCTCTTATTTAACCATATTTAAAAGTTTTATTTTGATATAAAAAAATGTTATTTTTATATTTTTCTCTGTATTGTTTGCCTTCCTTTTTATATTTCCAGAGAACATAATGATTGGCTTTGAACAGTGTTATTAGGGGACTTTATATTCAATAATGTTTCAGCACGACTCACTGAGCTCCACTTCTTTTTTGTGTATCACTTATTGTCTACACTCTGTCTTCCATGCCTTGATTAATATTTGCCTCTATGGCATTATAACAAATGTGTTTCATTTTTTGTTTGGAAAATATTTTTTTCTTTTTAATCTTTTTATATACAAGAAGTGTTCATCTGATACTATCTACCATTATTAAAATAGTCTTACATTTTTCTCTCTGGTGTGATCAAATCAATTGCCTTAGAGTTGACCAGATAAGATGTTCTTTTCTTTTACATGTATACATATTATAAACATGTATATAGATATTTTAAGCATATATAAGATAGATATCAGTATATCAGTCTCTTTGGTTAGGGAATTGAAATGAGCATCACTGTGTTAGGGAAATTGTAAATCTATGTTATTATAAGAATTTATATACATGTTAATATTAGAAATCATAAATATATGCTCCTCTGAGGTGAGTGTTTAATTGTATCCCAAGGGTACCACATCTCAGAATTTTAGACTGAAGATATTTCTAAAAATGAATGAGATCCTTCAGATCATTCTCGCTTTAATTAAGTTTGTGATGTTGAGTCTGTAATCCAGGAAGTATTAAACTCATTACATCAGCTACATGTTCCTTGGACTAAGGTATTTGAAGAGATAATTCAATCCTGAATAAGGTCAGGGAAAAGAGTTGTGCTGCTTTTGTAGCAGTGGAAAGAGTTTGATCATTACCTGCTTTTGTTTGAAGTACAGGGAACCAGAGAATCATTAAATTTGGATAGCACCACACAAAAAAAGGCTGGTTGTGGCTCCACAGATGATTTGATCTTGCTTGTGTTAAGCAGCATATTCTCAGACAGGAAGAATGCATAAGCATTTGATTAATTTTAAGCAGGAAAATTGTTCAGTGGATTTCAGCAGTTCTTTAAAAGTGATACTTACATGGATTATTGGTGTGTTTCATGGTTGTAATGCAAAGACTAAGCTGGAAAGAGAGAAGCAGAGGACAAGGGGATCTGCTTAAGTAAATCAAGAAATACCAAGTTTAATTAGGGTCTCATGAACAGTCATAGCTCCAGGGAAAATATATATTGAAAGAAATAAAGACATTTTAGAAGAAACCTGCCTTGTTATGTCTTTCAATATTTTTTGCATGGAAAACTGCATTTTTTTAAAAGTAAGATAAACACATCAAGAAATATAAGTCAAAACTTTTCTAGAATTCTAAGGGAAAATTTAAGAAATACTGGACAGTTAGTTGATTAGTTATTTCTGTTAGTATCTCCATCTAATTGCCTAAAATAAATTAATTAGTTAAGAAATATAATGGAGTTATTTACTGTTCATTTGTTTTCAGAAATTAAACTAGCAAAAAAAGTTCTCATACTCTGAATAAAGCACACATTGAAATCTCAGAAAAAGGTATTTTAAAATCAGTGTAAATTTGTCAAAAGTACAAGCCTAAATTGGTGATTTTTTTCTGCTCTCTTTAGAGAATTAATGATGAATTTCTTATGAAGAAATAGAGAGAATAGTGATTATATGTTTCTCATTCTAGCAGTGGGATGAAAAAAAAAGATGTCATAGCAGTCATTTGTCATATTGTTACAAGCAAGTAATATTGTTACACCTGTTTCAGTTTGTTTTGACTAATCTAATAATGCAGGTGTTAATCGCTATGAATGCAAACTTTGAAAATCTCGTATAAATTTCTCTGAATTTTCCACATTAAGCACAAATCAAGACATTTTAAATATCACCATCCTCAGATAAAAAAAAAAAAAAAA
>WEIU01014028.1:30469-60469 GCA_013389925.1 Aegithalos caudatus
AAAAAAAAAAAGCTTCTGTATCTTCTGGATTACTTGGGACATTCAGAACTTCATTTGTTAAATACAAACAAAGCAAAAAATTGTTAGCTGGCTGCTGTAGCAGAGAGCACTCTAAGGGTTTAGAAAATTCAGTTCTGTTTTTTTTATGCAGGTTTTTTTTTTTATTATTTAGGTCATTACATTGTGGATGTTTCAGAGGTTACAAGTGTTGTTCCCTTTGTGGTTTCAGTGAATTTCATGGAAAGTTGAGCTGGTCCATGAATGACTTTAGTACCTACACTTTAAGTTTATTTGAGCTCTTGTCATCAATTGTATTTGACTCCAACTTCATGCAAGCTCTTAAATAACTTAGTCATATGTAGCAAGGCATGCATACAACTCTTCCTGGCAGAGAAGCTTTTGAGACTCATGTGCTTAAAATTCATGGCCAAATGAATATTACATATCAATAATATCAATATACTTGGACATCAATTAAATCAACAAAAAAAATGTTTCCAGGGACCTCCCAGGGGACTCTACTTTTTTTTCCATGAGAAAGTCTGAGCTCCTCACTTAGGCTGTCATCTTGCTGTAAGCACCCAATTATATACATTAAAATTCTACCTCAAGTGATAAAAAGATTCCTAGGTGAGACTGCACAAAGAAACCTTAGAATAATTTAAAAAATACTTATGTAAAGAAGAAGAGATGAATCTTGAGAATGGATATGAACATAATTATCCAGTTAATTAGCCATGGAAAGCATATTGTTTAATAGTACTGTTTTATGGAATTTGACAGTTTGCCTTAGAATTTACTGAAACAGAAGTTTAGGAAAATATAATTTGTTAAAATTATACAGTAACCTTAGGCCCTTCCAGATCAAACTCCCCAAAGTGAATTAGTAACAATATTTTTAAGAGCATTTTTTATACACCAGAATGTATGATTTCACCCTGGTGCTTCAGTGGGCTGGAGGAAATAGCCAAAGGCTCTAATTTGATTGTGATATGTCAATAGAAATTCCAGTTTTTTCAGCTCTCTGCTGAAGAAGCTTTCTTAGCGGTGATGGAAAATCAATGTCTTTCCTGGAAGGCAGGATTTAATTTCATAACTCTGAAAACAAGACATATTTATGAAGGAAAATGATCTTCACGTTCAAGCATCGTTGGTGACTTCCCACGGTTAGACTTCCTACAAATTAATCTTACAACACATTCTAGGCTAGAGATGTATCCATCTTCTCTCACATCTGGAGTATTTTCTGGTGCTACTCTGCTGCTTTCTTCCATCTGGGAGACACCAGTGGAGTAAAAAGGCATGGATTAATATGTGGAGGAAAGAAAATGGAAGTAAGAAGGGATTATAAGGGAAAGGGAAGATAGGAAATGCAGAATGAAGGAAGCAAGAAGAAAGGAAGGAAACAAGCCTTGCCTGTTTCTTAGCTGAGTTTCTTCCCTTTTCCCAACACAAGGAAGGAGGCAGTGCCAGTGACCTCAGCCTGGTTCATGGGTCTGTGCTGCAGTCAATGCCCATCACCCAGGGCATGCCCCTGAACACAAAAGGTACAAAGCTATGAGGCTGTTTGGGAAAAATTGGGACATTTTCCACTTTTTAGCAGTACCACAAAGAGAAATTACTAAACCTTTATCCCCCTGTGTCCTTTCAGGAGGGTGGCTGAAACAAATCCCCAAGGGCAAGTACAGATATTTTTTTTAAAAGAAACAACTTTCTTTCTGTTCTTACTGAATGCTCACAACATTTTTTTAAAAAGCAATACTGAGCCTAAAAAGAAGTTTGTCTTTCTACTCAATGCATTAGTTTTGACTTGTTGATATTTTAATTTTATTTTTATAGTCCATGGCTTTGCATGCTCTTAAAATGACTTTTCTTCAATGATTCAATGAAAAATCTTTCCACTTTGGGTCTGATTGAAATTTGGGTTCCTCATTTCTCTTGAAGAGTTTGTATACAAGGTTCCTCAAGAAGATTTAGCAAGGATTTTTATGTCTTTGGGATGTGGGGATGATATCTTTAGCAGCAATTCTTTGATTTGGAAAACACCTTAGCTTTATACCCTTTCTTGAGGCAGAGAAAGAATGAATTGAGGAATGTGACTTTTTTTTTCCTATGTAAACCTTAATGTCTTCTGTATAAAAATACCTAGGACAATTACATTGTTATTTCACCAGCAGCAAAAAAAGCACAATTTATGTGAGCTTGGTGACGTACTCGAGCATCAGGGAAAATGAAAATGAGTCCCTTGTCTACATAACATTTCCTCCAGGGTAATAAGAAAAAGGCACATATAGAGATTGCCCATAGTCAGCAAGGGAGCTGGAAGAAAGCAAGAAAAGTAGGTTCAGTACTGACAGTCTGCTCAAATGAAGGTTTTGAAAACTGGGTTATGCTTTGGCACTGCTTTATCTCTTTCTTTTTGTCTATTCCTTTTCAAAAGAGCTTAAGAACATCTTTTTGGGAGTATTGTATTCCCACATAATGCTTTAGATTGTTCTAAAAAAGAAAAATTTAAAAAAAAAAGGTTTCAGCAACACATGAAATGGGCTCTACCTATGAAGGTGAATCCATTTTTAATCACCCCTTAGTAGTAACTAAATTTCATTTGATATTACCATAAAGCCATTTTCCTACTACCACTGCTAATCCTGCCACAAACCCCTGTAATTCAGTGTTGACCTCAGTAGTAAAACATTTTTGTCACCACTCCTTTTCCTTTTTGACAACAAATTACTATCTAACAGGTACTCTTCAAAATTTGGGATCCTACACATTGCTGGTAGAGACCATGGTCAATTTTTCATAGTGATTGTCATAAATTAGTCACTTTTGAATGGTAGATTCTTGGCTTCTAAATTTAAAAACAAAGTACAATGCCTCTAGACATTACAACACTGTGGTATAAGTTCCAATTGGTTACCTGGAATGTTATTTCATTATGTTATCACTGTACTGAGAAATTATTTTATATCTGCCTAACTCATGATTTTCAAATGGCATCCTTGAAGCTGAGTTTTGGATGTTGATAAGTCTTTTAAGAACCATTGATTTCAAGGTGAGAAACCCTTATTCTTCACTCTTTAAGGCAGCATGACCCTCACGGAGTATTCCTCAGACATCTTATTTTTCATTAAGCTCTATAAACTAGGTTAGACTGGTCAATTTTTGTTCTTATCTTTATGCTACCTCTTTATGAGTTATCCAGCAATTTTACATTTACTTCAGATCTTGGATGTTGCTGTTGAATAACTTACTACCCAAGTTTTGATCTTTACACAGTGATGTTAACATTAAATTCAGCATGACTTGAATGTTGACTTACTAAAATGTCAGATGGATATTCTTATTCTTTTTAATAGACACATTATGATTTGTATGATTATATTGTGAGCTAAAATACCATGTTGGATTAAATGAAATGTCTATGCATATTAGATTGAAGCACATGCCTTTACCAGTAAGGCTTGCTGCTAGGGCTGGACTTGGGGTGAGGAAGGAGAAATTGTTTACTTGTATTTGTGCCTTATGGTAAGGATAAAATATCTGAGTATCTGGAAAAACTTTCAGTTTCACCAGCATCTCTTGATATGTTTTTCTACAGAAGTCCCAATTATCATTGAAGTTCTTCATTATAAATGCATCTCAACTCTCAGTTATATTCCCAAGATTACTTCCTTGGCATAAACTATCCCTTTTGTAATTTTGGACCATCTTCTGTTCTGAACTCATTTTAAATATGAACTCTTGATCACTAAGTCTGAGTTAGCTATCAACTTCCATTCCAGTGGATTCATCTTCATCAGTGATAGTGGTAAAAAAAGTGAGAAATAATCATTAAGATTATTTTTGTGACACAGAGGAGGAAGGATGAGATTGACTCACTCAAGACTATTCAGAAACTCTTTGTCAGAGACAGAATAGCACAGACCCTCTCAATTCCAAATTAGTGTCTTCAGCACGAGACCATCCTGTCAAACACGTGCTGCTGACCCTACATCTGTCTGAGGCCCCCATCTGTTTTCATGCATAAACAGATGGTAAATAGAACTTTTTCATGTGAAACTTTATTCCCCAGGTGCTATAGCTTCAAAAATTATATTAAAAAAATCATAGTAATTGGAAGTGGATATCAGGGTATAAAAAGCTCTCACATTGTAAATCCCACTATGAGATGCAATTTTTTTACAAGTGACTTGGTCTATTATCCCAAAACAGTACAGAAAATTTTAATTGCTGATTGCAAAGACAGAGCAAACATTTAGCTATTCACTAATATTTTATTTAATACAAATTCATAAAAGGTCTGACTACAGTTAAATGAGGTGTACATGATAATATGCACAGAGATTTAGTTGGTGCTAATGTATTAGTAAACAGATATTTGTGTAAACTTCATTAATGTCTGAAGTGTTGCAAAGGGAGCATATGGCATCTTCTTTTTGCAGTTTAAAATATCCAGTATATTTCAGTATTTTTGTCAGTTAGCAAGAGAATGAGGGTTTAATGGCATTCTTGTGGAACACATAGAATTAGAGGAATCAGTTTCCTTGAGCAAACCCTGACAGCCATGGTGGGCCTTGTGCTAAGGCTTGAGATCCTCACAGATCAGCCTGAGTGACCACAGGACAACACTAGACATAAAAATTAAAGGGGGATGTACTAGAAGGTTCTAGACACATATAGCCAAGTATCTTCTGCTAAAAATATTTGATAAAAATGTTTCTGTCAAAACAAATGTGTAGTTTTACTTTCATATCAGATTGACAAAGACACATTAAGGAGGGGTGGTGAATCTCTCTGTGGGTGGGACCTCTGCAGCTCACTGGGGCTGTTCACCTGGGTTCTCTTAAGAGTGGAGCTGAAGGAACAGCAGATTTATTCACTATCTATATTTCTTTGCCTTATTATTATTGTTTTGTCATTACTGTTGTTATAACAGCGGTTTTGTTGCAATACTGGCTGCTTTGGGTCCTTTCATTGGGATCTGGAATCCTGCACCCTTCCTTGAACAGAACACAAGGCTGAGGAAAGCCAGTAACGTTTGCACAGTATCTATAAATTGAAATTCACATTTCTTCTGCTTTACTTTTTGTAAGAAAAGTGTAAGTATATTCCAGAAATTGACTATATTATGTTCTATGTCTGATGTGTTGACAAATAGTAACATCTTAATTCACCAGAAAGTACTGCAGGCTCACTGTGTTTCATTTCTTTGGCTCTGCAATGCTATGTACACTCAAGTGTGTTATTTTAGTTATGAGCTGTGTTTCCTAGCAGATCTCCATTGCACAATGGAAAGAGACTGCAGTGCGAGGAACAGCTGCAGTGAAAACATTCCAGTTATCCTGTTGGCCATCCAATTAGAATTTTGAAACACCAGGTGACGCAGTCCGTGATCTTACAAAATATGGGGAAAATCACTTTAGCTTGGACAGATGTATTTTATGTAGTGACTAAATAAGTCAGTTTAAGGACAGTTTTAGCTTGTGGCAAGCTACAAGCATCAGCGGGAGTTGTTTGTCTAGAAAAGCATATAACTTTCACTTCTGTGAAAGAGAAAATGATGCTGTTGTTTACAAAGTCTCAAGTCTAGTGTGACTAATTTAGCATTTAACTTATGCATGGATAAGCCTCAGACATAGTGTTCTAAATATGTGTGGTAGAGAGAGAAGGGAGGGTGGTGTTAAGAACAGAAGAAATTGGTGGGAAATGAACCAGTACCCCTGGATGAAATATTTTCATCCCATAACTAGTCAGTGGAGAGCAATACAGTGCCTCTGACAACCTGCTCAGAACCATCTAGTTTGACTAAATTAGCTCCCTGGACTAAAAAGGTTTGTGATTATAGTTGGAGGTTTACCAGTCTGCAGAGGATTTAAGCAAACTGGTGAACTCAAGACTGTCACAGTGCGAACTGCACTATCAGCAGGTCAGTATAGATAAATGGTTGTAAAATAACAGAGGAAGTAAAAAGTAGCATTGTGAAAAAAAAAAAAAAAAGAAAGAAAAAAAAAAAGTAAAAAAAAAAAAAAAAAAAAAAAAAAAAAAAAAAAAAAAAAAAAAAAAAAAAAAAAAAAGAGAAGGAGCAGAATAACAAAAAATACTTCACAAAAATATATGTATCAGTAAAAAAGAAACATATTTTGAACCCTCAAGCATGTAGAGAACTCTTATCTGTGGCATTTTGTTTACTGTAGACATCACAGAAATATACAGTAATTTAAATATATATATATATTGCAGGCTTTTTTTCTAATCTAAAATTTGGTTGCATTTTGTCATCAGTAAAAATGTCAATATAAAATATTTGACTATAAGTTTCTATGTAGGGAACTCACCTGGGTTCCAATTAATGGACTAGTTTAGATTGAAAAATCACTACATAAAATCCTTTTAAGGGCCATCAGAATAACTGGGCTTGATGCTTATATCCACAATTAATTTGCTTTTTTGTTAGAATACAGAAATGCCTGTAAATTAAAATTAAAGAAATCATAGAATAGAATTAAGTTCATAAAAATGAAAATTAAAAGAAATATATACTTCTGCTTAGTAAAACAGCTTACGTAATGGGAATTCTTGTCCTGGATCTGAATATAGAATTACGGATCTCTGTTTTTCCATCTTTAGAAAGTTCTCTAAATTCTCTATTCTGTACAGAGATAGGAGGGACTCCTTTCTTCTCTTTATATTTCATTCTTTCCCTAACTTCTGTAGAAAATCTTCTCTCTAGTGCTCAGTGGGTTAAAAGTCTTTGGAAGTGCTTAAAGATGACCTCCTGGTTGAAGTCACTCTGCAAACACAGGCAAATATTTAGATTGTGGCTCCATATCTTGGCATGAAAATCCTCTGACCTGTCAAGATAAACCTTCCTGGCCACAAGTCACAGCTCAGAGAAGGACAGAGGCCAGGGACAGACCCACCTATGTGTTCACCACTGTTGTGTGATACAGAAGGGCACATCAATCCAGTGCTTTTAGCCTCTATAGCCTCTCTGACCACATCAGCCAGTGTTGCTCTTCCCTAAATTGCATTAAGATTCATCGGGCTGAAGTTTCTTGTATAGAAGCTGCTTCCATACGGAAAGTAACTAGGAAAGCACATGAACCTTCAGAGTAATTCAGAGCAGAGCATTTGTGGGTTTGTCTCACTCCTAAGCCTTCTGGAAATTCTTAAAACTGCTTGGACTTTGTTCTGTCTGCTGCTGCTGTAAATCTGATCATAGAATCTTCACTCAAAGGCTGAGCATCTCCAGTACAAAATGCAGTACCTACAATTTCTAGTGTTGTTTCAAAATTCATCTGAAAAATATTGGGACCATGCTTAACAGTTTCTGAGAGTCAGAAATGATCTCCACTGTGTAGTTGACCAACCTTGTTGATTCAAAACCTGTGTATACAGTGCAATTTCCAAAAGCAGGATATCTCTCAGGTCTGTCTGTTCAGACAAACCTCCTGTTTATCCTGACATGATGTTCCTCTCTTCTGTCCCCCACAAGGAGATATCAGCTTACCTTTTAGGTCTAGAAAAGGCAAGAAAAGGCCAAGACAAAAAGGAAAATGCTAATATTATGCAGTTATGTACCTTGGATAGGAAGGTTTATGTTACTTGAGCAGTCATGGCAAGAAAAAAGTTTGAGGCATTTAACAAGGCAGTAGTTAAAAGAAACAACCCAAAACCTAAAAATACACAGTTATGCATTTTAGTTGACTTTAAGCAAATAATTTGAGCTGTGGATATGGTTTCCCTGATTTAATAAAATATACTAAATGAACAAAATATCTGTAAGTAATTCCTTTCTTTTTTCCTGGTTGTGTGTTAATATTTTTCTCATGGCACTGAATTTATCTAAGACAGCTGTACCTTTAAATATGTAATTACTTTCCTTTGCCTACTGCTACAGAGCTTTCCTTGGGGGAAAGGTATCAGAAGAACAGTTATCCACATCTCGGATGAAGTGGAAAATTTAGTTGTAAGTGGCATTTACTGCTCTCTTCAGTAGCAATAATCCAACCATTGAAATGTTACTAAGATTGCTTCTTTTGACCCTTTTTAACAAGATCACAGCTGTCAGCATTTCAAGTACCCTTATCAACCAGACCCAGCAGTGGCTTCAGGAAAGGCATTACCTGATGCAGGGAGCTTTAAGGTGTCGGAAAGAGTCAATCAACACCAGCACAAAGCAATTCTTATCAGAAATCCCTTGCTCTTTACTTTGTATGATTGTTCCCTTCCTATTGAGGTGGGGGTTGTGAGAATGATTGAAGAAAAGAGGTTTGTGAGTAATGTAGAGACATTTTCTCTACATAAATGTCTTTTATGACACATCAACTTATTAGGGCAGTTGCCACACTTGTGTGCATTGGAGGTCACAGGAGTGCAAAGCTTTCAGAGTTGAGGTCTGCAAAACATTGGGCAACCTTTAGGGTGGCCAGAGTAGAAAATCAGCAGGTCCCATTAGCATGGCCTGTACAAAATTTCTACTGTAACACCAAAATCATGGAAAATTTCCTGTTTTTCCATCTATTCAATTGCAGCGTCTCTCTAATCAGATGAAAGATAAATTGATACTACAGAAGAAGGTGAAAGTACTCCATGGTAGAAAATAACCTCTGTCAACATCAAAAATTAAGGACTAGAGAAGAAGCAGGTGTTGAGCACAATTAGCTCCCTAAGAACTCTTTCAAAGTTGAAAATTATAGTTTTTATAGACATCCAAAGCTAGTAAGAAATAGAGGATTTAGGGAAACGTAATTTGAATTTTCTACTTATTGTAAAATCATAGAATGTGCTGAGTTCAAAGGGACCCATCAGGATGTTCAAGTCCAACTTCTTGCCCTGCACAGGACATACCAAGAATCCCACTATGTGCTGAGACCATTATTGAAATGCTTCTTCAACTCTGTTGGGCTTGGTGCAGTGACCACTTCCCTGATCACTTCAACACCATCTGGGTTGAAAACCTTTTCCTGGTATCCAACCTAAACCTCCCCTGACTCAGCATCAGACAATTTCCTTGAGTTTTATAACTGATCACAAAGTGAAAAATCAATACCTGCTTTTCTGCTGCCCCTCATAACAAAGTTGAAGACCACAAAATCTTCCCTCAGTCTCCTCCAAGATGAACAGACCAAGTGACCTCAGCTGCTCCTCCTAAGGCTTCCACTCAAGACCCTTCAAAATCCTTGTTTCCTTCCTTTGGATGCTGTTTAATGGCTGAACATCTTTCTCATATCGTGGTGCCCAAACCTCACACAATACTCAGGGTCAGGCTGCCCCAGCCCAGAGCAGTGGGACAATCCCCTCCTTGCCCTGTCCCTGATGCCCCCAGGACAGGGATGTCCCTCCTGGCTGCCAGGGCTCTGCTGGCTCATGTTCACACCCTCTAGGTCTCTTCCTACAGAGGTGCTGTTCTGTTCAGCCTCTTGTTCCCCAGTCTATCCACACAACCCAGGTTGTCCCATCCCAGGTGCAAAGTCTGGATCTTTCTCTTGTTAAAGTTCATATGGGTGGTCAAGGTCTGTCTGCAGGGCCTCTCTGCCTTTAATGCAGTTGATAGTTCGGTGTCATCAGCAAATTCACTCAGTATTATTCCTTGGAGTCATTAATAAAGATGCTGAAGAGCACAAGGACAAGGATGGAGCCTGGAGGAACCCTGCTGATGACAGGTCTCCAGTCTGATGTCACCCTTTTTATTGTAACTCTTTGTGCCCGACCTGTGAGCCAGTTGCTCACCCATCCCACAGCAGTTATCCAGCTGAATGCTGGACGCTTCTTCCATAATGATACTTGTTAAAGTCCAAAAATATTTCATCTACTGGCTTTCCTCAATCGACTTTATGGGTCACCCTTTTATAAAAGGAAATCAGCTTTGACAAGAAGGATTTTCCCCTCATTAAGACATGCTGGCTGTGACTGAGGACTGCTTTGTCTTCCAGGCATTGTTCAGTATTTTTCAAAAAAACCTTTTCCATTATTTTATAATATATCAAAGATGCTTCTGTGGCTTTCTTTTTTTTTTTTTTTTTTTTTTTTTTTTTTTTTTTTTTTCTGTTTTATTTTGTTTTGTTTTGTTTGGGAAAGAATGGAAGCAGAAGTATTTTTGTTTATATGTCTTCATCTTTTTCTAGGTATCACCATAGTATTTACTTTCTGTGCTGTATATTTTGCAACTTTTACATTGATTAAATAATTTTAGGCTCCACTGCAAAATATTTCAAAATCCATTACCAAGATCTGTATTTTTCATGGTAAAGTGATAATGATTGATCATTCCATAATTGATTGCTAAAAACATACTTTAATCTATTAATATAATTATTAATTATTATTATTCATTATTATTATTCAGTCAGTTTAAAAAAATTGAGCAAAGCATAATGAACAAATTCAGATTTACCTGAAGTATTTTTGCATCATGTTCATAGTACACTCATATGTTTCTTATAAAAAATAAAAACCAAAGAGTAAGTTTTGGAGCAAGAAAATATGTTAATATTGAAGTCTGTTAATAATTTAAAAAAATTTGTTTCAGATTGGATATATTCTTAATGATTTGAAGCTCCTTGGTGCATTGGGAATGTTGTTCTATATAATTTACAAGCGGTAATCAAAGGAATTGATGCAGAAATCATGTAGCATAGTTGAAAAGCCTGGAGATGTCAACCTTAAAGGCTGTGTAAGTTTACAAAAATGTTGTGAATATCCACCAGAAAGTAATGCAGCAAATATCATATTCAGCCACCTCTGATTTCTGAGACTGACTGACACATTTTTCAGAAAATGATCATGAGGTCCTGGTAGACACCAAGTAAAAAGAGAGCCAGCAATGTGCCCTTGTGACAAAGAAATGTGTTGTGCAAGGTGAACCTGGCATTGTCTGGCATTGCCTGTGTGCTAAGATTTTGTATTATTCTCTATTTTCCTGAATCTATCTCTAGAGTTTGTGCCTGCTCAATACAGCAACATTCAAAGGATTTGTTTACACATTTAGTAAAGATCGATATATTTTCAATATGCTTGGAATTGCTTAATGAGTATACTGAAAATATGATGCAAGATGAAAAATTGATTTGATGTGATTCTTGTGTGAGACCACCTATGAACTCATCGATTTTTGTTGCATGTCAACTTTGCAAAACACTTCTTAGAAGCTTTCAATTCTGAAATGTCCGTGATGAAATTAAAAGCCCAACTGAGTCAATAAAAAAGCTTTGATACATTTCTGGTGTTGAAAACTTTCTGCAAGTATACACATTTTATAAAAGTTATAAATACGTTAGCATCCATTTCTCTCCTCCTCGACAGTACATATTTCCTATTGAATGTTTTATGGGTTTCTTGCACCATTCAAAGAAAAGGAAAAGGAAAAGGGGACACTTCATGTGTCCCTCAGAAAGATTAAATCATTTTCTTGGGAAGGAAAATTTGTGATCCTGACCAAAGCTCTTGTACACAGTGACAGTGGAAAGGTATGATTCCAACTCATGCTTTTCAGAAGACAGAAATTTTAGCAATTATTCCAAAGGGAAGAAGTCTTTTACCTTCTAAATAGTTTAGTCGTCTCAAGAACCATAAACTGATCCTTCTCCTGAAAATTAATAGCTAGAAAGACAGGAAAGAAGATAGAATTTCTGACAGAAAATACCTAGATGAGAAAATAACTTTTTTTCTTTTAGTCAAGTAGTGTATTGGATTTGCATGAACAGGTTTTGGTATTCATATGTCTTCATCTTTTTCTCGGTGTCACTATGGTATTTGTTTTCTCTGCTGTATGTCTTGCATGGATTAAATAATTTTAGGTTTCACTGCAAAATATTTTAAGATCCATTGCCAAGATCCATCTTTTTCATGGTAAAGTGATAATGACTGATCATTCCATTGTTGATTGCTAAGACGCACATTTTAACTTCTTCTTCTTCTTCTTCTTCTTCTTCTTCTTCTTCTTCTTCTTCTTCTTCTTCTTCTTCCTATCATTACAAGGTTAAAAATTAAATAAAGAATAGTAAACAAATTATATTTTTAAATTCTATTTGATTATAGTGGGGGGTTGCTGGGGTGGCTTCTGTGAGGAGCTGCCAGAAGCTTCCCTCATGTCCAGCAGAGCCAATCCTTAGTGGCCCCAAGACAGACCCACCACCAGCCAGGGCCATCAGTGACACTGGTAGTGACTCTGGCACAATGTATTTAAGAAAGGGGGAAAGAATTGCACAATGACAGACAGAGGAGGAGGAATGAAAATATGTGAGAGAAACCCCCCTGCAGACCCCACAATCAGTGAAGAAGGAGCTGCTCCAGGTACAGGAGCTGAAGTTCCCCTGCAGCCCCTTTGCAGCCCAGGGTGAGGCAGCTGTGCCCCTGCAGCCCAGGGAGGTGATGGGGACACAGGGATCCACCTGCACCCTGGGGAGGACCCCACACTGCAGCTGGGGTACCCTGAAGGAGGCTGTGACCCCGTGAGAGTCACCAGAGTTATCACTTTAAGTCAAGGCATGAACATTTTTAATATGAGGTATTTGAGGGTATACTGTTCCCATTTGTCTCCTGTTGAAAACACTCTACCTTGTAAAAATACATAGGTGAATAAATAAATCAACAAATAATAATCTTCAGTGACTCACAAGTTTAAGAACAGAGAGCCAGTCTTCTGTGCTAAATGGTTACTGTTATGGTTTTCTACAGTCTCAGTTGATGAATATTTATTAACTTACAAAAACAGAAACAGCTTCAGCAAAAAAAAAAAAATATTGGACAGCCTGGTATCTGAATGACTATGTCTGGTCTCAAGTGACTTTTCATAGGCTATTTGAGTGCAAATACTTTCAGGCAAAGCTCAGGATTGTATTTGTCTTTGCTTTATGGGTTTCACCACCATTAAATTAGAGACTCAGTCTCCTTTTGTTCTGCACATAGTTAAATTTATGCTTCACACTTTAAACATGGCTGGATATTCTGAAAATAATACCTGAGCATAGTCATTAATCAAGTTGTCTGTGTGTTCAGCTGGGATACTGGAGGTTGGGTTGAAATATCCCTGATTTAAATCAGAGGGCAAAGTTGATTCAGGGTTTCATTCATTGCAGATGAGTATTTTTAATTACTAGCTACCCTGTGAAAAAAGACTCCCAGCTCTGTCTTGATCAAAAAGGGGTCTGGTTGGACTACCTGCTTCATCAGGATGGCAAATTGTACTGGGAAAAATGCACCAAAATACCTGGGAAACATCATCCAGATGATATCAGCAATTAACTAGAAGATTTCCAGAGTCAGTATCCTGGATTTATAGATTTTTAACACCAGGCTGAAGATGCTGTCCTCTGACCAACCACTAAAATTAAACATTACAATACTGACCTTAATCTCCCTTGAAGTTACCTCAGAGATCCCCACTGTGGATGTGGGGTATCTGGGGAATCTCTCTCTTCCATAATTATTACACATTTTGGATCTAGCACAATGGAACTATGCAGTTAATGTCAGGATGAAGATCAGTTGAGAAAGGAAGAGAAAAGGAGTGTAACCATGAGAATAAGTAGATTGGGACACATTTAAATATACCTCCTAAATTTCTCAGCTGCTTTTTCTTCCAGGCAACAGAAATGGACCTGACACCAAAATCTGGGGTGAATGGATGGAAAAGTTTCTGCAGATATATGTGATGGCTCCAAATCAATTATTATGATTTATTCATACAGTAAAACCACTTGTCTGTAATCACCTGCCAGGAGAATGGTCAGAATAGATGTGTAAGAACAAACTGCCTGTGTACATCTGGGATACATGTGAGCATATTATACTACTATTTCTGTCAGATTCTGTCCCTTCCTATAGCTTCCTCACTGCCTCAACTGCTCAGAGCTTTTTGTCTTAGCATCAGTTTGGCATGAAGGATCCTTTCTTCCCACCATCACAGTATCCAGTGAATAAGAGTGGTTGGTAGCACATTTAGATGAAGAAGATTTTAGAAAATGACAAAGTACATATGGATTTTTATTTGAAATATATTTCAGAAGATGTAACTAAACCAAAACATGAGAGAACAAAACAACTACAACAAACAAAGATTTCAGAAGAGCAGGAAATTTTCATTATGTCAAATTTGACACCCCAACTCTATTACCATTTATGAATGCTAGAATGGAATATTTTCATATAAATATCTAACATAAAGAGGATAGATATCATTGTCTTTTCAGCTTTCTTTTTGTCTGGAAGTTAGGAAGAAACTGAAGGGAACTTAAAAAAGTTAAATAAATGATGTGAACTGATCATATGCCCCAGGTGTTCATCCAGAGTCAATTAACTCCAAGTGATTATTTTCCTTCGTTGGTACACATTTAAAAGCTGTCTTCATTTTTCCAGCACCACTAATAGAATTCTCCAAATTTGATTTATGTTTTGCACAACCTGTTGCTGCTTTTCCTTGAATTGCATAAAGCAAATGGCTATATTCCACATGCTCTGCTTCCCAACAGGACGTACTTTGAGCATATAAGCTCTGTAAATATGGTTAACAACGCATGGTTGGTCTATGCAGCAGGACTTAGTCAGAGAAAAAAGAAAAATTTAGTCTTCATTGTTGCCTGTGAGCATTCAAGCTCAGTGGATTCATTTGTTTTCCATCTGCATCACTAGTTTCATTTTTTAGGATAGGAAACATTTCAAATTACATAGATGATGTGCAGGTTGTGGATGTGTTCATCTGTGATTCAGCTTCATTTTCTGTTTGTTTGTTTTTCCCTAGCCTGTTTTGAAGTAAACAGCTGCTTGTGATTGTCTCACTAATAAGGAGAAAAGGCTCTAAGAGAGAGGTAAATCATGTAATCCTACTTAAGTCAAAAGTGAGATGCAATTGCCTGTCAATGAGCAAAAAATACAAGTGTTTATTTTGACCAGCAAGTTCTTCCTCCCTTTCTCATGCTATATAGTATGTAAATCCAAATGAATTCGTTGTACTAGAAATAAAAGGGATAACAGGAGTGTCTTTAAAGAGGCAGAATATTGTGGATACTTTTGCCTCCACAGATGGCACTTTCGCCTCCACAGACAGCATGGATTGAGTGCATGGTTTAAACTCCAGGTGTTTAAACTCCAGGGGAGATAGTGTGGATTTGACTGTAGGTAAACATGTGACTCTGCATCTTCCTCTTCTTTGTGTAATGACTGAAGCCTCAGATGGATTCAAAGAATCATAGAATATCCTGAGTTAAAAGGGACCCACAAGGATCTTCAAGTTCTACTCCTGGACCTGCACAGGACATCTGCAACAATCCCACCATGTGCCTGAGAGAGCTGTCCAAATGCTTCTGAACTCTGTTGGGCTTGGTGCTGTGACCACTTTCCTGAGGAGCCTGTTCAGTTCCCAGCCACCCTCTGAGGGAAGAATCTTTTCCTAATATCCAACCTAAACCTCCCTGGACACAACTTCAGGTCATTCCCTTGACTTCTGTCACTGCTCACGACAGAGAAGAGAGCAGTGTCTGCCCCTCCTTCCCCTCATGAGAAAATTGTAACTGCAGTGAGGTTCCTCAATCTCCTCTTCTCAAGGCTGAACAAGCCAAATGACCTCAGCCCCTTTTTCACTGATCCCCAGTGTTTTACTAAATTTGCCATCAGTCAATGTAAACCACTAGAGCTGGGAAGATTTTAAAACTGCTCCGGACATCCACACTGAAATCCTAAACTTTATCAATGATTCTGACTGTAAGTTCGCTGGACAAATTGCATAGAAATAACAATTGTTTTTTTTGTCTAGCAGAATGACAAAGGGATTTGGAAATGTCTAGGATTATATGGACTGCAGATCTTCAGTAACTGTCCACTAAATAAAGTGTTAATCTTTCACCTGAACAATAAATCCCAGGGCATCCAGAGTGTGCTGACCTCAAGTACCTAGAGAAGCATCACTTGTGAGCTAACATGGGAAGATACAGACCATGACACATTGTCCATTCTTCACAATATACAGAGACTGTTTCCTGGGCTCAAAGGCTGCCTTGGACTCATTTCTAGTAGAATTTACTGAATGTTCATGGCCAGTTCTGAATAGCAGAAGCCAGCTACATGAATGACTTATTTGCACAGGGTGATTTGAAATAACTCATCTCACAGAATACTTTTCAGGTTCTTGCTGGATTTTAATGTGTTTACTTTCTCTGTATTCTTTTAGTGTAATCCTGAGTTGTTTGCATGGAATTTTGTTCATTTTCCACATTTTTGTACTTTCTTGACTGCCACTCAGATCAAGATCTGATGGAAAAAATACCTGAGAGTTGGTCTAGGTCCAGCTCTCTCCAAGGAAAAAGAATGAAATCATTATCATACAATATTTTTTCCAAATTATACATGATGGAGAAGTGTCACATCCAGCTTAACCACTAGCAAACACATTGTAATGAAAATATAGAGGCCTTATTTTGTAACCAAGTCTTTCCTATCCCAGATTAACCTTAAGTTTCAAAAACATGTCAAGTAAGAATGCAGTTGAGAATGTGATCTAAGGGCAGCATCTTTCCAAAATAAATATTTTTCCCCATGCAAGTACTTCACTAAGATGAAGAAATGAACGAAATTAAACCTGACATTGAGATGATCCCAGAACGCTTGAACTGTTTCATGGAAAGGAAAAAAGTCTCCCCACAACTTCTGTCTAAAACCTGCTTGATCAAAGAGCCTTATTCTGATCTCTCCCAATTGTACTGCTTAGCAGGCTTTGAATAAAAGCAGTAGAAATGGAAACATGAAGCCAAGGGAGAAATAAAACAAAACAAAAGAAAAACCCTCTTGATCAGTGTATCACTTTGAAGGAATTATTTATACATTTTAGTAAGCTATTCTACTTACCAAAATGAAAAGGTTTAATATGAACAAGAATGTTCTGAGGGCAAATTAATTTCAAGATAGATCCTCAGCAGGTGTAAATTAGTGTAATTTGATGCAATTCATAGCCTGACCTCAAGCTTCCCCAGATGAGCATCTGGTCTGTTGCGTGTTGTGTGTTTTAACAGGCTAAGTTTTGTGTTCAGCCATTCTAAGGAGCTTTATTTTTCTGTGATTTTTCTGTTCTCAAATCATGCCTGGTAGCTTGTTAATAGGCCCAGAAACTTCAGTTGATTTGTTACGAAGTCTCTTTTCATATTGCACTAAACTAAACTCCTTTAACCTTTCTCTATGACACATCTCCAAGGATATTATTCTTGCTGCTCTGCTTCTTCCTAGCTCAAGGGCGATTACGTTCTTGCTGAGGTATTGCAGCAGAGCTGCAGAAAGTGCTCTAGGTGAGGTAAACCAAGCACCTTGCACAGCAGTAATGTCACCTCCTAAGAGCTGGAATACTCTCCCATAGCACACTGAGATGACACTCTCTACATTTTCTCTTTGGGACATGGCACATTTAAGGGACATTTTCAGCATTTTTCCCTTTTTTCCCCTCTTTTTTCATTTATTCTTGACCTCTTCTAGCAATTTTAATTCAAAAGACAGTTTCTACCTACCTTCCTGATTCAGCCTTTCTTCTTCATTAACTTTTTGGATATCATTTTACTATGATTAATTATTTGAATTCAGTAGCATCCAGGAAAATTGTAGCTAATGGTTAAGATGTTTTGCATAGCAACAGGGTGTCCATGTTCTAAGTATAATGCAAAAGGAAGGAAGATAATTAGGGCAGAAATGGCAGCCTCTAAACTCACTGTCAAATATGGCTAAACACCAGTCAAAGTCTCACACAGAGACATTAAATCACATGTTCCACAGCAACTCAGCACCTCATCATGTAGCTCCTGAGTACAGAGCCTAGTGCTTTCTTCTCATCATAACAGTAAAATATATTTTAAAATATATAAATACCTGGTCACCTAATAAATGTCAGTTAAATCCATCATGTTGTCAATCATGAATACTTGGCTGGTCATGCCAGTGAATCAATGCTATATTTTGATATATTCTTTTTACACAATTTCTGAAATAATCTCCGTGAGGAAAAACAAGTGGTCTCTCATTTTGTATTCTCACCATAAATCAGTTTAAGTAGATGACTTATTCCATAGACTTTTTATATGGATAGATAGATCATGTGATTCTCATTTTAATCCAGTATTCCATTTTTTTAAAAACTTCATTTCCCTTAAGATTTTTTTTTTTCACTCCATGATTTATCATTTTACCATTCTCAAAGGATTATACCTTTCCACAACTGTAAAAGTGACTCACAGTTTCTTCACTCCTCTCCCCAATTATGTTGGCTGATGGAAATTATTCTCTTCTGTTTCTAATTCCTTATAATCATTCTTAAGGCAATTCATCTTTCATTTTACGATTGTTTACTTTCTCTGACATGAAATGACATTATTTTTCTTCAGCACATTGCCATTTAAAGATCATTATATTTTTCCTCTCTGATTTTTTTTTTTCCACTTCCTCCCAGAGCAAGGAACATCCACAGATTATTAGATTCTGGGTAACTTTTAAATGTTTTTGATCAATCTTTTATGTTCTTGTTTACATCTTGGTCTAATCACATTGGGTTTTACCTCATGCTGTCTTTCTGACAATTAGGACAATATTTATGAAAGAAATGGATTATTTACATGACAGTGACTTGTAACTGATATTTGGGGTTTTTTTTGTATTCATTAGGTTTCATGATTTGTCAAAACACTTCCTTGACAGCTGTCTCCTCTACAGGATAGAGAAAATGAATGCTTAATATGCACTGTGATTATTTCCTTTTAGCATCCTTTACAGACTAACGAGGCCTTTATGAAATGACTATTTATGAAATTATATTAGATAGGGATAGGTCAGGCATAAATTGAAAAGGGACAGGGTGTTTGGTCACAAGAATGATGCCTTAACTGCTAATGAAGTAACTTTATCCATATCATCTCTTCTCCTGCATTAGCACAATAAAAGGGTCAGGGACACAGAGAGCCTCTCCTGTGGGGAAAGGTTGAGAGAATTGGGACTGTTCATCCTGGAAAATGAAAGTCTTGAAGAGACCTAATTTTGGCTTTCCAGTACCTGAAGAGAGCCTACAGGAAAGACTGAGAGAGGCTATTTACGAGGGCAGAAAGAGAGTAAGTTTAAATTAGATATTAAGAAGAAATTCTTTCTTTTGAGAGCGCTGAGGCCCTGGCACAGGTTGCCCAGAGAAGCTGTGGATATCTCATTCCTGGAAGTGTTCAAGCCAGGCTGGATGGGGCTCTGAGCAACCTGGTCTTGTGGAAGGTGCCCTTGTCTATGGCTGGGGTTTGGAACTAGATAATACTTAAGATCCTTTCCAATGGAGGCCATTCCATAATTCTATGATTCTAAGATATACCTTGATTCTTCTTCAAGGAGTTTTAAGATCCAAGGACAAAAACCATCAGAATTTAAGTAAATCACTGAAAAACAAGCTTTATGGGAGGTGAATTAACTTCAGTTGTTTGGATATGTACTTTTTAAGAACAATATTTATATAGGGCTTCAAATAAGCTTTGCCTGAAACATCCTGTAATAACCACTGCTACTGTCATGGGATCATAGCAGCCACCAGCTGTTAGTGACAAAAACAGGTACAAATGTCCTGTTCTTCTTTTCAGTGCAACACCCTGGAATACTGCAATGACAGGGCATCCCATATTGCTGTGCCTCCAGACCCCACAGGATGTGTGAGACTGTAACAGTTTTGAGATCTGACCATAGCAGGAAAAGCTTTCCTCACAGTCCTTAATAATCACAACCACTACCAGGAAAGCACTGCCTTGCCCCATATGCTGGGAGTGCAGAAGGAATTGGGAGGGGACACAGCCAGGACAGATGACCCCAAGTGCCACAAGGGTATCCTATTCCATTTGGCATATTTACCATATAAACTGAAGACAGGTGGAAAATAGAGGAACAGGGTGACATTTGGGATTATGGTGTCTGTCCTCCCAAGTAACTATTATGCATGATGAAACCTTACTTTCTTCAAGGTGATGAGTAATAAATAAATTCCTTATTTTTCTTAGGCTACACACACAGGTCTTGCTTTACATATAAAAACATCTTTATTTCAGCTGAGAGCTATGTTGGAGTACCTGGTCCTGCATCAACAGGTGGAAATCTTTACAACATGGAAAAATATTGTCCAAGAGAGAATGAAAAAATGAGATTGGCTTCTTCTCAATGTCATATATGACAGGTCAAGAGACAGTGAGCATAAGATGCCTGAACACAGGAAAACTTTTTATTTTCCTTTGTGGGTACTCAAGCACTGTAGCAGGTTCCCAGGAAGATTGTGAAGGCTTTCTCACTGAAAATATTCATGAACTCTTTGGATGCTCTGGGATGTCCTTGTTTGAGCAGGGAGGGTGGACTAGATTCTGTAATTTTGTAATTCTGTAGTGTTGTTAGTTGATGTGGGTTTTTATCATAGAAATCTAATCTGAAATTTTAACTAATATAATTTAATGATACAGTTCCATTAGTGCAGATGATTTATGTCATCTATCCAACATGCCACCCCTACTCAGCAGGGACAGGTAGCTCATTTGGTCACCTTGTCTCTTGTTTTATAATAATTTATTTATAAAATGGGGACATTCTGTCTCAGAGAAACTCTTGGCCTTTTCAGATAAGCTGAAATTTAAGACAACTTTTTTTTTTTTTTTTTTTTTTTTTTTTTTTTTTTAAAAATTGGGGAAAAAAAAGTAAATTTTTTTTTTTTTTTTTTTTCTGCAAGCCATATTAAATATGTAAAATGTATGTTTTATAACTTAAAAACTTCTTTTCCTGCAAAATATTCAGCCTGTTCTATTTATCAATACTTAGAACAAAACAGCCAAGGAGAAGAAATTATTGCGAAAGTTTTTAAGTAAGCCTTTTATTTTTGTATGAAATTGGATAACGTAATGCAAGTCTACAGGTAGCTAGTAATTAAAAATATAATCTTTTTGATATTATTGTTTTCTCATTTTATTTTTATCTTTTGGAGCTTTTAAAAATGCAGTCAAACCTGCAGTCAAATGCAGTCAAATCATTATAAAATGATTAAACATCCTCCAACATTGTTCCAAGGTACTCTGAAATTAATGTTTAATGTTTACTTATCATTATCATGGGTGAATTTTTTTTCCTTTTCCATTTAAATTATTTGCATACATCTGATGTTGAAATGTCTTGAACTATTAGTTAAAAAATCCAAGAAATCTAAAACTAAGTGAATATAAGATTTGTAATTGCAAGTTTTATTAAAAAAACCCAGAGATACAGCAGAAAAAAAATAAAGCTAGGGTGAAGCAAAAAAACCCCAATATAATTGGGAAAAAATACATTTTTAATTAGGAGGTTTAAAAATAAAGCAATAATTCAGATGGATAAACAGGAAGAAAAAGCAAAACAGAAAGATGGTGATGGTTAAAATCAAATTGATTTGTAACCTGGCCTTCTTTGATGCAAACCAACAGAGGTAAAACTGCAACAAAACTAAAAATAAAGTGGAAAGGTCCCCTGCCAAAAGATTGCACATATGTATGCACATATATAAATATCCTATAACCAGAAAATTAAAAATCACATTCCAGAAATCAGCAAAGGGTTTTGATGAAGGAATTTAAATACTGGATTTAATAATTCTGAACAAGTGTTCTGACAAAAAATAGCACAAGAGCTCCAGATATCAGTGGTGCCCTCATACAAAGAGCATACACATCTAGAGATTTACTTTATGGGGAAAAGTTCTTTAGAATTATCGTGGTTTTGGTTAGAAGGGACGTTATACATCACCAGGTTTGTATGATCTATTACACTAATTTATTTCTGCAGCAGTGCTTATTCCAGAACGAACTATTCCAGTGCTATGCAATAAAAATAAATAAACGCATAAATGAATAAACAAATACATAAACTCCCTCAAATACCATTGTCACAAAATCTGTGTGTAATACAAACCTAATTCTTCATGGCTGTGAGCACAAGCAGCTGTGTGCGTTTGGACAGGTTTTAACTGTGACCACAGGCTCAGCTCTAACCACAAACTCTGGTTTGTTGTTGTTTGAGTCCCAGCTCTAAGTGCTCTGCTACATTTTGAGGGCAGGCAGCTTAAAACAAGGCATATTTATCCTTTTCCCTCTCCACTTGCACACAGCCACCCTATTTGCAATGCGTAGGAGATTCTATGAAGTACCTTTTGGCAGTCAGCAGTGCTAAGATGGGCTCCCTCATCATGTCTTTGATGACGTATTTTTATTCGCATCTTAAGGGGAGTAATTTTCCAAACCATTGTTAGAAAACTGTGATGGAGCTAAATGTTCTTTTTTTTTTCTTTTTTTTTTTTTGCAGACTGATGATATTCCCCGTGCCATCATTGTATCAAAAAGCCTTTTTGTTTCCTGGGGAAGAAAGCAGCAGCTGAGCATGAATGAGCTGTTTGCGTATGAATCCAAGTGGGTGATCATCATCTGGCTGCAATAATCCCGCGGCTGGCAGCTGCTGGGTGATGTCACACACAGCCCTGGCTGACATCACGCAGACAGCTCCGAGCACTCCTGCTTCCAGGCACTCATTACTATGCAGTCTTGCTCAGCCAAGAGAAACACAATTGCTCATTGCCCTCCAGAAAGGCTACGCTTTAAAAACACCAGTGCTACTGACTGAACAGCAGGTCTGACTTGAGGCTGAAGGTGAAAAATAACCTCCCACCTGAATTCTATACTCACAAAGTTTGCCAAATAGCAGAGGCAAATAGTTTTGATTGCCAGCAAATCCACTTTGCTAAACTTCTCCTCTATTCATTTTGGTCACTGGAGTCCCAGAGGCCATTCCCCTGATGCAGTTCATTTGCTCATAGCTGGTTTGATCTGCCAGTCAGATCCTAGCTTGGCTCAGTTTGAAAAGTGGTGAGACAGCTGAGGCTGACATGCTCTGGATCACTTCCATTCCCTCCCTGCTATGAAAGTGTGATCCTCAGGGATGCTTTAGTGGCCACTGCTCCCATTGAGCTTGAAAGGGTTAAGACTCTGGTTTTGCTAAAATAAAGCTTTACTTTGTGGTCCAGGCTTCTCTGCAAAAGATCAGGGCAGCCTATACAGTTATGCCTTCACTGCCGAGTGCAAGTGTCTGATCTTTCCAGGATTTTCACTCACCCCTCACAACTGTTCATGGCAGTGAAAGATAGCAATAGGTCAGTAGAAGACTTCCTTGGAGAAAAAAAGAAAACAATTTTTCTCCAGAATAAGATATGGGCACAGGGCCTTCAACCTCATCTACTCTGTCATTCTGTGATTCTGTGATTCTGTGTTTCTGTGATTTTATGATTCTGTGAGAGAAGAAAACATTTTGCAGGGTCAGTGTAATGTCTCTTCCAATCCAGTAATTAGTCAGCTTAAATGGGGTGAAACACCTTAACTGTGTGAATGAGGCAAATAGCTCTTCACTGGGTTAGAAAAAACACTTTAAGTATGTTAGGAAAAAGCCTCTTCTCAGCAAGCGTAGCAAAAACTAATGTTGGACTGTGTCATTCAATCAGACGCTCCACTGTTAGGATAACAAGTAACATAGTCATTCTTTTTCTCCATAAAAGTGAAAATATTTCCCCGTTTCCTACTCTTGAGAAAATTTATTAGAGGTCTGCCAGAAGATCTCAGCAAAAGGAAGATTTTACTTGCCCTGACTGCTTGAGCTTCTTAGTCTTGACATTCAGGAAGCTGAGGAATCTTCAGGGAGTTCCTATATCTTAACCATGGGTAGGATTCAGCTGGAGATTAATACCTTAATTCTGGTGTGAGTACATTACTATCTACATATGAACAAAGTGTTCATCCTTCCATTGTAGACAGGGAAGACCCAGGACTCTGTTGTAAACCACAGGTAATGATGTTTATTTGCGGCTTTTGTCATACTCTGTTTGTGTTGTGTTGTTAGGTACCCACATTTTTTTCTCAAATCAGAGGTAGAGGCCAGGCAAGATGCTGAGAAGCTAAAGTGGCACCTGTGTTTGGACAGCTGAATCCTGCCCCAAGGGGCCAGTAACTCAAAAATATCATTCACCAGTAAGAATAGATGATTCCAGAAGAAAATAACAGCCTAAAGCACTGTCATCTCTGGCTTTCACTTCAGCAGAAGGTGTCCGCTCCCGTGATATAAGACAATCCAGGGATTGTTTAAAAAACCCCACAATGCAGAAAAGCTGTGGTCTTTCTACTGCCCACTCTTCCTAATCAGGAGCATCACAGTCACAGTTAAATATGCTGTGAACCTCATCTTATGTTAATGTATTAATGACATGTAAATGTTTTCAGAATAAACTACACTCATGTAAATTTGTTGGCTCTGAACTTATTTTATTCTGACAGAGTACTGTATTTGATCTGGGCACAAAGCAAATTAACATTTTCAGAAATCATTAGTATGTGTGAACATCATGCAAAGGTGACAAATCAGTTTGGTAGACTTCCATTATTTTAGGCCAAAAAGTGAGGTTGGGATACCTGATCCAAAGCACATTACAGGCTGTGAGAATTCTGCCAGTAACTAAAAGGGAGCAAAAAGGTCACATCCTTGGACATGGTGGCACATGCAGTGGCAAAACACAGAATGAAGTTTAGACTCCAGCTCTGCTAAATAGATCTGTGGAATTATCAGGTGGTGCAGGCTCAGTGGTATTAGGTGGCTTTAATTTGTCTTCATGTAACACTCACTGTAGGATTGTTCCCTTCGGTATTACAAGCCTCTAGTGCTTTATTTTAATTGTTCAATAAATTTCAGAGATGCAGTAATTAACATGGTCGATTAAATATAATCAACTACTTACTTCTAACCGATTGAAAATAAAAAAAAAAGAAAGTTTAGTCAAGTGCATCATTAGTCAGTACTTGCCACTAATCTGACATTTACTAATTTTTTAACTTCTCTCTTCAAAAATATTTGGTCTATATAAATCTTGATTTGTTCATGATTCTGGGAGAATATCTTGATCTGTATAAATTTTCTAAAAATCCCTCAGTATTCAGTACCAAATACAGGATTTGAAGGATTTGGGGAATGAATCATTCAACACAATTTTATATTGCCAGGAAAAACTATTATACTTTTGTAGTTGATGGATAGGCATTGATACTTATTTAAAGTTCCTTATGTGTGGAAAAAAAAAAAAAAAAAACAAAAAAAAACAAACAAAAAAAAACCACACAAAAACCAGATAAGAAGAGGGCTAAAGGTAATACTATCTAACTTGCCAGAAATTTCTATCACACAATGGAAAATATCTGCAATAATTGGAGGAGTGAGATCTTATTAAGTGGCCTCGTGTTTAAGAACAATGAAAATACTCAGTCTTTGAGTAATGTTTGAGAGAAAGTAAGCAAAATGAGAGAACAGAATACCTTTGAGGCATTCTGAGCCAGTGGAAGAGCTCATGTACACAGCTCAGCAGTCCCTGAGTCACCAGCGATGTGAAACAGCCTATCCAAAAGAAGTGATGCAATATATCTTTTGGAAATAGCAACCCCTTACTGAGTACTCCTGGACTCCAGGAGAGATGGTTTATTTGGGATATGCTGTTCTGAGCCAAAATTGCCTTCAGATAGATAGAGTCAAGCCAGCTGTCCTCACATCATTCTCCATACCAAGGTATCAAAAGGTGTAGAGTCAAACTTCCTTACAGTGTTGTTACTCTTAACTGTTTGATGTCCTTCCTTCACCACAACACCAAAGCTACAGAGTTCAAGAAATATTTGGACAATATTCTCAGTAAAATGGCTTGATTCTTTGGGTGATTTGTGCAGAGTTTGATTTTGATGATCCTTCTGATCTCTTCCAACTCAGGATATTTTTGTGATCTTGTGATACCCTGAGAGATTGCTCGCACACAAAGATATGTAATCTGTATTTTACTCCAAATGAATGAGTAATGCTATTAATTCTCATAGGACTTCAGGTATATTTTTAAGCTTCATGATCAAAACTTATTATCTCCTTCTTGCATTTGGTTTTTAGATAAATTTCAAGCTGTTCTGAGGACATGCCTTCTTCTGTCAAGGTGGCATGTCCCACAAGGCAACATGCTTGTTTAAGCATGTTCTTCAACAGCTCTGTGACCAATAAAAATAAGAGAAGAATGATGACAGGAATCACATGTCTGTCTCTGGCAATCCCTTCAGTTCTCCCAACCCTTTACAAGTTATAATTTGTGCTTTTAAATGAAGTAAATACAAACAAAGAATATGAGGCTAATGAAGCCTTGCTTCAGCTGCTCAAGGAAGTCCTGGACAAAGAGAAATTGATCCTCATGGGTGACTCCAATTACCCAGACATTTGTTAGGAAAACAACACTATGACTGTCATAAATCCTGTCAACTAGACCCATTTGTCACAAAGGAGTGATTTAGATCACTTAAAGAATAACTGTCAGAGGTAGTTTAATTATGTTGTAAAAGTGTGACTTAACAAAGATTGATGGCAAGGTTCACTCTATTATTTGCTACATGGATTAAACATACAATTTTTTTTTTTTTTAGAATCAAGACAGAGTGATTTATACAGAGATAAGAGATGCAAACAGGTGAGGAAGAGTTTCTTGTTGAGTTATGAGGTCCAGAAAGGACCCCCTGGCTTTTTAAATTCCTCCTCAGGGCAAGTATAGCTGCAAGTTGAACCAGACTTAGTCCTAGGGTCAGTCAATGGTTTATGTCTAAAGGATTATATATAAGGAAAGTTTATAATAAATAATATTAAACATCAGTTCAATTTGTATTAATTCAGCATGCTATCAGTCACTTACTCAAACAGCACAGATGTGTATTAAATCCACTAATTAATATCAAGGCAGATTTAAATAAAAACCTTGAAAAAATAAGTTATGAGGCCCCACTTAATCTTCACAAGCTGTTTCAGTTTTCATATTTCTCTGTGTTGCAGCATACTACTTGTTAACATGGAGTCAGTCCTTGGACAAAAGCAGACAATTTACAGAAGATTCTTATCTCACATTCTCTCCCTATTGAAAGTCAATGGGCATTTTGCCATTTCATATCATGCTGCTTGATTTTATCAGTTTTAGTCATACTGTAACAATATGCTGAACTCTCTAAATAGAAAATAGTTAAGACCTTATCTTACTAGATCAATACATATAAAGGACCAGATACTGTTCCATTTAATTCAATAAACACTTCACCTTTGATTTCCATGCATACAAAACAGGCCTTCAGCATGTGATTATTGTTATTTCTCATTTAAATTTTAATGAATTATTAAAATTAGAGAAACAACTGAAAGAAAAGCAACTGAAACTATAGTGTCCTGTTTCATGTAAAGAATCTATTGAACTGGGTCACAGAAAATCTAGATAATCTGAACATTAAAAATGTATTAGTATTATGCTTTGTTACAATATGACCATGAGATAAAGCTGTTTTTTGGGAGAATAAAAGCTGAACAGCAGAGGATTGCATAAAGGCTTCCTTTAGGAAAGTACTAAACCAACAGCTCTATTTTCAGGCCATGCTTAATCCTTTTGAGTTCAGTGGCTTAAATCTTTCCCTCAGTAAGGAACAAATTACGAATTGTGCCCTAACAGCCTCAATTCTGTGAATAGCTATGGCTTAGGCCAAAGCCCCCAGCACACAGTACAACAGTTTTGCAGCAGAATAAGCAATTTTGGACAGGACAGATAGACTTAATCTGCATATTTTGTTTCTAGGGGTGTTTCACTCTTTTAAACAAAGAAACATAGGATGGAGGCAGATTTATTCCAAACTAGAATGTCTAATATGTAGAATGGACTCGATGATCCTGGATCCTTGCTAACTTGACATATTCTATGATTCTATCATATACACAAACTATTGAAACAGAAAATTATAATAATGGTGAAATGTATATGTCACTCATCAGAATAAAAACATTATGTGTAATATGTTGCAAAGTTTAATAAAATAGGTCATTTGAGGATAGAAAAAGGAGATGAAGGGAAAATGAATAATGAATAAAAATCCCAGTGAGTTTTTTCATATTGCTGGTTGGACTCAATGTGTTACCTGTTTTGTCACCTGTAAACCACAGCACTTTTCAGTGGCCAAGCTCACTGGCTGAAATTAAGAACATTTGAAGAGCTGTTAAGAGACAGAGGTGAAGGTTGGGAGACTGCAGTATATTTGCTTTCATTTCTTGGAATCACCTGCAGTCACCTGGTTTGTGCATTGGCAAAGCTTCAGATGCTTAATTTTTCAAGAGTAAACCCAAGAGTTTTGAAGGAACAGTTACATATTTTAGCACATAAGAGGGGATTTCTGGAGGATGCTGTATTGAAAGCAAGGTCAGGTGACTGACATGAGTGAGTAGTGCATATAGCCAGATCTGAAGCAGCACAATTGGTTCTAAACATTATCCTGCAGAATTCTGGATAATTAACTGTACCCTTCTCTGGCAAACAGAGGAGAATGATCTGCCTGTGCTGTTCAGTGGCTCCATAAGCTGATAGGAATTACTCAATTACCCTGTTTGCAAGGGATGGGTCTGATGTGATATTGAAGATATTTCCCTGGCCCTCTCACTGTTCACATTCAAGTAATATTTCATAGTGGTTTCTTTTTAAACTACAAGTCTGGAAACATTTAGTGTGATGGTGAAGGATAATCCACGTACTTCTATCCATGCAAAATTCTCCCTATATTTCTTCAGGGCAGATATCTCAGCTGTTGACATACACATCTATTTGGCAAAGTAGTATTTCTGTGTTTTGTTGACTTATGCTATGTATTCTTTGGACTATGTTGGTAAAGTACATCTCATAGAAGAACCTGATGCTAGGAATGAAGAATATTTTTTTACAAAATGGGAATTAATAAGATACTTTTGTATATTGCACAGATTTCTACTTGAACATTCAAAAAAAGCATGTAGCCATTAGGAAATTTTGTGTTGGAGTTTTTTTTTTTAACATTCATTTGTATAATCTAATGAAAACCACTTCTAAAAATTCTGCAGGACATTCATTCGGTGACCAATTTTCACCTGTTCCAAAAGAACCAGAGGTTGATTTCTTGCCCTTGAAATTATGGAAAAATAAAGGAGGTGAATGTTGTTATAAAGAGAAAGTTCAGATTATTATGTTGGAAATCCCATCCACTTTCCACTGAAATGTGTGTTAAAACCATGAAACTTCCAAAAGCTTATGAATGTAGGAAGAATCTTTAGCATAGAACATCAGCTGAAAGAGTTCTCAAGACAATTTAACTCCTCCACAGTTACAGATGTAAAGAAATAAAAAACAAAACAAAAACCCCATCTAAACTCCTTGTAATTAGGGGAAAATAAAAGAAAAGTAAAGAAAATAAAAGAAAGAAAAATAGAAATTGATGTGAGCAGGAGAGGAGCTGTTAGTAGCTGAACCAATGCCTCAGTGACAGACAGAAGTATGGTAGAGATGCTTTACACATCTGAGGCCACCTTGCAAGGTAAAAAATATTTCCACACAAAGGATTTCATCAGGAGGAATAACAGATGTCCTCTTTCTTAGCCTGTCCAGAACAGTGTAATTTGCTTGGTGAAAGGATGACTGAAGACATATTACTACCTGGTTCCTCGAGGTTGCTTTGGACACAGCTGTTGCAGTTTTCCTAAGAGAAGAAAATGGGTCTGCTGTTGGATTGTCAATCATCTTGGGCTACAAAGACACAAAGACAGAGAGTTGGGATTATACATTTTGCTCCACAATTGCAGCATGAGTAACCACTGCTATATTCCTCTTTGAATGCACTGATGTAGCTCAGGGCAGATTTATCAGACATCTTGCCTGCCAGATCTTCTTCATCCATATACGACTCCTAGTGCCTCATGCATGCAGTGACATTTGATGTACTGCCCCTGGATGATGATAGATTCAAACAGAAGTGTTAAAACAGTTTTTCTTCCTTCCATTGATGACAGGGATCTACCTCTGTATTTAGTATTAATCAGAGGGCACATCAGTCAGGCAGTGGCTGCAGAAACTTAAGCTCTAAATATATTTTGTAAAAAAAGTCATATAGGGAGGAG
>WEIU01014028.1:61766-86434 GCA_013389925.1 Aegithalos caudatus
TTTTGTTTTGTTTTTTTTTTTGTTTGTTTTTTAATCAATTATTTCTTCTTGCATTTGGTTTCTTTTGGAAGTCTCTGTCCCCATCTTCATTTTCTCCATTCAGGTGTTTATAAACAGAGGGATAAAACCCTCCTGAGCCTTTCATTTTCCAAACTGAACATATACAGACCTCTCAGCTTCTACTCATTTGAAGGGTGTTCCAATCCCTTTATCATCTAACTTCTAGGAGATTTTGCTATTGGTTTGGTTTTTTCTCTCTCTCTCTTTTTTTTTTTTTTTTTTTTCCTTTGGGTTTTTGTTTTCTTTTCTGAGACATACAACCAACCATGAAACACCATCAGTGGAAACAGATGGTTCCATCTTGTTCAGGGTAAGGCATGCAATATTGCTGTCTATTGGTGTTTTATTTGCTATATGACTTCACTAAGAATTCAGACTTTGCATCTGGGTGGAAAAACCTGTATACATTTTTTTTTCCATTTGAAACCAAAGGATCAGCTTTTTTTTTTTTTTCTTTTCTTTCTTTCTTTCTTTCTTTCTTTCTGTGAAAGTTTAACCAGTGCAGTTTAGCCATGTCTCTTCTCACCTGTTTTTCTGACCTTCCCAGTTTTCTGGCAGTTTGCCTAGATAAAATCTGTAGTTGTACTCAAAGAAACAATCACTTTTCAAGTTAATTTTCTTTCAGGTAAGACCTGATTGACTGCACAGATTTCAGGGAAAAGCTTCAGCTGGAACAACTGATTAGCTGAAGAGTGGGAATTCACCTGAGAGTAGAAAACCTCCAAACATGTCTTGTCACTTGTGATTGTGTAAATGTATGCAGAGTTCTTCATAGTGAGTGGTTTTTATTAATTCAGCAAGTTTTCTAGATGACCTTTATCTACTGAGAAAATAATGTTTCTCTGTGAAATGGAATTTTCATTTCTCTTTCCTTCCCCCACCCCCTAAAATTCATACTAAGTGCTCTCCAAAAAGATTTTGAGTAAAAATAAAATACATTTAGAAGAATAGCCTTTCCACCACTAGCATGACATGTGATCATTCTGGAACAGGGACCTTAATTCAGGAAATCATCTTAGGCCCTGAATTACCATATGTGTATGGTATGTTTTAATCATGTACACATTTGATAATATACCCGTGCACTACCAGGAATAAATACTGTTTTGAAAGAGATACAAAATTGTAACTTCTAATGCATGAATGCTCATAGTAATGAATGCATGCATTAGGGGAAACTCAGATGAACTTAATTATTTAATTAAATTAGTTAATTTAATGAGTAAATATTAATTATCATTAATTCATTTACTCTGAGAATTAATTTAGCTATGCAAAAAGCACCTTAAAAGAATAGTAATTCTTTGGAGAAAAAAAAATTATGCTTCTGCTAATTTGCCATATTGTCTCAAGTTAGGCTAAATTTCAGCAAGAAGGTAAGCCCAGGAGTAAATATGATTTGTGGTTTATTTTATTAGTGTTCAAAGATTATCCTGTTAGGTAGAGAATATTTGCTATGGAAAATTGATCCTGTTAATTTATCTTTGTTTAGAAAACATTAGAGGTGATGTTTAGATCATATATTAACATTTTATTCATAATATGGACGATCCAGATGCTCATGTTGTGTTTTTAACTGCAATTGCTTGCGCTAAACTTCTTCTTATGGAGTTTTACATTTATGTAAAGTGACAATTTAACTTCAATTATAAGTTCATTCTGGATTGCCTTACTTTGTTTTAAGTTAAAGGCTTTTTTTCCCCTGTAAAAATCTGTAATCAGCTTTCTTTATTTGCTCTGCCATCTGTATCATTGCACACTGGTCTCCTAATTTGAATTTTTTAGGGATGGTGTCTGAGCCCTGCTGAAGCCAGCGGTCATTTTGCACATCCCAGTGTGATTGTGGAGCGTAGAGGGACAAGGGACATCTCAGTGGCATGAGGCTGTGTCAGGGCGGGTTTAGGTTGGAAATAAGGAAGAAATTCTTCCCCCAGAGTGTGGCTGGGCACTGGAACAGGCTGCCCAGGGAAGTGGTCACAGCACCAGCCTGGCAGAGTTCAAAAAGCATTTGGACAACTCTCTCAGGCACAGGGTGGGATTCTTGCAGCTGGGCAGGGCCAGGGGCTGGACAGGATGCTCCTTGTGGGTCTCTTCCAACTCAGGATATTCTATGATTCTGTGATCTCCTACAGAAATAGGAATAAATACATGCATGAGTTGCATCAGCAATTACTTAAAATCACAGTAGCATGATCTAAAATTTCTAGTACAGCAAAATGTACCCTGTGGTTACATTTCTTGTTTCAACCTCGCTGATGATTGACTGCAAAATCCAGTTGGTGAACCTCATGCTCAGATTGGCAGAGCACCACCTCCAACAGACACACATTAACAATGCTTCTCCTAGAATAAAACCTGAAGGAGAAAACTTGGCCATGTTCAAGCACGTTAATTTCCCAAATAACTGTACTCTTGACAGGTAAACACAGCTGGGGATCAGTTAAAAAAAAATAAAATCAAAAGCATAAGCAGAAAGATGTTAAATGAGTGATACAGAACAGCTTTCACTGGACAACTCCAAACCCTTCAGCTTCAACTCAACCATTCAAATGAGTGATTGAGCTGAGGCCAGGAGAGGCTGTGGCAGAGAGCAAGGCTGGGGTGCTGAATCAGGACTGGGTGCAGGATGTGTCTGATCTGTCAAATCGGGATGCAGCTTGAGAGGTTCTTGATTCCCCAGGCTCTGAAAATGCTCTGTCATCTGTCCTGTGTGGCAAATGTCAACACAGGGTTCAAAGCCTCTAATGAAATGGAAATAAGGACCACCCGGGAAGAAGAGGATTGGAATGTTTTCAGCACATCAGAAGGAGGTAATCTGATATTTTTCTTTTTCACAACTAAAATACCTCGTGTTAAAAGTAAAAGTACATTGAAGATTAGATAACTCTGTAAGTGAAGGGGAGGTACATTTTTAGTCATTGTACCATTAAAGGGGCAAATTATCTCGTGATCAAAGCTGCTTGTTAAAGCTAATAACAAACAACTGTCCAATCTGTGATCTGCTGTATCAAATTAACAAAACTTTGTTTTGATTTCCTGTTATTTGCTAGACCCTTCTAGATCTTACTGCAATTGAAAGTGGATGTGAAAGCACACCCTAGACCTGCAAATCCTCTTGACATGAAGAAGAGCCAGGGGAATTGTCTTTGAATATGTTCCGCCCTGACTTTGTGTGCCTGGAGCACTGCAGTCACATTGATGAGGTTAATAAAAGAAAAAATAAATTAGAGCTCATATAGACATGGAAATAAACAAATTGAATTCTTTATATATTTTTTCTCTCTCAGCACAATTTTTATCTCAAGAGGAAAAGAAATCAATTTGCCTTTAGATATAGTTTTAGCTGTTCTGAGTGTTCAGAGTTTTACTTAAAATGTTCAGTTCTGTTCATTTGTGCACTTTAGTTCATTTTAATTAAAAATAGCTTTAACAACTAGTGTGTGATGTTGAATTTTTTTTTCCTGTAAGATATTAATGTATTAAAGTTGCTGTTTTATTAAAGTGAGTATATCAATCCAGAAACTACTCTTGTCCAATTCTCTGAGATATTTTAGGGTCAGAACTGCTGACTGCTCAGGTTTCTAAATCCATTTTGTTTTAAGGAAATGTTTGTGATAATTTCACAAAATAGAGAGTTGAGCCAGTCTCTCATTTATTTAATGTACATAATTTTTTGATAAAAAATTGTTACTTACATTGCTGCAATAATCAAAGCTATAGTATTTGAGCACTAAGTCTCTCTCGACTGAACATAAGTACATCTGCAAAGCACTTCTCTTTGTTTTTATTTGTTTTATGCAGAAGAAAAAAAATAGTGGGATGATGGATTTATTCAGAGAAAGATCATTCCAGTAACTGAAGCCAGTGATCCAAAGAAACAAGAAAGCTGACAGGGTGAAAGGAGAGAGAGACAGTCCTGCAAGAAAGACTGAGCTCTTGTTCTTCATGTTTCATCCCTCAGGATCTCATTATTTCCCACCTCTAACACCTTTGTGTCAGCGTGCAGCTCTGAGTCCTGCTCCTATCCCAGTGCTGCTCCCCTCTACAGAACAGAGATGTTTCCCTCAGAAGCACTGTGGGTTTGCAGGGTTCAGAGCAGAAAATAGATGGAGTATCAGCTCTCTAGTGTGGCCAAAAGAATCAAGGTGACTAAAGTCAGTGCTCTTGGTGCAGAGGAAAGTGGCAAAGGAGAGGAAAGGAGAGTATAGAAACAATAGAATCCATCACTGTGACATAAATTAAACCCACTGAATTAACATGCAAAAGACTGTATTATTTCCTAGACACCTCTCTTCAAGTAGATATCTGGGGAATCTTATAGTATGTTTCATTTTGTCAAAGTTTGGTTGACACCAGCTGATATTTTTGAAGCAAATTAGGAAGAAATTCTTTGCTGCAAGAAGTGGCGAGGCACTGGAGCAGGTTGACCAGTGAAGCTGTGAATGTTCCATCCCGGGAATTGTTCAAGGCCAGCTTGGATGGGGCTCTGAGCAACACAGTCTAGGTGGAATGTGTCCCTAACCACAGAGTGGGGGTGGGAACTAACCAATCTTTAAAATCCCTTGCAACCCAAACTATTCTATGTTTCTATGAACTACAATACCCTAAAACAATTCCTTCTCTTTGTAAAGAGTTGAGAGGGAGACATGCCTTTTGAGGCTTCACATCTCATCAGTTTGAAAAATCAACCCATCATGTCTAAGAGCAGGGAGCTTTGCCCTACAGTCTTGAATCTTGAGATTCTGTGGCTAATAATAGAACACACAAAATTAACCTGAAGTTGATGGACACACCTGGTAAGGAAGGTCATTAATGATTTGCCAAGACCTTTAACAGGCCAAAATAAAATCTCTAAAGTAATAAAGTATATAAAACACAATACCAATCTCCTTGGTATCTCCTGAGACCAGCAAAAGTAGTTTCTATTTCTAGGCAATTTTAAGAAATGCTGTGTAGTTTCCACTCATTAGCCAGAAGTAGGGAAGAAAGTGTGAAACTGTAAGCCATAAAGGAGCAAGGTTTTTCACTTATTTTTTTTGCTGCCATTCTCTTCAATGCTATTAAAATCTCAGACATGAAATGGTGTTTCTCTGATTTAACACCAAATTTCTTCCAGGCACTTTTTTTGGTGACTGAAGCTGTTGGGTAGGAAAGGTGTTCTATCCCTTCATGATCAATGCAGCACTGATTATGTGTGCTGGTGACATACTTAATCTCATTCTGATTTTCTGGATAATCTTATAATGCCAAAATAATCCTTGTGACATTAACATGGTGATTCCAGATTCACAACTAATTAAATTAAGACTGTGTAACTGTGATATTGAAGGAATAGGGACAATTTTCTTGAAATAGATTAACTGATCTTTTGATTTGTTGAGGCTTAATCAAAATGTACAAATTTCAAGGCTTAAATTGTACTCAAAATCTTGATCAGTGAGATTTTTTTCACTCATCCTTTCAGAAAGGTGGGTTAGGTATGGAATTTTTCCACTAGAAGGCTGTATTACCAGACACTGTTTCCAAAAATAAAGCATTTCTCTTGGGCTCCTTTGTCCTTCTTCAGTTCTGTATCACAGCAGAGAATTGTTACTTTTCTTTCCTGTTCTCAAAAAGCATGTTGCAACTTTTCATGGCATATCTGAGCTGAGTGTTGACTTCTGAAGCTTCTGCCAGAAGATGTTTAATAAGACTGTCGCTCCCAGAGAATCCATGCCCTGGCAGGTTCTGACAAGGTGCAAAATATTGGACAGGTGTGAATTTACCATCCCTGCTTCTCCTACAACACTGAGCCAGTGTCTGTAGGAATTAACTAAAGGGAAAACCTTGAGAGGGAAGGAAAGTCACAGTGCACCTTGTTCTTGGAGCTATTTCCTTGCTGGGTAGTAAAACAGCCATAGAGCACTGGTGGAAGACTGTGTATCTTTGTTTCCCTGTCCTTAAAAAACCCATATAACAAATAAAATCTTCAGGTTTGTTTGCTGATATTCAGTGCAGACATTTGATAATACAAGCCCACATAACCCTGTACTGTCCTAGAAGACAGAAGAACTTTCTCATTTTGGCATTGCCATCTTTCAGAGTAGTGCCAGTTAAACCTGAACCAACTATGTCATAGCAGAAAGGAACTACTAAAAATTAATCAATTCTTGACTAAGGGGATTTGTGGCTAGTAAAATAGTCTGAGGGTCTAAATATTTCTTTCTTTCTCTGTTAATAACTCACCTTAGTAATGAACTACAGCCAAATTCCTTGACCTGCCTTATTTTAGAGGTTGAAATTCTTAACAAAAATTAAAATTCCTTGGTCTCAGGAATATAATACAGAGTAGCTGTATGCACATGAAGTCAAGAACTATATACTCAAGAATTCCAAATACTCATTTGTCACTATAAATGATGGTAGCTAATTCTGAACAGTGAATTTAAGTGAAAAATTCATAGCATTGAAAATTTTACTTTGTGATAGGGAACAGGAATTATCTGGCAGACAAGAAAGCATCTCACCAAACAATTAATTCAGGAGAGCTACATGTCTGTTCACTGGGAATTGAGAGCTTCATGTCTCTCCCTGACAGGTGGTATTTTTCAGGAGAGATAAATATAACATTCTTTTTACAGTACAGTAGTAAATCAGTGGCCCCAGAATAAGGAAACAAATCCTAAATATCAGCAAACCCTGAAAAATTAAGCAGTCCTGAACGTCAGGAAATTTTTAATGTAAAGTTCTCTTAAGTTCCTTTACACTCTCCTGGCCATAAAGGAGTTTAAATTTGGAGAAGACAAGAAAGGGAAGGATTTTCTGTTATTAATGATGAAACTAAACTCTTGCACAAGTACTTATTTAGAGCCTAGAACCAAAGACTTGAAGGGCTTCCTCTCAGTTTCTTCCTTGGAGACTGGTCCTGATGATTTGGATATTAGACTCATCTTTACTTTTTTTGGGTAATTCACTGTCCCACAAAAAGCACACACAATTACAGCACAATTTAGGATTGAAGTGTCCTCCAAGATGTCATCGGGTTTGACTCCCCACTCAGAACAGATAAATTCCACAGCAGATCTGGCTGCCCAGGTCCTGTCCAAAAGTGATTGAAACATCTGCAATGATGGATTCTCTAAAATCCATCATTGGATGCTGCTTTCCAAGCAGCCCTGGAAAACCTGTTACTGCTTTTGTCCATTGGCAGCAATCACATGGACTGAAGAGGTACAGGAACAATTTGTGTTAAGTCTCCTAAGGATTCTCTATGGTAAGGTGACATTTGGAAAAATTAACTTTTACAATATTTTGCAAAATGACTAGCTCATGCCAAGAGACAATTAAAAACCCCTTAGATTTTAGAAAATAAATAAATAAATAAATCTTAAACCAAACCCAAAAAAGTGCCCACAAAAATACTAATGATGTGGGATTTTTTTTATAATGGTCTTTGGCAGTAACTTTTCCAGTGTCTAACCGGTTCTTCTCTCACTTTCTGTCCCAGGAGAAGAGGTGAGTTCTTTCTAGATGTATTAACTCTTAGAAATATATCAGATTTTTGAAAACTTCAGCTTTGAGGATTTTTTCCCTGTTGCATTTACTTTTAAGGTTATTATGATAGAAGAGGAAATGCCAAACCCCTTGCAGCAGATAAACCACTGAATTCAAAGTCATGGTGCATCTATGACAGAGAAGCATCTGACCCCAGCTTTGTGCCCACAAATGACAGCTCTTCAAATATTTGTCTGCTTATGGGTCACATGAGAAGTTTCCCATGTCAAGGAATCACGGTGCCACACATAATACCTGCAGGAAAAAAAGGTCAGAGTTAGAAACAGGAGTTTAGTATAACAAACATCACAGAACCCTGTGACTTTTAAAGTAAGACCCTCATGAAGAAAAGAGTATGTTCCCCAAGAGCTCCTTGATGCCAGCTGAGGCATTAAAGATGGTTGTTACCTGTCATGTCAGAACTGAACTTTTCCATAGGTCAGACTCTTCTCTGTGCTGCCCAGTGACAGGGAAAAGGGCAATGGGCACAAGCTGAAACACAGGAAGCTCCATCTGGATGTGGGGAAAAATCTTCTTTATTGTGAGGCTGACAGGGCACTGCAACAGGCTGACAGAGAGGCTGTGGAGTCTCCTTCTCTGAGGGCATCACCTGGATGTGACCTTGTGCAACCTGCTCTGGGTGGACAGACCTGCTTTAGCAGGGGCTTGGATTAGAGGTTCCCACAGTTCACTTCCAACCCCAGCCACTCTTTGATGCTGTGAAAATAGTTTCCTTTTCCACAAAAACAATGTGATTGTCTCTAAAGATCACCGGTATCCCACCTACTTGTGCAGTTTTTGTCATTTATATCACAGCATAATCCCACTGTATCAAATGATAAAATCATCTCCATGCTAAGATTGAAGAAAGATTTTGAATAATTTGTGAACAATTTTTTTTTTGTTTCTTTTTGTAACAATTAAACTGATGTACAGTTTTTATAGACCATTTTGTGAACAGCTTAACCCTCGAACTGTAAGTATATAAAAAAAGATACAAGCACAAATACATTGTACTTGTATCTGAATACTGAATAAGCCTTTTTTCTCATTGGAAACATAAATAAAATAGTTTTAGTAAAACAACAAGTAACATCCATTTGACTTATATCTGACAGATAAAATGTGTAAGCCTTAATGTCTTCTTCAGGCAACATGCAACAGTTTATTCTTTTCTTAAAACATAAATACACCCTATAGTATTTTCTGCAATGATGGCTTCATAGAGGAAAAGGGCTTTACTTTTACTTGTGACATGGAGAGTGACAAAATATCCATTATCTGGAGACAAAATTGAGCCAAGTTTTTTTGAATGTGTTTGATGTTTTTAAATGTTCTACACATATTCCTACAGGTTTCTGGTAAGAAATTAAGGCATAGATGGGGAATTTACTTACCTGGATATTGTCCAACAACTGCTCTTCCTGTTGAACTATTTTGATGATTAGTTGACTAAAATCTTCCAGATGAATCTCACTGTTTTTAATTTCTGTTGCCTTGAAGCTGTGAAAAATAAAAAGGAATTATCTCTAGTATCACACTGAGGCTGCACATAAATGTATTCTAGGGATCTTTGCATTTTTATTCTATTTATAATAATGTAAACAGAACAACAACAACAAAAAAATCTGACATTGAGCTGTGCCTAATCAGTGATTTTGAGTGAAATTTCTTTGTCAGCAGTTAAAAACTGTCCTCATCTTTAGCTTTCAATAGTAACTCACACAGGAAATTAATGTAGGGCCTGATTTATTACAGTGTGGTTATACCTTTTGAAGCTTAGAAAGTTACCAGATTGATCAGCAGCATGAAGGACACTGAGGAGAAGCCTCTGGAGAAATTTTACATGGTTTATGTGTTTCAGATTTTGAAAATTCTGGTGCAGTAAGACTGGAAGGGAATCTGTAACTCACAGCCCATGGAGTGGAGCCTGAGCTGCCCAGCCTTAAATATTAGAATTTAGACATCCAGTTTAAGATATGCAGGGTCTTTTGATGAGGAACAGTTACTATCAGGAGCTACTAATCAAAACCTATGATATCCAAGATAATGAGGACAAATTAACCTCTAGTAGTCTGTTTCTCTGCACAAGGATTAGAGGGACTGTGAAGAGTAGCTTAGACTAGACATTTAAATTCTGGAAACATTCTCTTACATCTGATGAATCCTAATTTAAATGTAAAATGAAAAAGAACAAAAAAAAAGAAAAACAAAACAAACAAAACCCCACCCAAAATACAAAAACATCCAAGCCAAAACTAAAAACTAAAAATGAGCAACTAACAAATAAGCAACAAGCACCAAAAAAAAAAAAAACAACAAACAACAAAAAACAAACAAACAAACAAAAAAAACCACTCCACTCCAAAGCTTAGAGTTTGTATATATTGAACACATTAATATTCCAAAAACAATTTCTTTGATTTTAGACTAGCTTGATACAAATGATATTCTTTCAGAACTAACAAAATATATGGTCAATTTGGATTTCTGCAATGAAAAGAATAGCTGAACTGTTAATTTGACTTCATTCATTCATCACCAGAAAATCTTACCTGATTTAAGGGGGAACAGTGTACACTGATTTAGAAAAGCCAGTGAATATAAGACCAGGTGGTGTAAAGGCTATTAACTGTTGAGGAAGGTGTATTCCTTTGTATGTCCTAAAGATAAAAATGTTGAGGCATCTAAGCTGAATATTGATTGAATTAGTAATTACTTACAAATATTCTTATTACTAAGTTGTGGGTAGGGGAGAGAGAAATTCAAACACCTCCGCCCCACCAAAAAAAAAAATGACCCAAACAACCCCAAGAGCTTCAGAAAGTTTGTGTCTGACCTCTCAGGATCAATTTTAAAGCATGTAATAAATTAAGTAATTGGGCATTCTTTCCTACACTACGGAAAAATGCCTCTTGATGCAATTAAATGGCTCAAGATTCAGAAACCCAGACCTACCAGTCTCTTCAGCTTGTGACAGCCAGTCATGTGTGAGAAAGGTCAGTCATGTAAAAGAAATTAAATGAGTTCTGCAAGGATTTAACTGGAATTGATGCAAAGCTCTCCAAACAGAAAAGGTGATGAAAAGTTCAATCAAAGTCAGATGCAAGAAAATATGCTCATTAATATCCACATCTCTTGGTCACAAACACCATGCTCATCTGTATGGCAGGACTGTGAAATTAATGATGTGATCAAAAGTGATATTCATGAGAGAAAAATGTGCTCCATCCAACCCCAGCACTATATATTGAAAATTCTGCCAATAGTCCTGGAAAGAATAAGAAAATATTCATAGCTGCAGGAGGATTTTATTAAAGGAAGAAATGCATTTATGTGAAGTCAAATAAATAGTGTGTTACATGCTGAATATAATGCAGTTGCTATTATTTCAGTGTTCAAAATAAAACAAAACATACTCTGAGACCTCTCTGAAAACTTTTTAACATCAGAGAAAACTTTTAACATTAAAAAGGAGAGGTAATACTAGGAATATAAATGATAACTCACTAACTTGAACAGTCATTTCAATAACATTTCATTTTTGTATATGTACTGAGTACAATAATGCTTCACACTTGAAGTGCTCAGAAATGAAGACAGCTAAGTTAATTCACCCAATTACAAAAGAGATCTCCTCTAACAAATTTATGAGTAAAAATCCAATAGTTCTTCCTATGTTGCTTTAATAATTTTAAATAACACCCATTTCTGGTTTAATAATTTATTAAACAAATAGGCTGGTTTATGTTTATTATTCTCTGCTCTGAATTTTTTCACTTTGTAGGCACAGGCAGTTGAATCAGAACACACAGAGGTGAAACTTCAAAGAAGAGAAGACATCACACTGGCTGGTGAAAAACTTGCCATCATTAAGTACTTAATTTCAAAATCTTTGGTCAAGGTACCTGCATTGCTCTGGTAAGTGAAGGATTCATCTGATCAACAGCTCAGATGACAATTTGAAGAGCACGAATGGGATAAATAGTCAAGTGTTCACCTTCCAGCTAAAGAGACAAGCAGAGCTGCAAGAAGAGAGACTGGTGACCCAAGAATGTCAATCTGTGTTACACCCAGCTCACTGCTAAAACACAAGTTCCTATTATCAAGGGCCTCACTTGAGAGAGTTGTTTTACCCAGAGAAGGGCTAATTCATTGTAATGGACTATATATATAAAAAAACAAAACACCCCTTCAAGATCATACAGAATCCTTATCTCAATTTTGGCATTTTCCTAAATTCAGTAATTTTACTCCATGGAGAGTACGATGAAAAACACTTTCCAGGATCCAAAAACAAGTGAAGTTTAGAGCTGATGTTGTTATTTCTCAGAAGATTATGACTTTCTAATGATTGATGCATACAACAATAAAGAAGCATTCTTGTGGTATTTAATGTAACACTGCATTCTTGATTTTTTTACCCCATTTTTATCCCCTTTTTTTTTAGCTGTGCAGAGATGGTTTCATGAGATACTTTCCTCCTCCTGTGTGAAATAATGAGAAAAAGAAACAGCCCCTGAAGGATATGATCCAGAATTATTAACAAATGATGGGTGTTATTGACCCAGGTATGAACACTGAGGTCAGGAACAACTCCTGTTCTAGTGGCACAGATGTGAAGCTGAATGCAGAACCCATCTCAGAGAGACTTCATTTGTTTAGATGTTGCTGAAGTAAGTGTAAAAATAATCTAATTATAAGTCTCAATAGGGTTTTTCTTTTTCTGCATTTTTTTTTCATTATTATTGTTACTTTCTTTAAGATTTTGCCTGATTTCCTCTCAACATCTCTATCTACAGCTTGACTGGAAGACAAGAACATGTAATTTGATCACTTTTCATTTCAGCTGATTAAATGAAAAAGGAAGTCTTTGCTTGGGCCAAAGGTTATTACAATGCATAATTAATTGTCCAATATTATCATAATCAACAACTTCCCAGTTTCAGCATCTTTGCATCTACCCAGGGAAAGGCAGCATTAAGTAAGGGTGTTTAATCAACGGTGCATGATTTACCAGAAATGGATTTCTCTAAAGGAGCATTCAAGCAGTTATTAGGAAAGGTGCTGAAGTGAAACTACCCTTCTCTAAGCACACTGGATTGCACTGGTTTGCAGAAAATGAACTTACATCTTACTGAACAAAACATTTCAGTCACAAGTTCCATCTCCATCTGCTTAATGAATTGAAGTGTCATGAAAATTTGAATAGGCAGCCCAGGAAAACAGAAATGTAATTTAATGCAACAAAAATCATTTGCTGGCCAACTGTGCAGTATTGATGGGATTCCAGACAAAGCATTTAGATTATGGCTGTTGTTACAAGAAAAACATTTACCTTGTCCAGTGAGTCATACATTTAAAGGAAGATTGTCTAAAAAATATTACAGGAAACTGAACTTTTCACAGGCTTCTAGATGACCTAATTGGCAAAGCAGTAAATCTAATTACTTTAAGAAATGGAACTGAAAGGCATCTCTGCATCTTTAATGCAATCAGGAAAATATATCCAGCATAACTTTCTCAAAAATCACCAAAAATCTGAGGCTGTCTGATAAACATGTACTGGTTAAACTCTTCTATCAGTTCCTGTTATTTGTCTCATTGTGTCTGTATTTTTGGATGCAATAACTCAATTTACTGCATCTGAAATATCCCCAGACACTATTAAGTGGACACCCACTCTGCTTTCCTCTTCTCAATTTCCCTGACACAGATAATATTTTATATGCAAAACACGCAAGCTGGCTGGTGATGTACCTCCTCTCTCTTTTTTCTCTTCTTTCCCTCTTCAGATCGTTACTTAGTAAGCATTTATATATAAATACTAATATATATAAATATATATAAATACTTTAACCTGTCTATTAATTGAATTTTACCCCACTCTCAAAATTCAGCTGCAGGACTGCAGAAAGGAGAAGATGTGTTTCTAAACCACAATCTGATGGAAGTGTGCCGCCGATGCCGCTGAAGGGCAGATGATGCCTCCAGGGTGCCGTGACCTTCCATGGAGAGTCACCCTTAAAAGGACACCTTGTGTCTCCGGGTGCACAGGCACTCCCTGTGATTTAGCTCAGTTGTGATGGCTGCAGAGGCAGCCCAGTTATTCCAGAGCTCCTAAAACAAGCTTTTTCCCCAAGTGGCACAGGGACAATCAGGAGACAATGATCCGTCAAGGGTTCCAAGGGTCTTTATTCCACAGGATCTGACCACACTGAAGGACCTCGAGGTCCCTCATTAAATACCTAACTCAGGGGGTGGGATTTGCAGCTTGAGACAATCAGGGGAAGGATTGAGAAAGTAACCAGTGGGGTGAGGGATCCAAAATGGACCAATGGGAATAGGGAAAACCCAGGAAGTACAGTAGCAATGAATGGGGGATTAACCTAACAGGGAGTGTTTGTGGGGTTTCTCCGCAATTTCTCTCCCTTACCAGGAGGTGCAGGCCCCAGGGAGACTCTTGAGGGGGAATTCCTTTCCTTCCAGCTCTGCTCTCCCTCTGCAGGAGAGATTCCTCACATGTGGGGGCCTCAAGGTCTCCCACAGAAGTGGATTGTGTCCATGATCCTCCAGCATGTCCCCTGGCACATCTCTGGCCTGTGACTAGAAACCTGCTTTCCCAATGCCCTGACCTTGCTCACAGGGCAGCACAAGCCAGCACAGCACAAACTTGCACAAGCTAAATGCCTGCTACCAGTGTGCATGGACAAGACCAAGTGATTTAGGTAGAATGAGTTTCCCTCTGGCAATAAAAACCATGCCAAAGAGCATTTGCCCTCTGTTCCACAGCTTTTATTTGCTAACACAGAAGTAAAGAATTAGCAATTTTTAGGGACCTTTGACTATAACCATAAATAGTATGATGTGGTATGTCTCTGAAGATAACATTTTGATCACATGCTGGAATCTCTGCCTTTCATCCTTCACCTCCTTTATCAATACAAGAATAAGCAAATTTATTCAGATCCTTGATTGCCAGGAATGGAATTCCATAACTAAATGTGCAAATAAATAGTGTATGATGTAGGCACAAATGATACTTAGCTACAAAAGATAAGGCCTCAAAGTTTAGGAAATCGTGGAGAGAGAAAAAAAAACTAATTAAAAAGCAATGGAAAAGGTCATGGAGACCAACATAACTCTGGCTCTTTCTTACATTCTTACATTACATAAAATGTAATTTAAATATGCAGCTGCAGTTGGACTGGAGTATACTCTTTTCTGGGTTAAAAAATCATAACTGTCTGGATGGGCAGGCCCAGGGAGTGCTGATGAATCACAGAATCACAGATTATGCTCAACTGGTGGCCAGTCACAAGTGGTATTCCCCAGGACTAAGTGTTGAGGACAGCTCTCCTAAATGTCCTCATCTGTGATCTGGATGAGGGGATGAAGGGAGCATGCAGGAAGAGTGAAATTGAAAAGATTGTCAAGCACTGGAAGAGCTGCCCAGGGTCTGATTATGATCCCTGGAGATCATAGAATCTCAAATTCCTATTTAAAAGATGTGTAAATGTGGTTTTAGGAATATGGTTTAGTACTGGACCTCTTAGTGTTAGATTTACAGTTGGACTGGATGGTTTTAAAGGTCTTTTCCAATCTAAATGCTTCTATGACCCTAGATGATACTTGTAGGTTCCTTCCAAGTAAAATATTCTATTAATGTGGTCTAGTCTAGCGCTAATATGGTCATTTGGATCTTATCAATAACATAATTTGAGGAGCATCTGGAAGTGTGTCAGTAGTTTAAAAGGTATTTAGGAAAGTTTCAAACCTTCACACTCCTTAGAGAGAGAGCTGGGATCTTTACCCTAGAGGTTTATAGGCATATCATGATCTTTCAGTTTTCATCTAGTCATTTCATTGGTCCTGCTTTCTCATCCCTCTAAGGCCTCTCGACCTCTGTAAAACTTGCAGACTTTATCCTGAACATGGACCTTCAACTGAAAAAATCTGAGGCAATTTTCTTTGTGCATCGACTACATTTTTGGAGAGCAGTGAAATGAAATCTCTTGGCTGCTGGAGTCCACAGTGTGCGAGGTTAGCTGAGGTCTGAATCTACCACATTCTCCCTCAATCTATGTACCACCTTCCTTACTTCAAACTGAGACAGCAGTTAAGCAACATTTGCATGAATTTGCAGTGCAATCAGAGCAAAAGCAACTGAATTAACTGTAATAACACTTAATTATGTGCTTACAATGATAAGCATGTCTCAATGCTGCTCTAGCTGAAGACTGTCTGGAGCTCAGATCTCAGAGTTTTCCTCTGCCATTCAGTCTGTCTGCTTCAGTTTACTCATTTATAAGACAGAACCTTTGCCTTTATGACAGACAGGCTCATTCAATAAATATTGTAAGCTGCCAGGGGATTCTTGGATGAAAATCACTATAATAGAAAAATCTAAAAATTCTTTTTATATAATCCTTTGGTTTTCAAATGAAACTCTGAAAGAACATTCCATGTCCAGATAAAAGCTGAATGAGTATAATTGTAAATGGTCAAAAAGCCCACTATGACAGAACAATTTCTTTAAAGTGATAATACCTAACAAAACTTCTGAAAACTTAAATTAACTTTTCCTCAGAGAGAATATCTGAAGCTACATATAATGAGCAACATTATTATTCTGTGATGGGTACAATTTAAATCCTGGTAGTTTAGTTCCTTTTTATATTATCTGGAGAAAGATTCAGGGGAGGTTTATTTGTTTGATTGTTTGTTTGTGGTAAAATCCATTAGAGTTGTCAACATTTTAAAATCTCATTCTTCCCCTCCCCTAATACAAATTGTATTTTTATTAAAAAGTTTTCTGCTTTTTAGGATTGAATTTTTTAAAATAAAACACCACCTGTATATAAACTGGTGGATTTACATCCTAAGAATTACAATCCTTTATAGATTCTGTTAAAGCTATTTTCGTATTGGACTGGCAGTTACAACTCCAGGATTTCTGTTTGCAGATGAAAGACATTTCATAAATGATAATTTACCAGTATAGTCAGACTGAAATCTTGAATTTGCTCCTGTTTTGTCATAGAATATGACTCTGAGTGGGTCTTCTTTCCTTACCTTCCTGAACAAAGAGATTAATCTCTCGGTGCCAAATACCATAATATCTGTTATATACCTTTTATCATTTAGAAAAATAAAGGCCTCGGTCTTATTTATGAAGTCAATACAATTTCCCAGTGGAGTACAGCAACTTAACAGGAGCTTTTGAATGTTTATATAAACTCCTACATGGTGAAATTTTTTCCTTAGTGTCATTTCATTTATTTCTTTAACATTCTGTGTTTCTGTAAAATTTCCCACCTCAAATCAGCAGGTTCCTGCACATGTCTACTTTTTGTGCCAGGAGTGCCTGACAAAAATCTAAAAAACAACTCAGACTTTTCTTTTCACTGGAAATACACTGCATGGAAATACATTCAGAATATACATTGACAACATTGAGTGTTCAAGCCTTAAGTTTCCATTTCATCTTGAATGTGTCACACTTCTAATCAAGGCAATTTAAACCTTTGACTGTAACACAGGATAATTTTTGATTGAACTAAATGCACCTAACAGTATTAGCAATGGCAGTTTAAAGTGAGTCTTCTGTGCTGCCCCTGGTGAGGATTTCTTCCTCTTTTGAAAAAGTAAATTGATATTACTCATCTTTTCCTTTTTTTCTTTCTTATTTTCTTACCTGTTTGTTTTCTGGCAAAAACCTTCATATATGCAAAACCTCACAAACAGTTAAGGCAATGATTAAGACAGGAGTCATATTTAATACCTCCATTTTAATGTCCAAATGGAATTATTTGCCACATTTATTTTCACCTATTTTTCAGGGATTAGCCAAAATAATCAGTACATATAGAAGTTCTCAAGGAAGAAAGATCAGAAAAGACTGTGAGATACATTACATTCCTTAAAATTGTATTTTTGTTTTCTGTTGGATTTGTTTGCTTGTTTGTGTTTGATGAAGGAATAGGAAAGCTTTCTGTCTTCTTTCTCTTTTATATAATTTTGGGGGGGGTTTGAGGCAAATAAAAGAAGCGTTACAGAGAACACTGTTATGGGACATCATCTTCCAGAATGGCAATGTACAAGAAATGGACATGTAGGACTTTCAAATTCCTGATGGCTGCTCCTTAATAGGAATGATGGCCCAAAGAGGTGTTCCTGCTCCTCTACATGACACATCTCTGAAAGGTTTAGATGACCCAACCCTTTAAGGTTACTCCTTATCCACATGAAGGTATTCTGGCAGAGTTAGCACTGGTGAGGTTCTAGACATCTAAAATGCATTGTAAATGCATTGCAAACACTCAAAGGTTTGTTGTGATGACTGCCATTCCTTGAAAGAGAGCATATTCTCTTCCCAAAATCCATTTTGTAACTGCTGATAAATTCCAGACCAAAAGTATTTAGTGTGCCATCTGAATAATGGTTCTGTGTGCATGAACATCTCTTCTTAATGCTATGGTGGTATGGGGAAATATAAATTTAATCTGAATGAGGTCTGGTCACATATTTTTCAAATTAGTCAATGTGTATTAATGATGATTATGCCAAGATGAAAGAGGTTTTTGACTCCCTATCATTATAAGTAGAGATTAATATTTCATGAAACACCTATTTTATGATATCATATCCAGATCACTGGAGTGGGTTTAACTTACTTGTCTTCTTGTGTATATAAGGCAATGCTGAGACTAGAGCTAGGTGATTCAGTCTTCCTTTAAAGCCAAAGAAGAGGAATAAGTATGTCAAGGTCACAATTAATCTGATTTATTATGAAAGTCTACTATAGCATGAGATTGACTGTACCAATCATGTCTGTTTCTCTTAACTCTAAAGGAGAACCCAAGACTCATTTAGATCTAGTTATCTAGAAGGTTCATAAATCTTTGGCCAATTGAATCCCACCTAAACCTTATTATTGTGTTTTTTTCTTCCCTGCTACCAGAGGTCAATCGTTCCAGAGTGACATGTGTTGTTAATTCAGGTTTATCTGCATTGTCAGTAAAACAGGAAAACTTCAAAGAAATGTAAACCATTGAAAACATATCTAGAGCCATCAGTAATCAATGAATGGAATAAATGGTTTGTGATTTATAGTATTTTCATTCTTCCCTGACTTCTGTTAGAAAGGAAAACTTTTNTTTTTTTTTTTGCTGTGTAACTATTATAATTTTTTTACTTAATATTTCCAGTATTTTACTGAATATCTCCAGTCTCACTTTATTGACATAAACAGCAATTAAAACAAGGTTTTAGTTGGACTAACAGTCAAAGTTCTGTGGCTTACCAGCCTTCCATCTTGGGCCACACCACCAAAAGCAGCACTCAGTTTTGAGCAGGACTGTGTCTGGTAAAAAATTATTCAAAAAGTGTGACCAAAGAGATAAGATTGAGTTTCACAGCTGCTATGTGTACTGGATGGAACATGTTGGCTTCTCAGGGAAGAGGACCAAACACTGTTTTTTCTGACATCCCAGACCCTAAGTGCCTCCTAGCTCACATCATAGGTGATGTGGTGGGATGAGCAGCTGCTGGCACACCGGGAAAAAGCAGATCAAATTTCACAGTCCTGATCCTAAAGAAGTTCCAGTTTAATGTGCTCTACAACTGAAATGTTGCCAAATGCATCAAGAATTGGCCTCAGGGAGAAATGTTGCCCACGATGCTCTCAGAGGGATACACACAGGTTGTCAAGAGCTAAATGTCTTGCTTCTTTCCACAAGGCTTTATGGTGAGGATGCTAAATACTCCAGGGCATAGCAATACTCTGTCCACCTGAACCACAGCATTAATCAATGTTATGATGACCCCACATCAATTGGATGCTCTTGTGGGGGTCTTGTAATGATTTATCCCATAAGTCACTTACAGGTATATAAATACAGAGATACCACAGGAATCTTCTAACCCAAACATGCTGCTGAGATTTCAGATATTTCTTTTACCTACATTAGGATAAAACCAGAGCCTCACTAAAGTAGCAAATAACACCAACACAAACTAATATTCAAAAAGTTTTCTGTGTTTGAGGTCTGAGTAAAACAGTTTATGCCAGTGTGGGTTTTTTGTTAGTGCTTAAATGGGCTGCTGTAGTTAAGGAATTGCCAGGTAATGTCTTAATTCATTATGGACTTTAAGATAAAAGCTTATTTGATGGATGAATCAGAACAGCTTCTTAATTAAAGGAATATATAAAAAAAGGAGTTGAACTGGAAGAGCTTTAACCTTTATGGAATTAGGCTTTTGTTACTTTTTCTACATTTGTGACTAATGAGCTCTTTCTTGAAAAGATGAGGTTTTTTTTAGAGATCAAAAGCTGTATTTATGAAGATCTTTTGGTAGAAAAGGGGAACTAGGAAGAGCATGTAAATGAACTATGTACATGCATATCGTTAATAGTATTGGAATGGTTACTTAAGTACAGGAGGGATTACTTAACTGTGTTTTTAGAGATGTTTAATTAAACAGTTGTTATAAATACACAAAAGAAATGGAAATTGCCTCAGAGCAAGCAGAAGTGCAATCTGAGGGCAGGACTAATAATTTAATCTGATTTAACATTAGCACTGATTTTGGAATTCCACTCAATGATTTTTCCATTACATCAGACAACAGCAAATTACCCTGCTTTAGAAAAGCTCTTTACCTTGTAAGAAGTAGAGGTGAGTGGAGAATTTAATCAGTCCTTTGTTAAATGTTATTTCCATGTCTCAGCCATGATGTGAAGGCTTATTTAAATTTTAAGGTTTACTTATTTTACCTATTGGAGTCTTGATTTTATTGTTATCTGCTTCACACTGTGGAGTTAAAGGACACAGTGTGAGAGATACAGATGCCCAAACATAAGTGTTTATCATTTAGGATATTCAGTGTCACCATGCCTGCTGCTGTAGACCAGCTCAGGTCTCCTAGAGGCCCTTTCACATCTTCCACTAAAATATTTCCTATGCAGAATGCTTAGACAACTGAAACAAACCCTTTATTAGCTAGCTGAAGACCATCCTGTTCCTCAGAACATTTCTGTCCTTCAACTTTCTGTAACTTTAACATTTACAATTAAAACTAGTTTTTCACCAAGCCTGGTCATAAGCTGCTGTTCAGCAGTAGATGGGTTCATACCGCTAGAAATTCATGTGCATTTCCTAAAAGGAAAATTCTGCTCTGAACCATAATGACAAGGTTATTGCAAACAATAGTAGAAAAAATAATCTCATTTAAGTTTCAACAAAGGGAGAAACTAAACCTGTTCTTGTTTCTTGACTTCAGATTGAAAAATTAGTTTCATCTTTGTGGACGTAACAATATGAGGGGATGCATTCCATGGGCTAATCCATGGCAATTGACTAAACCTAGAGATGGTCTTGGACACTGGGGCTTGGTTATTTTTACCATTACACTGTTCCCACTCTCTGTGGCATCACTGTGACATCTACAATCTGTCACTGCCTCAGACATATCACAGATATGGCTGGAGTTATAAAGGTCCAATGACCAGTCCCATGAAATCATAGAATCATAGAACAGCTTGGATTGGAAGGGACCATAAAGATCACTCAGTTCCAACCCCCTGTCATGCGCAGGGACAACTTCCAGTAGACCAGGTTGCTCAGAGCTTCATCCAGCCTGGCCTGGAACACTTCCAGGGATGGGATGTCCACCATTCCTTTGCACAACCTGTTCCAGTACTTCACCACACTCACAGTAAAGAATTTCTTCTTAATATCTAATCTGAAGCTACTCTGTGACAGTTTGAATTTCCCCTTGTCCTGTAACTCTGTGCAAGAGATCCCTCTCTGTCTTTCTCATAGGTTCCTTCAGGTACTGCAAGGCTGCAATTAGCTTACCCAAAAGCCTTCTCTTTTCCTGGCTGCACAATGGCAATTCTCTCAACCTTTCCTCAAAGGAGAGGTGCTCCTTCCCTCTAATCAGCTTGGTGGCTTCCTCTGCACTCAGTGCAAGAGGTGTCTGTTCTTTCTGTGCTGGGGCCCCAGAGCTGGATGAACTACTCCAGCTGAAGTCACCTGAGAGCAGAGTACTGGGCACAATCACCTCCCTCATTTTAGAGATTAAGAGAATCGAGCAGTAAAGAAATTGGCTTTCTCTATTACGAGCTGCTATGTCTCAGCATGTTGAACTGTTTCTAAGCATGTTGAACCTACTATAATTTTATATTGAGACTCTGATTTTTCTAACTCATATGGACTTCTTGAAGTAAAGAAATTGCTGGGGGATCCTTCCAGAGCAGACATTGACACTGAAATATGTCCTTCACTGCTTCAGTACCCAGTCTGTGACCTCAAATTAGAGCAGATACAGAGCCTGCCTGTGTCAGGAAAGGATCAAACCAGCTCTGATGCTGAGGGTCAGAAGCCCAAGGATGGTGAATGGCAGTAATCATCAGGGAGCAGTGCTGTCTAAGCTGAAAGACTGGGCAAAGTCAAGTGCTCAAATAACTTTGATAATGTGAGGATGAAAATCAGGTGGAGTTTTGTTTGTCTTTTAATATTTGCGGGCTGAACACCTGGAACAATTTAAGACTGCCTAAGATGATGCTATACTGCAGGAACTGAAACTCAAAGCATGGGAAAATCCTTGTTTTCAGTCATTGTGGAACCATCTTTTGGAGATTGTTTGATGGTGAGCCAGCAGGGGTTGTGAGTGCTGTTTCCAGCAGAGCTCCTGCAGCACAAGGCTTCTTCCATGAGCATACCACCTCTTAGCAACCAGAATATGTTCCTGTGTAAAAACAGATTGAAACTTTCCGTAAGCAAAGAATCAGCATATAGCAATTTACATTTTTATCAACAAGGAGGTGTTTCATCCTTTAACTTATGCCACGTTGCTGTATTATAAATACAGTCCCTTGTTTTGTATAGATAACATTAGGCTGTGGTACTTTTTAAAGAAGAAATGTTATCCTGTTTTTGAACTACAAAGCCATTCAGATTCCTTTTCAACTGATAATCTCAGTGTCATTTAATTTAGCAGTTGCTTACATAAGAGGAATAAAGAGATATTGAATAGCCACAAGATGAATACCTTTTCATTATTTTTTATTGTTTCTGAGGTTGTTTTATTTTTCTTTTCACATATGGAACACGATCAAGAGAATTATCCAGGGGAATCAAAGCATTATTATTGGTTAATATTGTTGCTATTTGTATTACAGCAACACATAAAGGAACAAAATATTGCTAAGAACGCTGTAAAGAACTTACAATCTAACTAGGCAAAAGGTACTCATCTTGGTTCAATTTGAACAAAGGACAAGTTACTGAGACACAGAACTGAACCTTAATGGAAGCTGGTTTAAAACCTTTTCTGCTTCAGGAGAGATTCAATCACCTTGCCTCTGCCAAAACAAAGGAAATGGTTGCAAATGGTACTTATCAAGAAATACATGGGCTTTCAGCACCCACTACAATCCTTATCCAAATGCTTACTCATCAGCCAGTGACTCCTCAGATATTAATTTGGATTTCTTCCCTGATATCTGTTTTAGTGTAATGCATTAATGGATTGATCTCTTCTGACTGTTGGTCTTTCAAAATAATCTTCAAGTATGTGGCCAGGCTTAATGAACACATGGTTCAAAAAACCAGAAAAACCTATGCTGTGTTTACCTTACGTTACTTACATAAGACAAAAACAGGAACTCTACCATGGCCCCTTTGCATATATGTGATTTTTCTCTATGTTTTGGCACTATATTTAAGGGCAGAGTCTGACCTTCCAGAGATGGGAAATGACACAGGGTTGACATGGAATCAGTGGCAAAGCTCAACAGTGTGAAAGCTCTGATTTATTAACCACTAGTCAATTGCTTTAACCTTATGTCCTACTTACATAGCTGATCTTATATATCTGGCAAAAGATGCAGTGTGTCAGCTGTAATAATAATCCTAAATATTTACTTCAGTCATGCTTAACACTGCCAAACTGCTTCATAGCCTTAGGGCCATGATTTAACTTTTCTTGGGATTTGTCCACATTTTTCTGCCATGTAGATTATGACCAAAGCACAAATAAATTTGCACTGATTGTTATTTCTCCTGAGTGTAGGAGTGGCCCTGGTTTCAGAGCACTTGCCTTTGGATATAACTTGAACCTTCAACCTACTTATGCTAAAGAGCCTTATCATCCTTAATAGCTTTGTGCTCACTACCCTGAGAAGATATGAGTCTGTTATTTTTGTTTTTTAGATGAGAAACTGAACTATAGAAAAAGAGAGAGGCAGATGCCAAAAATAATTTGTGCTTTTCAGTCCACACTGATATCTGTAGGTGTCTGTGTGTTCAGTGTACACCAGTGCTTTGACACCTCTCGAGGAATGGGTATGATTTTTACTAAATTTTGTCTTTCAAGAATGAGATCTACAGCTTAAATTTCCTGTACAGCCAGGGTGGGAAAGAGAGAGAGAGAGAGAAATACTCTTGAATAATTTTTCCCCCTTATTCTATGACTACTGTGATGAATTATTTAGGTTCCTAGACATGCTTCTATCTTTCCATTGACTATAGATATATTTTGCATGGCCAGTGTATTAAATGAGGTTTCCAATTTTATATGGTCAATATTGTTTCAGATGAATCCTACCCTTAGTTACAATTTAAAATGTCTCTCAAAAAACTGCCACAGGCTGTAGGAGAGAAATGAACACAGATGTCTCAGATCATGATCATTTGTCTCAAAACACAAGACCATTCTTATTTCTGAGGAAAGGCTTACTGAGACTATTTGTTATGCCTAAAGCCAGTATGATCATATACGTCACTGGAAGAGCGCTGTTATGAATCATTAAGACATTGTGCAGCTTTTTCTTGGAAAGAATACAAATAATATTTTGAATGTACTCAAAAACATTAGTATTTTGGATATGAAACTATAGCTGTGATTAAATAAATAATTCACTCTTTGATATTACTAAGCAACAATTGATATTTTATTCCTAAAATTGTACTGCTAAAAACAAGGGCTTGGCAATTAAAATTTTGGCATTATTTGGTTTTTTTTTAACTTTCACAGTGAAGAAAGGGTGAGGACAAGGGTAGGAAAAA
>WEIU01014030.1:8083-18986 GCA_013389925.1 Aegithalos caudatus
AAAAAGGCCTTTTGTCTCTGTAAGCCCAGAAGAGGCTGGTAAGAGAAGTTTCCAGTGGGAGACATAAATCTGGGGTAGTGGGCAAGATTTCCTATTAGTTTTCTTCATGAAGAGTACTGTTTTATAATTACAAGTGGTTTATGGTTATAGACAGTGAGTCTGTCTTGTTGGTCCTCCATGTAAATTAGAAAAATAAATCATAATGTAAATTTAAGTATTTGTTCTCTTGCTAAACCACCTGCAGAACACAGCAGTATTGCAATTTCAATACAAGTAGTGGAGCTGAACACCAGTATCCCTAAGAGAATGAATTGGGTAAGCTTTAGGGGCAGAAGTTTGCTCCCACTGTTTTCCATCCACCCTGCCCTAATTACTTACAAAGCTACAGATGCAAAGATGTCTAATGCAAAGTAACCAACTAGAGCTGATATATATTGGTGCACAAAAAAAGTACTAATAAGTACTTCCTGTGGGAGAGAAAAGAAAAGGCATCAAAATCATTACTGCATGTAATTATTTCAGGTAGAGGACTGAAGTCAAGAAGTTATTCTCTGGCACAAGTGAAAAATGGAGTTCTGTATAGACTGACATGATTACAGGGGTTGTGATCCTTGGCTGAGCATGCTGGCAGAGCCCAACATGTTTTTAGTGCAACTTTGTGACATTTCAAGGACTGTTTTTCACTTACGGTTCCGTTCATGGATAGTTTTTGTTAGCTGTTCCTGAAAAAAAATGGATGAAATGTGTTTGTGCCTGTTTTTTAATCTTCTAACCTTGAGTCTGAAATATAAAGATGACAGGGTCCACAAGCTGCCCTTTCTGCCATGTGACAGGCCAGTGACAGATGTGACTGTATGGCAGCTGTAAAACAAAAGAAAAAAGTTATATTGTTCACAATTTTGGAATTACTGACAGACAAAACAATAGAAAAAGTGGAACTTAGAGGCAAAATAAAGACAAAAGTGAACAAAAAGCCTGTTACAATTATGGGAAATTTCAAATACATAAATAATTTTGCTGTGAATTCTAGTTTGAATGAAATCAGTTTGTACATGAATATTTGATTGATGTGGTAAGACTAACAATCCAGTGAGAACAATGGAAACAACATTGAGAAAGTTTCAAAAATAGTTTTCTATGCATGGATAAACTTACATAGTTAAGATGCAGGAGAATACAGCTTAAATATATTTCCAATAAGGAGGACAGCTGTCTCACAGATATGCTTTCTCTAATTTGATATTAGCATCTCATTTATAATTTGACAGCTGCCTCCTGGTTTTTAGTCCTTAGAAAATATAAAGTATACAAAATGGTTTTAATATCTTAGATTTTTTATGCTATGTCGAAAGTTTAAGTGGTAGAGAATTTTTTAAACCTCATGCTTATTGCTAATTCTTGCAATTTTACTAGTTTTAAGGAAGTAATAGTTTCATTTTCCTGAAAAGTCAGACATTGGTCTAGCATTTTGTAGTAAGAGCTTCTCTACTAACTTTGTAAAAAATTACTTGTGTTAATTTTTCTGTCATGTAAGGTAACCCAAATATCTCTTTCTTCTGATAATTCAGACCTAACATTAGAAAATGCAAAACCCTAATATCTATCATCAGACAGACAGAGAATCCTAACCTCAGTTTTGAATACTTCTAGGGCTTGAAGGTTTTTTCATAAAGAGTGTGATCTTACTACTGCATTAACCGTCTTTAAGGAAAAAGTTGCTCCAATCCAGAAATTTTTATTATCTTCTCTATAAACATTCCTAGCAACAATTACCTTTTTTGTAACATCTATGAGACTTAATGTTCTTGTCCTAGATTCCCAGTTCTGTTTGCTCTGTACCTGAGTAGGGGAAAAAAGTAATCTTCAATTTGCAGATGAACTCTTGAAGGCAGAGCCTCCACATAAATTGAGGGTGGGGGTGTAGTGTGCCAAAAACGCGAACACTATGTGCTGAAATAAAAGGTCTGAAGAAGCTGATTGCAGCTGCCGAAACCATTTTAACACAAAACGTTGTCTGACAGAGGAGGACACCTCAACCCATTTTTGAAAATAAAAGCATATCTAAAGCACATGGTAGTGTGCTTCTCTTTAGAACAAAATCTACTGATATGGGTCAGTACTAATTGGTAGGGACAAGAGCGACTCATGCCTCAAGTCCATTAGAGAAGGTCATGTTTTTTTCCTCAGACTGTATGTAATACATACTGAAAATACTATTTCATGTTACTAGTTGTGCCAGAATTCTGATACTGTTTGAGAGGTAAAATTTTCACGTAAATTTAAAATAAGTTTGATGTGAATGGACTATGTCAGTACTATATGATCAAGGACATGCTGGGACAATTTTCTTCCAAGACACTGGCTGGCAGTTAGTACTAATTACAGAATAGAAAATAATGTGGAGTGGATTGCAATCTTGAGTTGCCAAAATTACTGTAAAACTTATACTGGGTAAAATAGGGCCTCTTGTTCTACCACTGTGGTGAGTTTGACCTTGGCTTGCTGCCAGATGCCTACCCAGCTCTCTTACTTGCTTCCTTCACAGAACAGGATGACAAAATAAGATGGAAAAGCTTATGGATTGGAATAAAGCCAGGGAGATTTACTCACCTATTACCATTATGGTCAAAACAGACTCAATTTGGGAAAGATTAATTTACTGTCAATTAAAAATAGAGTGCAATGGTGAGGGGAAAAAAAAAATAAAAAAAGACAAAACTAAAACCGCCTTTCCCTTAGTTCCTCTCGCTTCTTCCCAGGTTCAACTTCATCTTTTGATTTCTGATTCTTCCTAGTTCTTCCCTCCTTAGCGCTGCAGGGGCATGAAGAATGATGATTGTCATCAGTCCATAACTGCTCCTTTCTGCCAGTCCTTCATCCTGGTGCTGTTTGTTACTTCCATGTCCTTCACAAACTGTTCTAGTGCCCTTTCAGTGGGCTGCTGTCCTTCAGAAACAGACTGCTCCAGCACGGGTTCCTGCTCCAGGTAGCTGCTCCTGCCAGGACCCTCCTCCTGCATGAGCTTTCTACTGCCTACAGCTTTCTTCAAAACACACACCCAGCTGTTCCTCATATAATCTTCCATGGGCTGCATGTGGGTATCTGTTCAACTGGGGTCATCCATGGGGTGCAGAGGGACAACCTGTGTTCTCCTCCAGGGCCTGCAGAAGAATCTCTGCTCCAGCATCTGGAACACCTCCTCCCCCTCCTTCACTGCTGGCATTGGTGTCTGTAGGGCTCTATTTTTCTCACTCTTCTCTCTCACTGCTGCTGTAGAGTGGTTGTTAGACTTTTTGAAATATGCTATCATAGAAGTGCCACCAGTGTCACTGACAGGTTCAGCATTGGCCAGTGGTGGGTCCATCTTGGAACTGTCTGGAACAAGCTGAGTCCCATAATGAGGTGTCTCCCTGAACTCTTCTTGCAGAGGCCTCCTACCTCACCCCACTGACTTTGCCAAATAAACCGAATTGAACCACTTAGATTATTTTTTGTTACTGTGATCCAGTTAAAAAGCATGACTTGCTGATTGCACTGAAAAGGTGAGAAGCAAGCCTGATGCTACCATGTCTGCTGGGAGAATGAACAACTCTGCTTGCTGACTGCTTTGGCAAGAGTGGTGAAAACTCAGCCTGATGTAGCCTGGCAAAAACAGTATTTTAACCAAAAGGAGAATCGGTCATGGTCCTCCTAAGATGCAGAGGAGAAAAACTTCAATGCTCTGAACTATTTCAAGTTTTATTTATTAAAAAAAAAAAAAAAATTATTTNATTTTATTTTTTTATCATTTGTCTTAGAAAGTCCCATCTCCCAAAGTAATAATAAATCAATACCAATTTTATGTATATAACCACAAACAAATACATACATATATGCAGATCTATGTGTTATACCTCAGGAATTCTGAACTAATGTTTGAACTGGTTTCACTGTCCTCTACACTTTTGAAATATTTCACAAATTTCAGAGCTTGGTCTTACAATTGCTTACAGGTGATCCAACTGCAGACTTCTGAAAGGACTCCAGACTGTGTATCTACAATGCTCTGCTCAAGGCCTTCCTTTGGTTGTCTATTGATGGTTTCACAAGTCACTTTTCCAATGAAGTTTGTTTCATTTCTCCTTCTTTGCTTTACTGAAGCTGTTGTTACAGCTGCATGGTGGTTGATCTTGGCTGGATGCCAGGTGCCCACCAGAGCTGCTCCATCACTCTCCTTCCTTAGCTGGGAGGGGGAGAGAAAAATATATAACAAAAAGCTTGTGGGTCAAAGAAGGGCAGGGAAACATCACTCAGCAATTACTGTCACAGGCAAAACAGACCCAACTTGAGGAAATAAGTTTATTACTGATCAAATCAGTAGTAATGTCATGATAATGAGAAATAAAGTTAAATCTTAAAATCTTAAATTCTCGATTTTCTCTATCTTCTCTCTGCAAGTGAGACAGGGGACAAGGAATAGAGGCTGTGGTCAGTTCATCATGTGTTTCTACCATTCCTTCCTCCTCAGGTGGAGGATTGCTCACAGTCTTTCTCTGCTCCAGTGTGGGGTCCCTGCCATGGGAGACAGTCCTCCATAAATTTCTCCACTGTGAGTTCTTCCCACAATCTGCAGTTCTTCATGAACTGCTCCAGCATAGGTCCCTTCCACAGAGTGCAGTCCTTCAGGAACAGACTACTCCATTGTGGGTCACCTGTAGGCTCAGCAAACTTGCTCCAGTGTGGGCTTGTTTCCATGGGGTCACAGCCTCTTTCGGGCCTCATCCACATGCTCTAGTGTGGGATTCTCCACGGGCAAGAGGTGGGTAGTTGCTTCACCATGGACATCTATGGGGCTGCAGGGGCACAGCTGCTTCACTCAGTATAAGATCTGTAGCTAATATGATTTCATGCCATTTTGTCTGGTATTGCTACTTGTAGACAGGAGAAAAAAAGAAAAAGTTATTCTCTATGAACACTTTTTCCAGCATATCCAAACATAAATGTCAGCTTAGGACCATGAACATAAAGTTTCTTTAAATGCTATTTGTATGTGCAGAATAAGCCTCCTATCTTTACTTTGTTGAATCTTTAGCATTAAGCTTTCAACATGTAATCATACTTTCCCTGTATGGCTTTCCGTATGACATTTTGTTTAAATTCTGGAAAAAAGGCAGTATTTTTGTTATTTCTGCATTTTTTTTCAATTAAGAGTTTCAGTGTATGTTATTGATTGTTGTGGGCTCCTTTATTATAGCAGGGTTGCTCTACTGGCATTAGCTGAAAAAGTTTTTCAAGATTTCAATTTTAAGGAATTTTTTTTACTAGAACTTGTTATGCAGGAAAAAAAATGTCCTTCTCTGTCCCTCTGGGCAGTCAGTCTCCATATAACATGTTCATAAAAATACTGTATATGTGATTCCTGAGAAACTGCATGAAGTATGAAATCTGAACACATTAATCTTCTTGTACTCCCATGGGAATTCTTTTGTATTATGTCAGTTGTGCTTAAAATTAGACCAATATTTTCCATCATTGGACTAAGTTCTCCATTCTCTAAGGAAATAATAAACTATGTATATCCAAGTGCTGAGAATTGTTAGGATTAATAGCCTTGCCTATCACTTGAAGCTAAAGTACTTGAGGCCTTAGGCTGCAAGAACTCTCTGAGAGTGAATCTTTTGATAAAACCAACGGTGCAACCACAAAACTAGCTGAAAACAGCAGATATGAACAGAATGAAGCTAAGAACCAAGGAAACATTTCTAAGGGAACGTGATAATTTTTCAGACAAATGTCAGCCCAGCAACCAAAGCATAGCTGGGGTGTGTGGTCTGGAATGGGGGTCCCTCCTTCGACCACACAGGTCAAGCTCCTCAGTATGTCAGATAAAGAAACAAGTTATTTATTCAGCAGATTGGTGGCATGTCTCCTTCAGGCAGGAACCTAGGCTGGGCCCTGTTGAGGTGGCATCAGTAAAATTCCTAACAGGAACAAGATGACAGCTGCACAATTCCTGCAACACAAGATTTTCTTCCACTTGTACATTTAGTAACTTGAACCTATAATAAGAATGGTCCCCTGGTATGTGATTCAATTATTTCCTTTTTTAGACTTTACTGTACGCAAATCACATAATCATATAAACTCTAAATTGCCATAAATTACAATGAGTTTATTCATACAACTAGACACAGCTGCTTGTTGAGTAGTTCCTAGAGTGGTGTACTGGAGCATAAGAGTGTAATCTCACTTTTATTAGGAATTTCATCATTGTCCACAGACTTTTGAAGATGATATAAGTTCTTGGAAATGGAGCAATTTTATCAAAAGGGTGGATATTGCTGGGATGTGTATTTCATTGTACCTTTATACGGTCTTTCACAGGGCCCTTTCCAAACTTGTCTTTTTGATTTTCCAGACTCCAGTCTTCAAATCTGCCTTGTTTCTTTATGTTCCCAAGAGTTAGTGGTTTGGTTGTGGTTCTGCCCTGGAGGGTACATGTGGGGTCCTAATTACAGACTAGTCAGTTTATGTTCTGCATTTCACCACTCCTTTTCTGCTTTTGTTTTCTTAAGTTTAACTCTGTGTCTTATGTAAATATTTTATTCAGGTTTGCATGTCTCAAGTCTGTCACAGACAGATGATGAACAAGAGCTTCGCTAAGATTTTAAGACTGCCTATAAAATTGAGGTCTCTTGTAAGAACTTCCTAAATTTCTTCTTCATATCTGATACCTTTTAACAGTTTCATACTTTCTATGTCAAGAATACTTACTACCTTTCTCCTTAGTACAGCCTGCTGAACATGTAATTTCACTTACGTATCAATCAGTAAAATAATCTGAATATCCAGGACAAAACAAGTTCCTTCATGCTGTAGTTTAACCCCAGCTGGGAACCAAACCCCATTTAGCATCTCACTAATTTCCTTACAGCAGCATAGAGGGAAGATCAGAAGGGTAAAAGTGAAAAAACTCATGGGTTGAGATAAGGACAGTTTAATAGTTAAGGCAAAAACTGTGCAGATAAGCAAAGCAAAACCAAGTTCCCCTCTTCCTATGGGCAGGCAGGTGTACAGCTATTCCCAGGAAAGCAGGACTCCATCACCTGTAACAGTGACTTGGGAAAATCAAATGTCACCACTCCAAACATTATCCCTTTTATTATTCTTGTAGGTTTATATGTTTAGCATGATGCCCTATGATCTGGGCTATCCCTTGGGTCAGCTGGACTTCCCCTTTCAACTCTCTGTGCTTGCCCAGCTAAATAGCTGGTGGGGTGAAGAGCAGAAAAGACCTTGACACTTTTAAGTGCTGCTCACGAAAATACCCCTGAATTGCCAACACTGTTTCCAGCACAAATCAAANTTTCTAAGCCTTATCTTACCATGTAGTGCTCTGATAAACATAAGTGGTGGTGTTTTGTGGTAAAAGTAAATATTTTTTAAAAAGTAAACAACCAAAAAAGCAGCAAGTATTTATATCTTGATGATGAGTTGCAGGTAAGTACCTTCTCAGGAGGAAAGGATTTCATTTCTTGTTATCAACACTCTACTTAGTCCTCAGTAGCAGCTCAGTTACCTTAAAAGCTCAAAAGAATGAAACTTTTGAAAAAATAGCAAAAATGTGTTCCTAATGCAAACCAAGACGAAAGAGGACTTGATGGGATTTTCTTGTATCTGTAGTTTCTGAATTAAATAGAGAGTGCAGTTATTTTTTCAGTGAAGTGCTTTTAGGTTTACTGATTAAATGTTCTGCAGAGTTGTAGACATTGCATTGCTGTAGTCATTGACTTTACTATCCAAATCTTGCAAATTTTGCTTATTGCAAAATTTGCTTATTTACTTCCTGAGTAAATTTCAAGATATGATCAAGACAATTTATGGTCTGAACACAAAACACATAAATATTCATTTAAATTTCAGAGTGAGGTCCAGTGTTGACGGTTTTTCTTCTTTGGCATATTGCTGCGGGTTTCTGTATAAAGTACTGCATTCACAGACTATTCTGGGAAACTGGTCTGGTGTTCTCACAAAAATAAAGACACAGTCGTGTATCATCCATCCTGTTTCTCCTTTCCTACACATGCATGGCAAGAGCTATCTTCAAAGACAAAAAGATTTTAAAAAATCCTCATTCCCTCCACAGCAAAATATTGCATTGCACCTTCTAATTGTGAAGAGGCATAAAGCAAAGTAGTAGATGGTTCACACTGGGCATACTGAGGATTTGGTAATTAAGCAAGTACACATTATAGGATCTTTCCTGTATGATTCATGATTCCTCAGAAATTGGTTCAGGATCAAAAGCTGATTAAATAAAACCCACTATATATAATACCAAATAATGCACATAAAATAATTACCTCAACTTTGGAATTTATTAGTAAAAATCACTTAGTTTTTTACCAGTTTGAGACTAAAAAATCCATATGCCTGGGAAACATACAAGTGGACAACTTGCCCACAGGAGCAAAACGTATGTGGTTTCATTATACTGTGAAAAAGTGAAGTATAAAGGGAGACATTCCTGTAATTTATTTTTATTTAAACCATTATTGTTCAATACATTCAAATACTGATTATTTAAACTAATCTACTGATTATTTATCTGAAATCAGTATTAGCTTGATCTTTAATTACCCTTAAGTCAGTTGATTTGGATTTCAGTAAACCTTTCAATGCTTTGTCCTATGGGATCCTTCTGGATAAAATGTGCAGCCCAAAACTGGATAAACACATCATGAGATGGCTGGGCAACTAGCTCATGGGTCAGGCACAAAGGGTTACAGTAAATGGGGTGACTGCGGAATCTGTCAATTGTGGGGTTCCACAGGGCTCCATCCTCAGCCCTGTGCTCTTCAGCATCTTCACAAATGGCTTGGATGTAGGACTGGAAAGAATACTGAGGAAGTCCACGGACCATACAAAACTGGGAGGAGCTGTTGACTCCTCCAAGAACAGGGAGACCCTACAGAGAGTCCTTGACAAATCAAGGGTCTGGGTAATCACCCTTGTTCAGCAAGGGAAAGTTCCAGATTCTGCACCTGGGTTGGGGCAACCCTGGATATACGGACAGATTGGGAAATGAGATGCTGGAATGCAGAGCCATGGAAAAGGGCCTGGGGGTCCTGGTCAGTAGAAAGCTGAAGATGAGCCAGCAGTGCCCTGGCAGCCAGGAGGGCCAACCCTGTCCTGGGGTGCATCAGGCACAGCAGCACCAGCTGGGCAAGGGAGGGAATTGTCCTGCTCTGCTCTGAGCTGGGGCAGCCTCACCTCCAGTGCTGGAGGCAGTTGGAGTGTCACAACTATCAGCATCCAAAGAAGGGTCACCAGGATGGTTGAGGAGCCCTTGAGGGGAAGCTGCACAAGGAGCTGCTGGGGGGTACTAGGTCTGTTCTGCCTGGAGGAGACTGAGGACAGACCTCATTGCAATCTACAACTTCCTTGTGAGGGGAAGAGGAGGGACAAGCACTGATCACTTCTCTGTGGACCCAAAGGAATGGCCTGAAGTTGTGCCAGGGGAGGTTTAGATTAGATAGCAAGAAAAGGTTCTTCACCTTTGGGTGAAGGTTGGGCAAAGGTTGGCCACTCTAACTAGCTCCCCAGGGAACTGGTCACAACACCATGCTTTACAAAATTCACTTGTTTCTTTGTTTCTAAACTCACCATTCTGGAGGATTATGAGTTACTGGTTGAGGAGTGATGTGGAGAGTGAAGTATTGGAAATGGGGGAGTGTGGTGAACTGGAAGACTAGAAAAAGTGCAACTGCATTTGCTGATGCTGTGTGTTATTTCACAGCTTCCTAAAGATTTTTCAAAATATATCAAACTTCTGAGTCATTTGGTATTAACTCAGCAAGCCTGCTGACAGCACCAAGCTATGTGGTGTGGTCAACACACTGGAGGGCAGGGATGCCATCCAGAGGGACCTTGATAGGTTTGAGAGACGGGCCCATGCAAACATTATGAAGTTCAACAAGGCCAAGCACAATATCCTGCACTTGGATCAGCGCGCTGCTAAGCACAAATACAGGCTGGGAGGAGAATGGATTGAAAGCAGCCCAGAGAAAAACTTGACTGACAAGAAACTTTAAGTGACATGGCCACATGTGCTTGCAGCCCAGAAAGCCAACTCTATCCTGGGCTACATCAAAAGCAGCATGGCCCGCAGGGTAAGGGTGGGGATTCTGCCCCCCTACTCTGCTCCTGTGAGACTCCTCTTGGGAGTGCTACACCCAGATCTGGGGACATTTTGTAGCAAGTGCAGGGGAGGGCCACTAGGAAGATCAAAGGGACCTCTCCTGTGAATGAGGGGCTGAAAGAGGTGGTGTTGATTAGGCTGGAGAACAGAAGATTCTGGGGAGACCTAAGAGCAGTCTTTCAATTCCTAAAGCAGGCTTACAAAAAAGCATGCATGTGACTTTTAACAGGAATATTTAGTGACAGGATGGGGAATAATGGCTTTAAACTGTTGATATAGATTACATATATGGAAGAAATCTTTTCCTGTGAGGCTGGTGAGGTGTTGAAACAGGTTGCCCAGAGAAGTTGTGGATGCTTCATCTCTGGAAGTGTTTAATGCTAGGCTGGATAGGGCTTCAAGTAATCTGATGAAATGGAAGGTGTCTCCTCCCATGTCAGGGTTTGGAACTAGAGGATTTTTAAGGTCGATTTCAACCCAAACCATTTTATGATTCTAAATTTTTTCACAAGGCAAGAGATTCAGAAACTTATCTTCTAGTTTATAGGCTTACTATGGGCTGTAAATATTTATTAAATATTTGGCATAAAAACAAACATGTGGATCAAAATAGATGTTTATACAGATTCTCTTCCATGGCTTGATTTCTCATCTTAAAGAAGATGTTTGTTTTCTCAGGTTGTTTTTTTTTTGGTTTTTTTTGGTTTTTTTTTTTTTGTTGTT
>WEIU01014030.1:31061-42488 GCA_013389925.1 Aegithalos caudatus
TGTCAAGATAATCATTTCACTTCATATTGCTTTAAGTTCTAGACAGTATCATGGGCTGTTATTAGGGGAGAGGTCTTGAGGAAATCAAGAGCTCATGTTTGCTCTTTAGGACTTCAGGAGAAAACCTGATTTTGCTTAAATGAATTATTCACCAATCCTGTTGATATCAGAGGCAGATATAGTGTATTTGGGAGAGAAGGGCCTGGGACAATATACTTTATTTTAAAGGAGAAGAGAAATAATTTAGTGGGCTTTTTACTGTATAACATGTTGGAAACTGTGTTTCTAAGAAGTCTGTAGAAGAATTGTTTTGCAAGACTGTTGACTGGAATTTTAAAGAGGAGGGATGTAAGAACTTTTTTTTGCTCAGAGTTTATGCATTTTTCAGATTGTAGTAATGTTAAAATCATATATATTACTACTCCTTTTAGAGAATAAACAGAAGCCACACTAGTCCACAGAGTATGTTGTCAACAGTAGATTGTTCATCGTGGTACTGTAGATAAACACTCATAGCTGCCTTTAAAATTGATTTTTGCCAGTAATGTCTTGGGTCTGTTGTGGAAACTATGGTGCCTTAAGCTGGTTCCGAATAATACTTTTCTGTATCTGCTAATAAATGCCACTATCAAAAATTCAATTAATCGTTTGGTTTTAGAACTGCTGTGCTATGGATAGAGAACAGTACCAAAGGAAAATCTTGAAAGACTGTTTGCTCTCAAATCCTAGCTGAGGTATAATATATGGATACACTGAACTAAGAAACTGCTTTCTCTGTCTTCAAAGAGAGTGTGTTAGTACATCTATTTGGCTGAGTGTACCTGACCATGTTATTTAAGAGAAAATGTTATACACTACTCTTTAAGCTCAATACATAATTCCTAGCACAGTATAAACTTCATGAAGTGTTATATTTTTGTATTATGTACAAGTAGCTGTATTTTGGTTTATGTTGTTGCACTGTACCATTACTAAAGGAACTGTAATTGACGAAGTTATCCTTCTTGTCTTGGATTTCCTTTCTTTTGCCCCTCCTAGGAATGTTAGTTGTCTCAGTTTTAGGCAAAGCTTTAATCTTCACATGATTTGTATTCCTTTGGTACTAAAGGTGCAATGATTAAATCCCAAGTGGGTTCCACAGAACTCTGTCAAAGTTACAGGGTGATCATGAGATCTTTAGGAGTATCTAACACAAAAAAAATCCACTTAAGAATTATGGCTTAAAAATTAGTCCTTCTCGCATTTAATTCCTTTGTGCAGATAAGTCTTAAGTGATTAACAGCTCTAAAGCTGTTTATTATCAAAAATTTGAAGGAATTATTTTAAGGCTCAGCTCTTAGTCATCTGACCATACTGACAACAAGTAACAGCATTTTCATGCACTTTTTGTAAAGACTTTGTTCTTCACAGCAAGGGGCTATAAAGAATATTCTCTTCTGTAATATTATGTATCCAGCAATACTAAAAAATTGTTTTGTTGTATCCCTTTATGGTAGATTACCCACTGAGTGCCATTTATTCCATTTGGCTTAGTTAGAAAGTGCTGAACCACTTTAAAAGATAAGTGGAAAATTTCTGTTGTAAATGCTCTCTGCTTATTTCAGTTCTCTGTAGCCCAAGAAGATTGTAAAGAAGACAGAAGTCCTTTTGCCAGTGTATTTCTGGACTGTATTTCACTTTGCAATAAATTCAAACTCTCTGTTTGTGATGAAACACTATTTAAACCACAGGAATTAGATTAATTAGGTGTTGAGGATCTATAGAATATTTCTGATATTTTTCATACAAATGAAGAATACTGTGGACGTACTTGGTGGGAGAAGTCATGTCATAAATGCAGCTCTATTGGGAAACATACCACATGACCAAAAACATCAGCTTTGAGAAGCACAGGTGCACCAGATGATACCAACAAGTCTGGCTGAAAGACCTACTGTATTATGAATTGCTTTCCAACTATAATTCCATTGTCGTAAACTACTGGTACTCATACCAATGACATTAGATAAATCTTGTTTATCTCTGTGAGTTTTGGTAGTGATCAGCATAGTTCTTGGTAAAAGTGCAAGGGCATGCCTTGAGTGGATGGTTGTAGTAGTTAAAATGCACTCACATACATATTGGCAAAAGATTTGCTTTCTAAATTGTGGACGGAAATATATTTTCCTAAAGCAGTGTGTATCTGAAAGCCTACAGAATAGTAGCAAAGCAAAGCTTTAGAAAAAACTGCTTTTAGAAACCATGCCCTTGTCATGATATTTGTTGTCTGAAATCCAGAGCTCGGCATGCTCAGAAAGTGTTAAATACAGTGCAGTAATTCTGTAAGAAAAGCAGCATAGAAAATCCACGAAGTAGTAAGAATTTCTCTAAAATGCTGACTTCCCTCCTATTCACACTCATCTTCCTTGTCCCCAGAAGTCCATTTTGAAATGTGTGTTGAACTGTTGCCATCCTAACCCATATATGCTATATCATCATCTCCAGTCTCAGTCACTTGATGTTTTTGTAGTAGTTGGTTATGTGGGAAGGAAAGGCTTTGGATTGATTTACAGCCTCTCATACCCTCCTCCTTCGTTAACAGATGTGGCTTTGCTTTGCTTTATTCTCCAGATATACTGGTTCCAAGTAAAAGGAAAAGCCAAATCAGCTGGTAAGAAAGTAAGTGATTTGGCTTTTCCCCTCTGGTGGTAGAACGGATTATACTACACAGTCATTTGATAACCGCAGTTTAAAAAACTGAAATTATGTGAGGTCAAGTAGGAACGAGTCTTTGTTTTAAATGACCTGGTAGAAGTGTAGGTTAGAGTACCATTTTTAATGTTTTGGAGATAACATCTTACTCTTCCAATACCACAGTTGTGCTCTCATAACGGTGATTGTATAAGGCTAAAGAAAAGGGGGTTGGTAGGGCAGCTCTAGGTTTTTTTATTAGATTAAGACTAGTCAGAAGCAGAGCAGCTACCAGGGACACAAACACAATTTACTTCTAACCTTAGGCTGGAAACATTTTTAACTTTAGAATCTAGAAAAAACTGAAGACTTGGTTGTGTGGCCTGAACCTGCTTTTCCCAAATATATCTGATTTAATCACATTTTTTCCACTTCAATCTATATGCAAGGTGCTGTAGCTGTTTCAAAGCCAATAAGGTGATTTTGATGTGATGATACAGGTTGCTATCCATTGAAATAGATAACTTCTAGTCAACTGTTTTATGAAAAGCACAGGTGTTAGGAAAAAATGTAGGAGGAAAGATGATGTGGCAAATCAGCTGCAAGTAAGCCCAGCCTATTCTGGGAATGGGGCAGAGGCATTATGTTGTGTGCCTTCACCTCAGCATCACACTTCTGCTCTTTTCTGCTTTTCATTTTTGAATGTCAGCCTAGTCAGACAAAAAGCCCTGAAATTCCAGTGCTACTCTTCACCAAGGTCACACCTTGAGATTTTTGCTGGGGTCAAAGTAACCTGGGCTGTCTGCCAGTTTGAAGTCACCACAGCAGCCTTCTTCAGTGTACAGTGACATGTCAGCTGGACACAAGAACAACAACAAAAAAGAATATTAAAAGATAACCAGGAATATTCTCTGTTCATACTGTGTTCAATAGTTAGAAGTTCAGTGTACAAATGACAGGAGAAAATGCCTCCAAATGGTCACCTCTTCTGTGCTTTACATTAATCTGCAAAACAGCCTGAGTTATGCATTTCACCCAATAAACTTAATCTGTTTGCACAAGGTGCACAACCAAAATGCTCTCTTTTCTAGAAAAAAAAAAGGCAAAACAAAAACAAGTCATCTAACTTCTCTTTAAATACACACTGAGCACTTCTGTTTGTCTTCACAAAAAAAATCACGTGAGATCTCCACCAGGAGGTCAATATTTAAAACGAAAAGATTCCTAAGCCTGGTCTTGAAACTCTTTGTACCCACAAAGCAGATTTTGTGGGTGTTTTGAAATTTGTGAAAAAGCTCTTAATGAACTGCAAAGACTATGATGGACTTTTGCCTTTTTTCTTTTTATCATCACTCTATCATCTGCCCTGAAGAGGGGTCCCAGAGAATTTGCAGAGTCCTGGCAGGGTTCTTCATATAATGCACATAACAGAAGTTGCAGACTTGTCAGGGCATATGAGAGACATGAAACCCAGGCCAAAGTGCTGACACCAGCAAAGTGTCAGTAGTTGCAGCCTGTGGTGCATAATTGGGGGGTCTGAAAGGAAGAGTGAGCAGTGGCAAAGGAGTTCAGGAGGGATATAACTCTCTTGGTCTATAAGCGATACTAAATGTTTAATACTTCTACTTGATGTGCTTCACTTACTTTTGGTCTTTGTTTAAGGAAATAAATTGAGGCAGACAATGGTGAAAAGGTTTCATAGCCTTAACCAAATACTTTCATTGGGCCATTCTCTCCTCTCTGCTGATTGCCCAGCTTTTTTATTTTTTCTTGTCAGCTCCAGTTTCTCCTGGCAGCCGCAGCTAATTGTGGTGCAGAGGGGAGCTTTAAGGGCAGGCAAACCAGGTGTCTGCCTCTCACGGTGAGGTTAGAGGCAAAAGAGGGACACTTTAAACTTGAAGTCAGTTTCAGTGAGCAACAAGAGCATCCAGGGTCTGGACTGCACCTCTCTGGGGTAACCCAGCAGTGGAGTCACCTCAATGCAGAAGTAGTGGAGCAAGATGAGCCAGAAAATGCTAGCTTAAGGATGAGGGTGTAATGGGGCAGGAAGCAAAAACAGTAACTCAGGTCCCTGAGATTGAATGCAGTCATCTGAGTCACTGCGTCCAGGTGCAGCATATTTACCTCGATGTTGGTGAGGATATCTGATTGAACAGCTGCTGGCAAATTTTTCTGAGAGGTAGAAATCAGGATTGTTAGAAAGAGCTGCAGTTAGGGCAAGTGTCTAGCACACAGGAGCCCAACATTTCATCCCCACTCTGTTATGCTTTCTTTTTTATCCTATTTCTCCTTTCTGAAGGGCTGAAATCCTTTTCAACTGTGCCCACCGGCCAGACAAGTAGTGGGGAGGAAAAATAGTGGCTACAGAAGCAGAGTAACTTGACCAATTTCAAGGCCTTCCTTTTCAGAGATAATAGTGCAAATACAAGATTAGTAAATCTTTATATCAGAGTGCTAGCAAAATTATCACTGACTATCCTAGGAAAGAAAAAAAGAAAGCCAATACTATTCAGTGCAGTTTGTCCCACTGACTCATCCTGCCACCTGAACTTAAGCCAAGTGCACGTGGAGGGGTGTGGCTCATCCTCAGACTCCAGGGGCTGCAGAGACCACCCCAGTACTCCATGATTTCCTGAAGAAAGTTTCAACAAGCCTCTTTGCTGTAACTATGTATTAGTTAAATATTTTTAGTATAGATCAGTAGTGCCACTACCTGCTCCACTAGCAGAGTGAAGAACTGGAGACACAAAGACTTTTTAAAATGCCTTTTCCATTTTCCTGTAAGTTTCATCTTTCCTCAGGAGCATGATAATTTTGTTCTGGTTTCCTTCGCTCTTTTCAGTGGAAGGATGTGGATGTCTTGCAAGGCTTCCTTCACTGGCAAGGTCCTAAGAGGTTAGATAACTTCTTTCTCTCATTAACATACCATCTATGTTTCTTTTTTCTTTCTTGCTGAAGATCTATTTTTCTACAGAGCAGATTAAAACGTACAGCCCAGTCTGTCTCAGTGTCCACGGGCATATGTAGTCCAGGTCTCTCTTAAGCCTCTACATGTACCTAGCTGGACTACCAAACATAATATTTTGGCTTCCTTTTACACATAACATTCAAAGTAATTTGCTGATGACCTCTCATCACGCTCATGAGATGCAGAAATTCACTATCACCAGACTGAGAGACTATTTTCTAGCTTCATATTTTTTCAAGACTATTATTGAACAAATCCTTACAGAGTATCCTGCTGGATGTAATCTCTAAGAATATAAGGAATACTCTAAGTAAGCTGGATGTTTGATCTTAATTTTGTTGAGTTGAGCGGTACTCACATTTTCCGTTCTTCTATCCCCACTGCCATGTAAATCCTAAGATTTCTTTTTTTCCTTTTAGACACTGGTCATTTAGCATGCTCTGAAAAATTGTTGAGTAGTTGACAGTATATTGGACAGTTGATGTTATATTGGACAGCCATAGTTTTAAGGAATGTGTTTCACTTTACTCTAAAACCTTAGCTGAAGTAAAGACCCCCTCTTTCTGGTGTCTGCCTGCAGTTGGACATACTCCATTCTGTTGTCAGTGATTTCAAAAATCTGTGTAATATGTAGTAATTCCCATTTTTTCATCTTTGCATCCATCTACTTTACCCTGCCTTCTATTTTGTTTAATATCTGTGTAGTTATAAATATTTAACCCTGGTTAGGAGTGTGAAGAGCTAAACCAAAAACATTACTGAACTACGGTTAAAATTGTCTTTGATCCTGGTATGGTAGTGGTTGTAACAAAACAAAACAAAACAAAACAAAACAAAACAAAACAAAACAAAACAAAACAAAACAAAACAAAACAAAACAAAACAAAACAAAACAAAACAAAACAAAACAAAACAGCAGTAAGATAGGCTTCTTATCTTATTCAATTGAGAAGAGATGAACTACCACTGAAGAAGAAGAATACAATTTCAGAAACATATGAAGCATTGCAGGTAAAAATAAAGATTTTTTTAAGGTTAAGTACAGGCCCCCTGCCCCCCCTCTTTTAATATTTTCTCCCTTAGCAACTTTTGCTGTTTTCTCTAACAGTTACCAGTTACCAGCTGAGGGGAACATATGCAAGCAGGTGGTCTTAATGTGTTTCAGGACTGACAGCCTTTAATGTTACAATCAGATATAAATGTTTAAATGCCTTAATTTGTGTTTTTCTCCTGCCAACAAAAGGAATGTTAGACTTTTTTTTTTTTTTTTTTTTTTTTTTTTTTTTTTTTTTTAAAAATTCTTTCANNTATGTCTAAAACTTCTTAGAATGAGCAGTTGTGACACAGAAGGTTTTCCTACTGAAACCTGTGCAGGGTGTTACTTTTAATAATATAACTAGAGGTTCCCCCAAATCAGCCTCACAGAGTTGCAAAGAAGATCAGTCATGAGAAGGTAAAATGTTTATCCTTGGCCTTTGAACCACTGCTAAATGAAAACAGCAAATGACTGGGTTTAGTCATATAAAGATATTTAACTTGTCAGTTAAAATTTTACTCAGGAAAGTATGACAGGTTGTTGCATAATGCCTGCAGGAGAACTAATTAATTACAGAGTTTCTTGCCTTCATGGGAAGACTGCCAGTTTGGAGACTTAATCTCTCCTGTTCCAGCCTATCGCTCATTGGTCCTTGCATAAAAACAAGCCTCATGTAAAGACAAATGCTAACTCATGTCTTGTTGAACTGTTTTGTTGTACTTTTTTCTGCTCCAATGTTTACTAGTATACTACCATGCTTTATTGAGGATCCTGTAAGTCCCTGTTTTAAAAATTCAGTCTGTAGCTCTTCTGGTTGTAAGTGAAATGTGTAAAAGTCCCATGTTTATGATATGTGTGAATCTGAAATTTTTATGAAATCATGGATCAGGGGCTACTCTAAACTAATAATATTCTATAAGTGGAGCATTTACTCCAGATGAACTACTCCATTTTATTAGTGTTATGCTCATATGGATTTTTAAAAACAAAAATGTACTGTTTCAGAACTACTGAGCTGGTTTTATCAAAATGTGTACTTTCTTGTTGTTTGGTGTTTGTTTCTTTAGGCATTTCTTATGGTTTTCTTTCACCTGAACTTAAACACCTTCCCTTTAAAAATCCCATTCAGGCCAGGCTCTGCCAGTGTCACATTGATTCTTGCGACTGTATCAGAACATTGACTACTTTGTCATACATCCAGCTCATCTCTTCTATTTCTGGAAACCAAGAAACTGATCACACTGTGCCATTTCTTGAGATGAAATTTGATTAATTTAAGAAGCTACTTTTGTGCTCTGCCTGTTCAGTCTATTCCAGCACTAAAACTCTTCATAATTCCTGAAAATCTTAGATACAAAACCTGAAAATTGCTACAGAATTTGTTAATGGGAAGACAATAACACCTTTCCAAATGGTTACAGAAATCTCATTACTGCAAGGTGTAGGTGGCTTGGTCTGGTAGCAATATGAGTGCATTCTTTTTTTAGACCTTTTTTAGACNCTGTTGTGTGGCAAAGTCTCAAATGTGGGTGGTTTTTTTTTTTTTTTTTTTTTTTCAGATGCCTCTCTGAAAACACTCATAATGGGTGACAAGGAAACACAGCTGGTCTATTTTAGTGTGATTCTGTACTGGAAAAATTAAGTTCTCATTCCCCAAATCTGCCCGTACTTCCTGAGCTAATCCTTTGAAATATACCTTTGATCAGTACTGTCTTCTCAATATTTTGTGGACTCTGCTGATATATCTGCTGGGATATATCATGGTCTGATCATAGATATTTGTATTTTAAACTGTGAAATTGTTTGTTTTGTTGTTTTGGGTTTTTTTTCCCTGTGCAGGAATATGTCTTACAGGATTACTCCAATTTCATACTAGAAAAAAATGATGCAGGTCTGTCATATCACAATATTCTACTATGGCACAAGCTAAGAATAGATTTATAGCAAAGGAAATAATCACCTCTTCCTACAGCAGCAGTTTTCTTTGAAGCCTCCTAAGTAAAAGTTGGTTTAGTCATATAAAGATATCTTTATATGACTATATATATGACTATATATATATGGCTGAAGAGATTTTTCCAGATTACAGCTGGAGGTGTTCCACCTGCAGGCACATTTGAGACAGAAGTCAGAAAAGTGAGTCACATGGAAGAAAAGAGTAATATGGTTGTGTTTCTGTGTTTTGGGTAAATATTTCTGTTTTCATGTGCCTACAGCAGTGCTTTCTTTAAGTCAGGACTGCCACATTTGGTATCTTCTGCAGAGCCTGATTTTTTGAGATTTTTNNNGATTTTATTAGTTTTTTTTTTTTTTTTTTTACCTTTTCTGCTAGTATCACAAGGTTATTAATTCACTCATAAAAGTGCTTCAAATGTGTACTTCTGTTTTATGGGTTTTACCCATCTGTTTAATGAATGAATATTGTTTTCCCTGCCAACAAGGAACATCTGCTCTTTTTTAGACTCTACACAACAGTAATAGGATTCAGAATTATATACAAGATGTGAGTAAATGACTGGATGTGTGAAGCAACAATAAAGATCAGAAAATACTTCCTGACTATTGAAGGAGTTAACCAAAAGGATTAATACAGTTCATCAGTTGTGCTGCTAAAATAATCTTGATTGCCTTACTGTAAGTCAGAGAAATGGAAGCCAACTTGGAAAGTCTTCTAAAAATCCACTGTTAGCCAAAAGGAGTATAAGAAACTACAGCCCAAACGCACGCACGCACACACACACTCACGCACTCACGCCACCTGCTGCATTAAGAAGAATACAATTAAGGTAATGAAGAATGGAACTAAGGACTTAAAACTCTTCTAGCTAATTCTGCCAGGTTTCTAAGCTGTTATATTATGCTGTTCTGTGATTTGAAGTTATAGACTAGAAAAACAACTAAACCACATACAATTAATTCTTCCATTTTGTCATTAAGTTTGAAATTAGAAATTTTAGTTTTTGTTCAAAACTAAAGAAACGCAGTTGAGTTTGAACTACATACATACTGAAATAGCAAGGATGCAGAATCACTGGGCACTTCCATGCACCAATGCAAGAATCTGTAGTATGCTTTGTTTTTCTCCAAGTTGTAGTGAAAATAAAACTTAATAACTTGGAGAGGGGCCCATTTACCTTCAACAGGTGATTTGCACATAGCATTCATTCAAATCCGAAAGAGGAAGAAAAATATTTCTGCTCCATGAGGAACATCACTACAACTGGTGACAAATTAATGGGACAAAGTACGCTTGATATTAAGTGGACCAAGAAAACCTTAAATAAGTCATTCTAGAATGATCAACTGCATGCACGTCCTGTCACACTTTCAAGCACTTCAGTGAGCATTTTAGCTGATGTTTCTTTATGTTTCTTTAACTTTTCTATTTTTCATGTAGTAGAAACAATTGAAATACTTGTATTTTTTGAGGCTTATTAAAATTGTTTTTGTCACATCCAATAACCTATACATCTAAGCATTCTTAAAAATCCCCTACTGCTAATCTCGCGTAGATGTATATTTTATGGCTTTGAATACCTTATTTTAAGTAAACATCAAAGTCTTAAACTTCAGAATTATTTTGTTAGGAAATAAGTAAGAACAGGCTGATTGTTTTGTGATGTTATTTAATTGCCTGAGGTGTAATATGCCTTGTAATTTAGAAAATTATTAATTATTAATTAAAAAATAATGTTATGGCAGTCTAGAATGTTTCATAGTAGAAGTCTTATAACTATTTTTTAAATGTGAGAAAGCAGTAATTTTCTAGGTTTTTCCTTTCTGATGTAGTAGTATTCCTTTCTGAGGTGCTATTCAACCAGGTATGAGGACTATATGTTAATTTTGCCTTATTGATAATTTCCGGTATTTAATAGTATTCATCTCTCAAAAAGTATATTTTAATATAAATTCAGTGTTCATACATAAACAGTTTTTATCTTTGTCACTACACAGACCTCTTTCAAAATGTGTCTCAAGGCTGAAATTTTCAGGAGGCCAAAGGGCAATTCTTTACTTATCTCCCATAACCAGCAAGTAGAAGTACCTATTCCTGTGACACTCGTATCAAAGTCTTTCCTTCGATCTCCATTTTTTTTTAAAGTGCTCCTACTGAAATATATGAAACTGAACTGTGCAGTGGGAATTAAAACCAAAAGAATGTCAGTAGCCCCAACATTTCTTCTTAAGAGCTCAGTTCATAAGTGGCCCCTACATAAAAAAGCACAATGAAGCCAACAAGGGTAGAAAGACAAGCGATCTTTTTTCTGTATAAAGGTCTTTTCTTATTACACAAACACTTGATAAATGCCACTGTTTTCCTTGTGGGTCGGGTTTATCTGACCCAGAGGTACAAAACAAAGAAAAACAACACGGAAATAAATCCTTTGGCTTTATATCACCGTATGAGTCACTGGAATGTAAATGCAGAGGAATTACTCTGGGCTGTTACAATTAGAAGTCCAGTCTGAAAAACTTTCAACACCCAAGAAAACAGGTATCTAAATATGTGTGTGTGTATATATATATAAAATTACTTCTTTCAAATGCACCAAATAAAATTTAATGCATTTTTATGTCTTTTTCCTTGAAGACTGCATCTACTAAGGATTTTGTTTAGTTTGTTTGAAGCACTGTCTCTTGGTAACATGTCAGGCTTTAACAGGAGTCTGAAGAATGCGTGCCTCCTGTGGTTATTTTAGGGGATACATAAGAAAATTCACATGTTGCTCAAGTCTAAAGTCCTTGGGAGATC
>WEIU01014031.1:1603-19113 GCA_013389925.1 Aegithalos caudatus
GGGGTGGGGGTGGAGCCCGAGGGCGGGGAGGGAGCCCCAGGGACTGGGATGGAGCCCCAGGGCTGGGATGGAACCCCAGGGGTTGGGATGGAGCCCCAGGCTCACAGGAGGGCTCAGGGTCAGGCTGTGCTCTTGCTGCTCTGAGGGCATGGAGAGCTTGGCAGGGCTGACAGGGAGGGACAGGGACAGGGACAGGGACAGGGACAGGGACAGGGCTGGCACAGGAGGCCACAGGGACAGGAGGGGCAGGTGACCCAGCCCTGAGCTGGCCAGGATCAGAGTCCAGCTGGGTTGTGCTGGAACTCACAAAAGCCTGCATGGGAACCTGGGATACTCCTGTAGAATTTGGAATATTCCTATAGAACCTGGGCTGTCCCCACACACCCTGGGCTGTCCCCATGGAGCCTGCACTGCCTGTGTGAGGCTCACAGGGAGCTCTCCTTCTCCCCAGGCACAGGCATTCCCAGCCAGCCCCCAGTGACAGCGGCACAGGAACCTCACCAGGGCAAAGCCAGAAATTCTGCACCCCCAGCTTGGGGAGAAAGCACATCAATCATAAATGAAAAGCAGATCAATTCCCCTTGTGCTGGGAAGGAGTTTGGGTGTGGAAGAGCTGGGGAGGGGCTGGAATTCCCGAGCAGCTGAGGCTGTCCCGGGTCCCTGCAGTGCCTGGGACAGAGGAGGGGTCCCTGCCAGGCCACAGGGTCTGCAAGGAGAGGAGCCCTGAAATCCCTGCCAGCCAAACCAGTCTAGGAGCCTGGGAATTTCTCCCTGTGACAATCCTGTGTTTGTGTAATTGTTGTGTTTGTTTGGGCTGGTTTCGGTTTTGTTTTGGTTTGGCATTTCTCATTGCTTTGTTTGCTTTCACTTTTCCCTTTTGCTTTGTTCTGGGTGGCACGTTTTGTTCTGGCAGCTGCGTGCAGCATCCCAGATTCCCTGATTTTCTGGGAATATTGGCTCAGGCTGCCCCCAGCCCCTGCTGTGGCCTTGCCCCTCTGCAGAGCTCTGTGGGACCGACCTGTGACCCTGCTCTGGGGGAGCTCTTTAACATTCCTGTGCCTCAACACCACGGAGACTGTTCCTGTAGGGCTTCCAAAAACATTTTCACCAGCTAAGGAGATCTTTAAATAGTCCTGGCTGAGTGAGGCTGCTAATTTGCATGACAGCTTGATTAAACGTAACCTGCTTCCACACTTAATTTATTTTGAAACTGCCCAACATTTTCATTCCATGCCATTAATTTTACATTACTAGCCTGCCTCGATTATTTAAGAAGAAAGGTAATTTTATCATCTTCGTTGGTGTAAGCTCAAATCCATACTGAAAAATGGTCTGAAAGTGGTTATAAATAACAAAAGCCTTTGCTCCACGTCAAGATCTGTCAGACCTGGTGGTGTGATGCAGAAGGAAATGAAGATTTAGGTGGTTTAATGATCATCTCTGACTTGAGCAGAACTTGGGCTGCTCCACGCTGCCATGTCTGTTCCAAGTGTGGGCTTGGGACCCAAAAAGGCAACATGTGAGGGAGCATCTTCCCCAGGTGCTCCATTTCCCAGGAAGTGATATTTTTGGGCATATGGAGCCTCAGCTGCTCTGGCAGAGCTGTGGGACACCTTTCCCTTTCCCTTTCCCTTTCCCTTTCCTTTGCTCTCCATGGTGCTGGAGCTTGGCCCCTCACGCTGGTGCCAAGTTCTGCCCAAAAGGTGCAGGCAGGAGCCTCTGAAATTCATTTCTGCTCTGATTTATCAGCTTCTCTTTCCAGGGCAAGACTTGTATGGAAAGAGAATATTTCAGGTTTCTTGCAAAACTGGAGCCTAAACTGAAAATTATTTAGGTTATCGACCATCTGTTCTCACAGGATGGTTTCATGAATGTGGCTGTGAATGCATTTTTTAGGTAAAGCTCATATTTTTTTCAATTTTTTTTTGTTCCCTTTTGAATATTCCCGTTATTCCACACGTGTGCCCTGCAGGCAGGGTCTGGATCCTTCTGGATGCCCTTGGTTACTCCCTCATTTCCTCCCTCTCTGCTCTTGGACACTTCACTGGAGTCTCCATCAGGGTGGCACAGAGATGTTTTTCCATTTCAGATCTGCAAGCTGAAATGTTCCCTTTATCTGCTGGCCTGCGCTTGTAGATACCGACCAAGGAGCTCAGGCCATTAAAAGGAAACAAACATCCCATTAAAAGGAAATAAAGACTCCATTAAAAGGAAATAAAATCCCTCCTGTCTCCTTTCTGCCAGTCCCCAGTAAAGGATCCTTCCTTGGGCTCTCCAGGGATGGGACTCCAAACCCCCTTTCCATGGGGGAATTCCTGCTGAACAGGAGATAACAAGGATAACAGCTCAAAGGGACATCCCAATTACCTGGGTCCATCCTAAAATCAGATTTTTTGTTGGGCCCTAACTCAACCCCAGGGCAAAGCCCCCAGGGCCGGGATCCAGAGGCGTGCACAGCTGGAATCCAAAAGCTTGGATTCCAAAAGGCTGGGACCTGTTTTCCCAAAGCTGCTGGCAGAGCAGGAAGGGGCAGAGGAGGGAGGAAATATTGTATGGGAAATAAAAACTGTTTACAGGGAGAAGCTTCAGGAACTCTGGCTAATTAGTTTGGCAGAACGGCGTTAGGCACCCTCATTGTGCTGGAGAGTGTTTTCATGTCAAAAACCTCCAAAAATCCAATCTTGGCAAAAACCCACAGTGCAAGCTAATGACTAAAAGCTGAGACTGAACAATTCCAGTTGGCTGTGAGGAGAGGGCTCTAGAGGCAATCACCTGCTGGGAGCAGCTCTCCAAGCAGGGCAGGGCCCCTCCTCTCCAGGCTGGTGGCCCCTGCAGAATCACCTGAGGCTTTTTGTGCAGCTGAGCGATGTCAGGAGGGGCTTTCTTGGACACAGGCAAGGGAGAAATTCCATTTTTTCCCAGGCCAGAGGGGTGCAGGGTTCTGCTGAAGCCCAGCTCCCCCCAGCAGCACCGTGGGTGTCACAGCAGAGAACAACCATGGGCTCTCCTGAGGATTTCCTGATCCAGGGCTTTGATCCTGAGCCTTAATGGCTGTCTCTGTGCAATTAATTCTGTTCAATTAAACTGTTATTTGATTTTAATGCCCAAAAACCTGATTTCTTTGGTGACCCAAACGACAGCTGTTGTGTGCAGGAGCGTGATTGAGAATATCCTAACATAGGCTGTGGGTGTGGAAGGGAAAATGCAAACCCTGTCCAAGGGGTGCTTGTCACTGTCACCCCTGTGGCACGGGGGTGCAGAGGGCTCGGGGCACCCCAGCTCCTCGTGCAGCCAGAGCAGCCAGCTCAAAACCCCCAGGGTTATTTAGGGAACGATTTCCTCCCGTGTCCTCTGCTGGTGAACCCGGGCTGGGAGCAAACAGCTCAATTTCAGCGCATTTTATCTGCGGATTGTGGGGCTCGGGGGCGGCAGCGGCGCCTGGCGCTGCCTTGGAGCTGCTGGGGATTCGCTCCTGCCCCTCCGAGGAGCCGCTAATTGCAGGCACCGCAATTAGCGGGGACAGGAGAGGCTCAGGGGGTCGATATCCCGGGAGCAGCGGGGTCCCTGGGGAGCCGTGCCCGGCGGCGGTGCTCACACATCGGGGGCAGCCCAGGCAGGGAATTAATGGGATTTAAATCCCCAAACTGCTGAGGGCACCGAGCTCCTCCAGCAGGCACCGGGAACAGAAACGTCCAGAGGGAAAACAGATGCAGTTCATGCAATAAACTGCATGGGAGCTTCAAGCAGGCAGTGCCCAGAGCTGCAATGCTGCCCCTGCATCCCTGGCAGCGCCCGGGCCAGGCTGCAGCAGCCGGGACAGGGAGAGGGGCTGGAACGGGGCTGTGCTGGAACTGCAGGGTTTGCTCCTTATTTTCTCAGTTGCTGGAAGTTTCCAGGAGGTTCCAGACGATGCCCCAGGGGCTCTGGGGTGGAGGACAGATCCCTGTGGGTCCTGCCAGGCTCCCCGGGGTATTCCCAGGGTGATGGAATCTGCCTGCCCGGGGTTAACGAGGATATCCCACATTTGGGAATCCAATTTCCCGACTGTCGGTGGTAATGAAACCTCTCCGAGTGAAACTCGGGCTTGGACACTCCCAGGGACAGAGGCAGAATCCATTGCAGGTGAGCTCAGGAATTCAGCCTGCCAGGTACCTGCCGCTGTCACAGGTGAGAATCTCTGCTAATGAACTGTGTATTCGTGTGAGACAGCAAGAGAACTCCCTCGGTCTCTTAATTTACTTTGAATAATTCATTAGCTCGCACTCCTCACCCATGGCAGTCCTAGGTAAATCCCACACTGGAGCTGCTAATTAAAGTTGCAGGATGAAGGCAAGCCACTAATGAGATGCGAGACAAGTCCTCCAACAATAGAGAGGAACTTGCAGGCGCATAAAGTTTTATTGTTGGTTTTCACAGGAGGGCTGAGGAATCCACACTTGTTCCAGCAAAGATTGGATCACTCTGCACAGCTCCTGCCAGGAGGGGACAGCCAGGGGAAGGATTTGGGAATTTATCCCAGGGAACAGGGACAGGAGGAGAGAGAACGGCCTCAGGCTGGGCCAGGGCAGGCTCAGGGTGCACAGCAGCAGGAATTTCCCCATGGAAAGGGAGCTCAGGGCTTGGCAGTGCCCAGGGCAGGCTCAGGGTGCACAGCAGCAGGAATTTCCCCATGGAAAGGGAGCTCAGAGCTTGGCAGTGCCCAGGGCAGGCTCAGGGTGCACAGCAGCAGGAATTTCCCCATGGAAAGGGAGCTCAGGCCTTGGCAGTGCCCAGGGAGGGTTGGGTGCCCATCCCTGGGGTGCCCAGGGCAGGGCTGGAGGTGGCACTGGGGGCTCAGGGTGGGGATGGGGCCCAGCTGCACTCCCAGGTGACCCTGGAGGGCTTTTCCAGCCTCCCAGCTCCTGGCATCCTGGCTCCATTCCCGTTTTTGGCTCCAGAAGTGCAGGAGCCTTTGCAGGGGTTGATTTTGGGGAGCAGCGCTGCCCCTCCCTGAGGCTGCTCCCTCCCCAGCCCTGGGGCAGTCAGAGGAAATGACTGAAATGCAAATGTTGGTTCCTGCAAAGCCCTGCAGGGCCCAGCACCATTTGGGAAGTGCCCTAAGGCACTGAGGGCTGGGCACAAGGTGGGCACTGGGCAGAGCTGGGGCTCGGGGACCCTGGAGGGCTTTTCCAGCCCCAGGGATGCTGAGAGGGGCAGGAGGTACCTGTGGCACCCAGGTGGGTCCTTAGTGCTCATCCAAACACGTGGAGGTGAAAAACAGTCCAATATTTCACTTTTTTATTATATATGAAAGGTAGAAATAATAAATCTATGTGGGTCTTAGCAGACACTTCTGTGGAGAAATGCACTGCTAAAATAACTCCTCAGTTCCAGTTCAGATTTTATAGATTACAGCAAACCCTGGTGAGGGTCTGGGTGTGCCTGGTGAAGGGCATGGAGCTCAGGGAATGAAAAACACAGCTACAGCTTCGGATGGCAGAAATTCCTATTTGTGCTGTTTGCCCCTGCAAGGGGAGGTGTAGGAACTGAATGTTGTGTGCACAGCACACAAAATTGCCTTCGTGTTCTCCCTGTTGTCAGGCTGGATCACTACACGGAAATTTGGGATTTTGCAACGCTTTTAAATGTGTTTTCTTCTGGCTGGGAATGAGATATCCAGAGATCTGTGCGGGGACGTGGAGGGGGATAAAAATATGCTTTTAATGATTATTTTCAATGTACAAATTGCAGCTCGCTGCTCAGACAAAATCAGCCGACTTCAAGCAGTTTATTTTATTAAAGAAAATATCTCCCAGAGAAATGTGTGCAGCAGAGGCTCCCCGAGCCCGGGACAGGAGGGTGAGGAGGATGAGAAGCCCCGGGAAAGATCTGGAGCAGCTGCTTTCCTGTGGAAACAGGGAAATATTAACACCTCCCCTCTCTAATCAAGGCAATTGAGAGCTGGAGCTGAAACACACACGGCTGTGATTTAAAATGCAAGCCACCTCTGCAAATCAATACCAGCTCTATAAAAAGGGTTCAAACTGATAATGCAAATGAATCCTGAGGAGAAACATCCCTGGCAGGCACAGCACGGCCGATCCCGGGCGCGCCGGGCCGGGCCGGGCTGGGCTGCTGATAAAGCCCTGAGGGAAGATAAGGGGCCGGCTTTGAGCAGGGACCGGGCCGGGCCGGGCCGGGCCGGGCTGGGCTGGGCTCGGCTCCTGCTTCGGGGCTGGGACACCTCCCACAGGCACAGCACATCCCTGTGCCATGCAGGAGTAAATCCCAGACAGGACCTGTCCTGGCACGGGGCTGGCACGGGGCTGGCACGGGAATGATGCTGTGTCCCTGTGGAAGCAGAGCTGGGNTGTGGAAGCAGAGCTGGGGCTGGCACGGGAATGATGCTGTGCCTGTGTGGAAGCAGAGCTGGGGCTGGCACGGGGCTGGCACGGGGCTGGCATGGGAATGATGCTGTGCCCGTGTGGAAGCAGAGCTGGAACAGCCCCAGGGCAGGGGCTGCTGCTGCAATGATGAACTTGGCCCTGCAATGATGAACTCAGCCCTGCAAAGATGAACTCGGCATTTTCTCTCTGGTCCGTTCCTCTTCCTGCTCCCAGGATTTTAATTTTGTTGATTCATTGGTTATCTAAATACAAACGGGTCCCCATCAAACAGCAGCGCCTCGGAGTGAATATAAATATAAACATGATATAAATATAAATATACTAAATATATAAATATATAAATATATAAATATATAAATATAAATCCAAAAGGTGCCCCCAGTAGGTGCTGGGAGCTCGGCTGGCCGGGAGGGGTAAATCCGCATTCCCGGCTCTGCTCCTGCCCCGGGCTTTGTTTCAAACGCTCTCCAATTCCTCTGCTCTGCCCTCAGAAGGGCTGGGGAGGAATTTCTGCCCTCCCTGGAGTTCTGTTCATTTCCAGGGACGGCAGAAGCCAATCCCCACCAAAGGCACGGTGCTCAGAGGGGAGAATCCCCTGCTCCCCCCGATGGGAACGCACGCAGGCAGCCGGGATCTTGTGTTTGTGCAGGGGCCAAGCTTCAAACTGCACGTGGAGATTGCCCAGTGCTGCTGGGAGTGAGGGGCTCTGGAATGCTGAGGGGAAACTGTGCTGCCCCCCAGACAGCTCTGGGAATGTCCTGGAGCCTGACCCACTCCGGAGCTGGGGGACACTGGGACCTGGGGTGTCCTGGGGATGTCCTAGGGTGTCCTGGGGATGTCCTGGAGTGTTCTGGAGTGTTCTGGGGTGTCCTGGGGTGTCCTGGAGTGTTCTGGAGTGTCCTGGGGTGTCCTGAGGATGTCCTGAGGGTGTTCTGGAGTGTTCTGGGGTGTTCTGGGGATGTCCTGGGGATGTCCTGGGGTGTCCTGAGGTGTTCTGGGGGTCCTCTGGGGGTGGTCTGGGGTGTCCTGGGGGGTCCTAGGATGTCCTGAGAGTGTCCTGGAGTGTCCTGGGGGTGTCCTGGGGATGTCCTGGGGGTGTCCTGGAGTGTCCTGGGAGTGTCCCAGGGGTGTCCCAGGGATGTCCTGGTGCCAGGGGACCTCCTGGCAGCTCCTGCTCCAGCAGCCTGGGTGGGTTTTGCAGCATCTGAGCAGAAAAGTGAAGCCTCCTCGTTAGAAGCAATGACAAATAATCTGCACAAGGACTCATTAGCAGAAAGTGTAATTATTGCATCTTGCATTGAAAATGATTTAAACCACTATTCTTGACAAATAAAGCGGCTGACCCTTGATTAGAAGAGATGATGGGTGTGAGTAATTAAAGCCACACTAAATGTAATACATCTTCAAAGCATCCCTGTGCAATTTGTCTTCTCTTGCCTCTTTTGAAAGCTTCTCTTGCTTGTTTGAGGTTGCTCCTCCAAGGATTCTGAGTAACTGAATTATTTTGCTGGTTAGTGAATTGGAAAATAATTTCCTAACCTTGATCATAAAAGTTCTGGGAGACACCTGGGCTCCTTCACAGCATGAGAAAAATCCACTTAGTGCAGGAACAGCTGTCATTTGAACAGATCTCTTCCCTGGAAGTTGTTGGATGGAAAGGTGAGCAGAGCTCGTGTTCTGGGGGTCAGGAGCTGAGGCACTGCACGTCCAGCACTGGAGGAGAGGGAATTCCCAGCTCTTTGGGGCTGTCCCTGCTCCCCAGGACAGGGAAACGTGTCCTGTGTGAGGGCAGAGAACATCACTAAGGTGCTGCTTGCTGCAGAAATCAGAAATCCATCCCCAGCCCAGGGGAAGGGAAGCTGGAAAAGCTGCTGGGGCCTTTGGGCTTTGCCTTCCAAAGGGTGCAAGCCACTGTGGTGCTTTTGCTTTTACAAGATTTGGATTTTGTGTAGTTGGCTTTCCCATTGGGTAATTGCAATTTGTACTGGTCACAGAACCACTGGAGGGCTCATCCTTTGCTGGTCTGAAATGGTTCTCTTGTGTAACTCAAATAGACTTCAGTGTGTTTGTGTTCACGAGTTAATTAATTTCTCTCACAGTGATGTAAAATCAGTGTTCCATAATCAAAGTCTCCTCCCTGCCTGAAGTCTGTGGTGCTGAAACCTTGATGCCACAGAAACCCAAGGGTACAGGGCTCTGCCATCACATTGTATAAGCAGTGGAAGTCTTTGTTCCTCAGAGGAGAAATCCGAGGGCTTTTGGTCTTTAAAGGAAAAGGAAAATGAAATTTTTCCCTCCCTCTTGTCATCTGGGAATGCCCAGGAGCTGGATCTACATCATGTACTGGCAGGACACAGCCAAAGTGCCAAACCTGGGATCACAGAATATCTCCTGAGCTGGGCAGGACCCAGCAGGATCCCGGAATTTCATCCTGCTCTCTTCATTAAAAACAAGGATGAAGTGCTGCAGCCTGGCTGGGAAGGGCCAGACCTTGCCCTGGGCAGGGGCAGAGCTGCAGCTGGAGCCAGCAGAGCCAGGCTCTGCTGCTCCCAGCCACTGTCACTGGAAATGTGACTCATGTCAAGAGCAGGAGGAAAACTTGTTTTGTACCCACGGCCAAAACAGAGCAATAAATCATTCAGGAGACTGAAGTTCAGTCCTGGAAGGCTTCAGAGAGCTGGTCCAGCTTTCCAGGGTGCTTCATCTTGGTTTGATCTTGACTGGGAAAAGAGATCTGAGGGCGCTGTCCCCTTTTCCTGCCGAGCCCTCACTCATGCAGGGCATTAGGAGAAGCAGGCAGGGGTCCCTGTGCTGGGAGGGCCCTCCTGTGCTCTGGGGCTGATTTCAGACCTGCAGCTGGCCCAGCCCTGGCTGTGCTGCTGTGCTCCTGCACACAGCAGTGCTGGCCCCAGAGGAGGGCACGCTCCCTTCTCCTCTCAGAGCTGTCTGAGTGAGCAGTTTGGGCTATTTCTGCGGTAAATCTGTCAATATTGCTGAGTGGCCACATCTCAAATCCTGTTTTTTGTTTTTTTGGGGCCCTTCAGGTGTCATTTTTAGTCTGGCCATGGATGTTGTATAGAAAACAAAGCCAGCAGTGAGGCTGGCCCTGGAACGTGTCCCTGCTTTCCTCGCCACCTGAATTTTCCATCTCCTTCCTACAGATGAGAGCGAAGTTTGGCAACACAAGTGGGAGTTTTGACTTCTATCAGAATTAGAGAATAGATTCACCTGATTCTGCTCCTCCAAGCCCAGCAGCAGGCTCTGTGCATCCCAGTTCCCATTTTCCTGCATTAATCTCCCAGGCAATCTCAGCAATCTGAAGCAAGAGCGTTTTTATTTCAGGTGGGCGCTGCTGACGTGCCCATAAACACTCCCCAAAGCTCTCTGCCAGCCTGCTGATTGCTTTGTGCCAGCAACAGGCAGAGAATAAATATGAAGAGCAAGACTTGGAGGCAACTTAATAAAGCTCCACTGCTGTCAATGCAGCGAGGGCAATTTCAGTGCTTTAGAAGCAGAATAAGTGTAAAATATGAAATGGGGGCTGTGCTGCCAGCGTGGGACAGGCTGCAGGCAGAGATGGATGTGCACGGAGCTCGGGGGTCTGGCATCCCAAATTCTCCACCCACACTCTCATTTATTTTTGTATAATGTGTTTTTAATGCCAGCATTTGAATCTGCCTGAGTTTTGAACTGCATAATCTGCAGAGCAGTGCCTGGGTCGGGGCTGAGAGCCCTCAGAGCTGTTTGTGACTCTGAAAAGGGACAGGTTTGTTATTGCTGTAAGTGTCACAGAATCCCAGACTGGTTTGGGCTGGGAGGGACCTTGAGGCTCACCCATCCCACCCCTGCCATGGCAGGGACACCTCCCAGTGTCCCCAGTGTCCAGCCTGGCCTTGGGCACTGCCAGGGATCCAGGGGCAGCCACAGCTGCTCTGGGCACCCTGTGCCACCCTTCCCACCCTCCAGGGAACAATTCCTGCCCCAAATCCCATCCCTCCCTGCCCAGCAGCCATCCCCATGTCCTGTGGGATTGCAATCCCGAGGTGTTTGTGCCCAGCTTTAGCTTTAGCTGTGACTGGGGCAGGGTGCCCTGGGCAGCTGTCCCCCTGGGCTTTCCACAGGATCTCACACCACCTTGCTCTGAGGCATTTGGAAATTAAATCACTGCTCCATCATGTGAACCAGATCCACGGGATGCAGACAGGGCAGAGTGGGGTTTATTTCCCCCCTGGAAGTGCGGGGTGCCTGGCAGTGCCTGCTGCAGCTCACCTTGCACTTGTGATGAGAGCAGCTCTGCAGGGCTGGGAAAAGCTTTGCTGTCACTGAGAGCAGCCTCCCCTGAGGGGCTGGGGCAGGGCAGACCCTCAGTGAGGAGGAAGAGGAGGAGGAGCTGGCTCCCTGCAGGCTCCCTGCTCCTGGGGCTGTGCCTCCCCAACACCCCCGTGCTGCTGCTGAGCCCCCAGACTGCTCCTCAGAGCCATTTCCAGGCACTTCCATCCTGAGCCGGGCCTCCTGTGCTTAATTGTGGGATTTATCAGTGAAGCAGCAGCAGACACTTTTATCACCTTTATGCGCCTCTCAATTGAATCTGGAGAGGAATTTATGGCTTTAATAATTTAGGTTCTTCTGAGTTTATTGGCTATCAGAGAGCCCAGAGGAACCCTGGGCCTTTCCCTGTGCCTCTGAAATGCTCCAAAAAATCCCCCAATTCCCTGCAGCTCCTGCCCACCTCCCGTGCCAGCAGCATCTCCCCTGGGCACAGCTCCTGGGCTGCCTGGGAGTGCTGCAGGGGCTCCCTCCTGCCCTGCACAGCAGCATGGATCCCTCCTGCCCTGCAGGACCAGCTCCTGCCTCAGCAGGTCCCTGGGCAAAGGAAAATGCCAGGTTTCACCTCAGCACCAAGGCTTTCAGCAGCCCAGAAGTGATCAGGAACTGTTTGTTTGGGCTGAGGGGCTGCCCTTGCACACCCCTGAGCCCTCCAGGGACACAAATGCAGCAGTTCCCCTCTGCAACTGCTGCATTTCCTGCACTGAGGCCTCCCCTGAGGCTTTGGGAGGTTTGCATTTGTTCTCTTTAATTTCTCCCCCCTCAGCCACCAGCACCTGTGATGAGGAAGGGGCAGGCAGGGGATAATGAGAGCATAAATGAGGAAACTTTTGCTGTGGGATGAGGATGGAATCCGAGCACAGGAGACCAGGGGGAACCTCCCTGACAGAAACCTGAAGGGTTTGCACCGAGTCCTTCTGCACAGAGCTCCAAAGGGAAGTGCAGGCAGACATCCATCCACGTGAGGGGCTTGCATGGGCAATCCTGGGGCACACATGGATCCCTGCCCACAGCCAGGCCTGGGAACAAAAGGATCTTTATGGTCCCTTCCGAGCCAGGCCCTGCTGTGCTGCTCTGGAGGGCATTGCTGCTTTGAGGGAATTCAGGTTTCCCTCCAGCTTTGCTCTCTGCCTCTCCCAGCTCGAGTCTCTCTGTCCCCACTCCATCGTTGCCTCCTTTTCCTTTTCCTCACGAGAACATTGTGTAGATTTCTCCAAGCCTTTCAGATTATCAGATGGTTGGTATTGTTTTTCCTTTTCTGATTGCCAGTATTATCTTCCCCGCCTCCTACTTTGATCCAGGTTTTTCCTTATGCCTGATCATGATTAAGAGATGACAACAGAAATCCGTGTGTGTTATCTTCCTGCTCTCAGCAGGAGCTCCCCTTAGCTTTGAACCATCACAGCAAACCTAAGATGAGCTTGTAATTGGGAACCTTTCCTTTATGGGAGACTTTTTTCCCTGTTAATGGGATTTGCTTGGCAGTTGTTGGGTGCCCATCCCTGGGGGTGGCACTCGGTGCTCTGGGCTGGGTCCAGGCTGGCATTGGGCACAGCTGGGACTTGCTGGGATTCTCCACTGGCTTCTCCCAGTGGAGCCCTGGGGCTGGGGCAGCGTTCCTGGGGAAAGGCTGCTGTGGTTGCATTTCCAGCACCCTCAGTCACTGATTGTGAATTCCAGAACTGTCACTGACTGTGATTTCCAGAACTGTCACTGACTGTGATTTCCAGAACTGTCACTGACTGTGATTTCCAGAACTGTCACTGACTGTGATTTCCAGAACTGTCACTGACTGTGATTTCCAGAACTGTCACTGACTGTGATTTCCAGAACTGTCACTGACTGTGATTTCCAGAACTGTCACTGACTGTGATTTCCAGAACTGTCACTGACTGTGATTTCCAGAACTGTCACTGACTGTGATTTCCAGAACTGTCACTGACTGTGATTTCCAGAACTGTCAGTCACTGATTGTGAATTCCAGAACCAGATTGTGGATTGTGGAATGAAGGCAAGCAAGAAAAAAAGATTTCTCTTCTTCTCAAAATACAGAGGGTATTTTGATTTTGTTTAAGCTGGTTTCCCAGCTGAACACTTTGAGAAATGTGAAGGCATTTTTGATGCAGTGTTGCAGCGAGCAGAGTTATCAGCAAATGTCCTGTTCCTTTAGCAGCAATCTCGTTCCTGCAGGAGGGGAGCAGGTGCTGGGGCTGGAACAGAAATGAGACCTTGATGGATTCACAGCCCATTCCCCCCGTGCTGCTCGGCCCCAGGGCTGGCACAGGCTGCCTGGGGGGGCTTGGAGCAGCTTCTGCCTGGAAAAAGCAAATTCCCCCTGGTTTTTATGGGAAGGGTTCAGTGTAAAGTCTCTCTGCCCTGAAGGGAGTGTGGAGGTGCAATGAGATGGGTTCAGCCCTGGGCTGGTCCCACAGCAGGGCCAGGATTGTCAGCACCCCTCTGCTCCAGGAGAGCTGGGGAGGGACAGGACACAGGGAATGGCTCCCAGTGCCCCAAGGCAGGGAGGGATGGGATGTGGGGCAGGAATTGTTCCCTGGAGGGTGGGCAGGGTGGCACAGGGTGCCCAGAGCAGCTGTGGCTGCCCCTGGATCCCTGGCAGTGCCCAAGGCCAGGCTGGAATACCCTGGGACAGTGGGAGGGGTCCCTGTCATGGCAGGGGTGGCACTGGGGGGCTCTGAGGTCCCTCCCAGCACAAACCAGTCTGGGATTCCCTGGCTCTGTGGCTGTCAGTGGGGCTGGACTCGGAGCTGCCAGTCCTGGTGGATCTGCCCAGGCTGCTCCTGCTGGGGATTTTCCTTCCAGCTCCTCACGGCCCCAGCTCCAGCCCTGAGCACCAACCCCATCCCCTCCCTGCCTGGACCCAGAGCAAAGTGCACTTCAGTGCTGCCCTCATGGCTCTGTGCTCTCTCCAGCCCCCAGATTTGTTCTGATACTCTCTGGTACAGCAAATGGAGCCAAAGAGATTTTTCCTCATTAGGGTGATGCCTCCTTCCTCTTCTGTTGCTTTTCACTCCAGCTTTTATAGCTTGCTCTGAGAAGATTGAGTTGTTTTACTGCTATTCCATTAAAAAATAAAACACTGGTGCAAGCTCAACGTTAGTTTGTGAAACAAAGTGTGAGAAATTGGCTGTGCTCGCACTGTGGTGGAAAACCTTCCTATTTTATTGCTTCACAATCAGTATGGATCAGTTCTGCAGGGAGGAGCAAGCTGCTGCCATCAGAGCAGCCCTGGGACCTACAGCCACAGGGAAACTTTCATGGAAATGCTGCTCACTCAAATGTGACCTAAAGTTTTCCTGATACGGACTGAGAAAATGTCCTTTGGATCCAGTCCTGTCCTCTGCAATTCCCATAAAGCTGGGTAGTGCAAAGATTTCCTATTGCAATCACTTACCCCTCCAGCATCAATGCAGAAAGCTGGGCCGGAATTCTTTTCTCATTATGCATTCCCTAAGAAAAACAACCCCCAAGCCCACAACTAAGGAGCTTTTCCTCCCTGAGTCCAAGGGTGTCAGTTCCAAATTGATGGGATGCTTGCAGCTGGAAAGGTTTGTTCCTGCTGACAGCTGCCAGCTTCACTGGGGTGCAAATTAATGGGAAAGGACAACAAATGAGTGACAGAGGGAATCTTGGAAATCTTCTCAGCCCGAGACGTTCGGGTGCAGATTTTTAATGCACTAAAATATGAATTGCAAGCAGGTGAATTACTGAGGGTGAATTCAGAGCTTTGTGTGAGGGGCACGAGCGGATCCCTCTGCCAGCCCCAGAGCAGACAAAGCATTGCAGAGGCCACCTGGACAAACAGCTCCTGGGGAGCTCACTGCAGGAAATCAAATTCCTGTCATTATCACTGCCATTTCTTGCTACTTCTCACAGATAAATTATTTTACAAATATCAGCCTCTCCTCTTTGATGAAAGGAAACAACCTCATGTTATGCCATGGTCACATTCACTCTATTTTTTTTTTTTCTCTGTGAATTTTTAATTATTGCTCCAATGTCCCCGGGAGAAGCTGCAGTTGTCAGAGCATTGATGTAAAGATTTACTTCTGTTGGGGTCCTGTGGTACTTTGTGCAATAAATTTCAGGACTGGAGAGCAGCACAGGAACATTTAGGCCGGGGAATTTTTCCGGATCAATGGAAGCATCCGTGAGCGTGGCCACAGATGGGGCTGGGGCTGGAGCCTTCATCCACCCCAGTCCTGGGACCAGGGCAGGGACAGAGCCCTGGCAGCACAGCCCTGCTGCTGGGACAGCCCTGCTCCTGCTTACAGAAAATGCATTTATTGCCAGTCTGAATTTACAGGCAATTTATTCCCTGGGCAGTTCTGCTCTCCTGGGAGGTGCTGGGATGGAAGTGGGGCTGTGCACACACTGGGCTCACTGAGAGCCCTGGGCACATCCACAGGGACACAGTCACCATTCCACCTGGGTGGGGAGACAGTAAATCACAAATCATTAATAAAAAATAGCAGGAGAGGTCCCTGCCCACTGCCAGGCTCTGGAACTTCCCACACAGCAGCTCCCTGTCCCAGCTCCCAGTGGGGCAGGGATTTCTGCTTCTGTTCTCCTAAAGAGATTGATTTGCAAGAGGTCAGCTTCACATAGCATTCCCTGAGTGTCCTGTTTAGCTTTTCCTGATATATCTTTTCCTGATATACCTTTTCCTGATATATCTTTTCCTGATATACCTTTTCCTGATATATCTTTTCCTGATATACCTTTTCCTGATATATCTTTTCCTGATATACCTTTTCCTGATATACCTTTTCCTGATATATCCTTTCCTGATGTATCATTTCCTGTTATATCTTTTCCTGATATATCTTTTCCTGATATATTTTTCCTGATATATTTTCAGTTGTATTTCTAGGTGTAACTCAATTTGCCCCTGGTCAACAACACTCCCTTCTCAGTGCTGGTTATCTTTTATATGTCATAGAGGGAATTAATTAAAACTGAGGGGGAAAAAAAAATATCTCTTGGAATGCAGGTTGAGCACGTGTTTGTCACAGCGATCTGTTTAGAGAGACAAAATTAAATCAAGGGAAATCTAATGGAACAGAAAACCAGATCTCCCCAGGGGGACTGCTTTGGTTCATTGGAAGTTCAACAGGAACATGTGCACCACCAATCCCGAGGGTTTGGAAAGAAATAAAAATAAAGTTATTGCTGCTTCCACTGGAAGGGCTGCCAGGGCAGAGGGGAGTCACTGTCCCTGCAGGTGTTCAGGAAATGTGGGCATGGCACAGAAATGTGGGCATGGCACAGGAAATGTGGGCATGGCACAGGAAATGTGGGCATGGCACAGGAATGTGGGCAGTGGCACAGGAAATGTGGGCAGTGGCACAGGAATGTGGGCATGGCACAGGAATGTGGGCAGTGGCACAGGAAATGTGGGCATGGCACAGGAAATGTGGGCATGGCACAGGAATGTGGGCAGTGGCACAGGAATGTGGGCATGGCACAGGAATGTGGGCAGTGGCACTTGGTGGTGTTGCAGTGGGCAAAGTCTGAACTTGATGATCCCAGGGATCTTTTCCAACCTTCATGGTTCTGGAATTCTGGGGCTCAGAATATTCCCAGGTGTTGGGAAGTGCTCTGGAATGTGTCTGATACCCACAGGGATTTGCCTCAGGAAGATTCCAGAAGAATCACAGAACTATCCAGGCTGGAAAAGACTTCCAGGCTCATCCAGCCCAGCTTTTGGTGACGTGTCACCATCCCAGTGAACCCCAGTGAACCCCAGTGAACCCCATCCCAGTGACCCCAGTGAACCCCATCCCACTGAACCCCATCCTAGTGAACACCATCCCAGTGAACCCCAGTGAACCCCAGTGAAACCCATCCCAGNCCAGTGAAGCCCATCCCAGTGACCCCCATCCCAGTGAACCCCTCCAGTGGGAGGCCTCATGCCCTGGCACAGCAGGGATTGTCCTCTCACCCTCCTGCACTGAGCTTGGTTTGTGTGGGTGTGTGGTGCTGTTTGACACCACAGACCCCGAGATCAGGAGGTTAAAAATGCCTCCTTTATTTAGGGATGAGTCTCCCTTCTATTCCATTGCACACAGAGCAGTTGGGTTGGTGAAACAAAGGCAAAGCTCTGCAATCACATTGCTCACAGCAGAGGGACACCAAGGAGAATCCCTCCTGGGAGAAGGGATGGATAACACAGGGACAGGCACAGGAACATTCCTGCTGTTTGCAGAACTGCCCTGGGAAAAGGATCCAGAGAGCCAGAACCCCCCAGGCACAGAACTGAGGCTGCAGTGTGGGAGCTGAGGGTCGGTGTCCCCTGAGCTCCTCTCCAGCAGAGCCCGCCCGGCATCCCCGCAGTGCCGCAGGGTGGGGAGCCCACCCCGGGGTGCGCTCGGCTCCTGCCGGGCTCCGGCAAAGTTCGCTCCTCCCGGCTCTCCCCGGCTCTCCCCTGCCCTCCCCTGCTCTCCCTTGCTCTCCCTGGTTGTCCCCTCCTCTCCCCTCCTCTCCCCTCCTCTCCCCGGCTCTCCCGGGTCCTTTCCCGAGCACCCAACCGCGGGCCAGCCTCGGGAAGCCGGCGCTGCCCCGGTCCCTCAGCGGGCAGGGATGTTCCCCAGCCCCGGGGATGCTCTCAGTGCCCCTCAGATCTCAGTGCATGTGCACATGAGGTCATTAGGGATGGGTAACTCTGCGTGGGTAACTCTGCGTGGGTAACTCTGAGTGGGTAACTCTGCGTGGGTAACTCTGCGTGGGTAACTCTGCGTGGGTAACTCTGCGTGGGTAACTCTGCATGGGTAACTCTGC
>WEIU01014032.1:325-23763 GCA_013389925.1 Aegithalos caudatus
AAGTGTGTAAGTATATAGAGAATAATTAACATCAGAGAATGACAATAAAAAAAGCCAAAGATGAGATCATCTTGCTATGGACAGCAATAAATAAGCAACAAATAATTTTTTTTTAAAAAGCAAATTCAAATATCTGAGGTTCCCTCATTAAATATTTGGATACAATTTTACAGTCAATTTCAAGCAAGATCAAGAAGATTTTTAAGTCTTTAGAACCTTTGAAGGTAATCTTGACTTAAATGCCTAGATATGAATATGGCATCACAACCTCTGATGCCTCGCGAATGCCTCTGATGTATTTATGCCTGATATCTCATTTTATCTTATGTCTGAAGCCTTTCTCTAACTATCCTACAGACTCAAGTAAATTAGGTTGAATGTGCCTCCTGCACACACCTTCCTATATGTAACACTACATATGTAAGGACTCAGAATTAATACCATTAACAAATAAAAGTCTCATGAACAGAACAGCAAGGATTTCCTTTCTAGTTTAGGTTTTGATGACTTCCCTTGGTCTGTGAAGTATGTACACAGCTTGGTTGTTCTTCTACACAATTTTACTGGAGTCTAGAGAAAGAGACCCTGAGACAACAGATACTAAGAAGTCTAGTTACAGGTTATGTGCCTTATTTAAGGACACAAAACACCACTGCAGGGGGAAACTTAACCAATTCTCTTTTCAAAGGTATCTCCCAGCACATTCTGTCTGTTTGTATAATGTTTTCTTTTTCAGTGAGACAAATTACTGTGACAGTGAGAAAATTCAGACCCAAAACTGATGATTACACTGAAGGCAAATCATGTTTTTATGGCTTATCATATCTGAAGTTTTGAGTACGTGTTGCAGCTTTGAAGCATTATATGACTGACTTAACTACAAAAACCCCCTTTCACTACCACTTGAGATTGAACTCCTAGGTATTCTCTTTTCACTTTTAGTTCAGTCTAAAACAAGTTTATACCTGCACTGAGCTTTGCATTAACTAGTATATCATCTGACCTTGATAACTGAAATACAAACAGGTATGAATTGGTCACTGTCTGCTCTCTTACATTTTTTCCAGGATATCACCCACTTAATACCCTAGAAGAATTCAGCTATACCACAAACTGAAGATTTACAGCATAGTTATTTTCAAGATCAACACACAAAATCACTATGACAAAGAACTGAGAAAAACACTTGAGAAAGAACACAAAGAAAGAAGCCTTCATCATCAGATTGCAAATATCTGATACACAACTTACAGAACAAATGGAGATACACAGCTCTTTTTTCTTCGGAAACAACTTAAACAGCACCTCTCTGTTATGGTTACAAATTTCTCCCTTAGAAACAGTTTGATAAAGTACCTTTCCCTGGGATATCAGTATTCCCCGTAATGTGTCAAACCCAACTGAGGGTCCTTGCCCAGTTTCATCAAGTCTTCCTTCAAGATCAAACATTGGAATGCAAGGACAGAAGAGTTCTGAAATGTGATGCAGAAGCAGAAGCCTGTTTCTTAATGAAATTATGGGAATTTCCTGCAGATGATTGTACTCCATAGGAACCTGTGATAAGGCAATGATATCCAAATGTAAATTAGAATTATTACACACTTCCTTGTATTCAACAGAACAACCGTCTTTAGATTTGTACGTAAACTTGTATTAGAAATTCAGATATTTGCTTACTCACACTGTCAAAACTTCATACTTCAAGTTCAGTTGTTTATAAAAGATACTAATAGTATCAATCTAAACTGAACCAAGTATTACATGATGGCTAGAATACAAATGCTGTTCCATATTTTACAATTTATCTATAAAAAAATACATTTTACATCCTGTCATCACTACTTCTAGGCATAACTGAAATACAGATATTCAAAAAACAAGTCTTCTCAATATAAAGCAAGCAACTAAGAACTCCCTTGGAAGGCATAACATTTTTATAGCTCCAAGGCAGAATTAAATTCCTGCCAATTTTCAAACTGAGTTACTGTTCCACATTTGGATTAAAAACTGAATGAAGAGGCTTTTTCAGCTCAGAAAAATTGAATCCTTTGGAAATACAGAAGTAAAACAAAGTAACTGGCTCAAACTTGAAGTCAAACCAAAGCACACTGAGCTTATGCAGGGATTTGGAAAGGCAATACATCTACCAAAAGGTCAGCAATAAGCACACTAAGTATGTTTAAAATCTGAATTCAATAAGCTAGAAACATTACCTGTGTAGGCAGCTTGCCAGCATTAGCAGGTTTACTGGTTGACCAAGCTAAAGTATGTGCTGAGCCGCAGGCTACTCTGTTGATCTTTTTACCCTGAAGTGCTGCAACCAGGCGTGGTCTTTGGATGGCATTTGTTGTTCCATCTCCAAGCTGCCCCTCATCATTATCTCCCCATGTATACACTTCCCCTAAACCAATAAAAATAATTTATTATCCTGAGGCTAATACACAACCTTTTTGCTTTTTTATAAAATTATCAATTATTTAACCAGATAAGGCCTTGGGCTGTAAACAGGATTTCTGTGACTGATGGCCATCCTGAAACCCACTATCTAGTGCAGATAAATCTTGATTGATACAGTCAGGTCCACAGTCCCTATAGTGCAGCTAGCATAAGATGCATTTCTTTCCTCATACTTTGTTTAATTGAAATTTAATTGAATTCTGCTCCAGAATAGAAGGAGATGCTAGAGCACCATACTCTGTAATAGAACATCAGGAAAGCCTGTATTTATCCGTTTCATAGCAAAAGCAAAGCCAATATGAAAAAATAATTAAAAGGCTTAATAGAACAAGACAAAAATGCTATAATAAGCTATATTACTATACAATATAATAAAACAGGTGCTTTCTGTTGCAAGACAATTGGGGAATACTTTTAAAGTAACAACCTCACTCCTGAGCATTCATTTTCTGCAGCTATATTCATTACTCACATTCATTTTTGGCATCTATATTTCACTAGCACCTATAAAACACTCATTTCTGCAGACTTGATAATTGTGGGAGTGAATCTGCTACAAAGAACATTGACTATCTCAGCCTGCTATGTAAGAAGCAATATTGCTTGTGCAGTGCTTCATTTAGCTAGTTAAATACTTCAACAAACTCACAAGACCCTGCTCAAAAAAAGTCAAGTCCATTCAATGCTACTGATTGAGCATTCTGTAATCACCTTTACAGCTCTATATTTTTCTTTAATCATCAGCTTATGCAACGTGAATTCTTTAATTTTCATTAATTTAGTTTTATGTGATCATTTTAAATCAATGCCATGCTCGCTGAGCAAGAAATATGCAACATCTGCAAATACAAAATAAGTCTGTGTGCAGAGAACCAACATTTTTAGCAAAGACAACCTGCCAACAGTTGACTAAAAGATAAAGTTGCCATTTTTTCAAATTCAGCGCTAAGAACTAGGTAAATAATTTGATTTTTATACCATCTTCAGTGCAGCAAACACAGTGCAAAGACCCCGTGGCAATTGCAATAACTTTCTTTCCTTGCAGCCCCTGCACCTGTCGTGGTCTTCTAACATGGTCATCAGATCCATGGCCTAAGCGATGATAATCTCCCTTGCCCCTGCACAGAGAAGTCAACAATTTAAAACTGAGTTTTAACCGTGGAAAAAATGTAATGACAGGCTATGTCTCATACATTTGACTTGTAGATGTACTTCTAAAGTCCAATACCAAAATATTCTCCAAACATTTAACATGAATCACTACTGATTTGTATGAATGTAATTCTGCTGACTCAGTACAGATTCTTACACCTCCAATACAATATTCCTATTTAATCTTGGTAGCTCCTTTTATCACTTTTCCAGAGGGTGGTCCTTATTTTTAACTCTTAACGTATTTTCAAGTCAATTGTTAGAAACATTCATCTGCAAAAACAGTGTATTTACTGATCTCAGAGACTGGAACTTCATACAGTTTAAGGATACCTAAATGTCATACAAACAGGGTAGCTGAGGGAAATTGGGAAGGTATTTTGCTAAGTCTTTTTAATAATTTCAGTCTAGCAGTTTAAACTACAAAATTCAGAATGGTGTAAGGAAGAGTAGAACAATGACTTCTAAAATCAAATTCTCAGACTACAGCCACAAGCTAGACACAATTTTGATAATACATGAGAATGTTGCTATTGCCTTCTGCCCTGCATGACACTTCATGCTTATAAATGCTACTGACCTCCCTGGAAATTCTGCATCTTGCAGTGGGCAGTGTCAGGAATGACAACCCTGTACTTAGGTTTCCAAGACAAAAGACCTGGATTTTTCGTTCATGGCACCAGAAAATGTTCCCCCCAAAGTGGGCAACTTTACTAATCAGGACTCAGGAACTCAAAAAAATTTTGAAAGAGAAGATCAAAACAGTGAAGGAAGTGTAACACTGATCTCTCTTACAGACAAGGTGACATCTAATACTATTGAAATAACAAATGCAGTATACTCACCATGTATACACAGCTCCAGATTTGGTAAGGGCCACAGAAAATTGTGATCCACATTCTACTTTAACCACTCCAAGACCTGTGAGGGAATCAATCTAGAAAAATAATATCAAATAAAAATTAATGAGTTAATTAAGGAGCCTGTAGACTGAACTGTCTTAAGCAAAATATAACATGCATGTCTATATGTATGTCTACATTTATGTAGATGATTTAGAAGAATTCCACTCCTTTCATCTTTCTACCATTTACTGCTTAAGTACTAAAAAGAAGCTCAAATTTCACACACTGTTGATGATCACCTCTAGTATGTTTTGCCCATAGCTACTCTGCAATTGGCCAGAGTAGAAACAATAAGGCCTTATCTACTAACACTCATAATCATCCTTTTCTTGTATGACATGGATCTGATTGCACTGACATAATAAAAATACTCCTGTCTCCAGCAGACCCTTTCTATTTATTCTGTGTAGGACCTTATGCTGCTTTACCATCAGTCTTATGGGACTGATTGATAAAACAAAGTATTTTTGCGTTATGTTACATCATGCTGGAAATTTATAAAGAGAATGGGGATACCTGTGTCCAAGTAATTAAGTGTGATTCTGGATTTAGGATCTAAAATCCACTGTGCATAGGTATACACAGTGACAGTCTTCCTCAAACACAAGCAACATTCACCTTCATAACAAATGCTGAAATGCAAATGGCTATGTGGATTTCATCCATTACATGTGAAGAAATTCAAAGTCAACCATGCATTCACAGAAAAGGTTAAATATAAAGTAAGATTACTTTTCACTGTATTGATATCCCTTTCTGGAGTGACTTTGTGACTACTGTAAATTTATTAACACAAGGAAACATGAACATTTCTTGGCAAAACCTAATATTTTGATGGGAACTAAAATTAAAATGATAAATACTACTTAAACCAGCAATGTTTTCCAAAGAAAAACATTCAAGTGCAACTTTAACAATCAGCACAAGGCTTAAAGTCTACAAAGTTCATTCTTAACAACTCCAGAAAAATCCTGATGTTCCAGGATGGATGAAAGTTACACACATCGACAAATCTGTCTTCAGCATTCTCCACCAACATCAGTTTCCAAAGAGATGAAAAAATTACATAGAAATACCTTCATTGGCACTTTACAGCCATCACTGCCTCCTCTCCCAAGTTTTCCATAATCTCCATCACCCCAGGACCAGACTGTATCATCATCAGTGAGGCACAGAGTCTGTGCATCTCCACTGCCACAGGCTATATCAATCACACGGTACCCCTGGAGAGCTTCCACCTGCAATGAAATCACCCATTTTTGTTCACTGTAACAGACTCAGTTATTTAGTTTCACAAGGGATGATAAACTCAGCTTAGAGAGGTGATGACTGGAAATATAAGTCTGAAACAGCACAGGAACAAGGAAATAAAGGCAAGTCTAAAAGCTTTGCTCTTTTCAAACAGCAACACGAAAGCCAAATATGTATTTTAAATACAGGATTTTTTTTTTTTAATTGATGAACTAGTTGATTTTTTTTTACCTCAATGTCAGGGAAAACAATATAAAACATCTAAGGTTATTGAAAACTGTATTTTATTGAAATAATTTCAGGCACTCTGGGCATGTACTGAATACAGTAAGGAGAAAAAAAAAAGTCTTATTTTCAAATAGTCTTCTACTAGTGTACAATATTTTGAGCACTTGCATCATAATCTAAATTTAGTCGACATCTTTTGAAATTATGCCACCTAGTGATGAAGTATGGGATTTGGAATCACAAAGTAAAAGGTTGGTGACCCACATACATCACATCCTTCCTATCCTTGCCACTACTTCAAATAGATTCCAGGTGGCACAATCCATCATTCAAAGCAGCACGCAACTTCACTTATTTCTTTAATCTTTTTTTTTTCCCTTAAATCTCTAAAATAAATTTGTTGTAAGTTGTTTGGTGACCATTAGCAAAGTTTTTTCATTTTATCCTTTCAATTACGGCAGCTTACAAATACATGCCACTGTTTTGCCCTTCCATTCTTTGCACACAGAAATGCAAAAAGTTAAAAATCAGAAGATATTAACTGGACTAAGAGTGATGAGTTCTCCAAAGGTTTCTTACCAGTTTAGGTTTTAGTTGGTCCTCACTATCTCCGTGGCCAAGGCGTCCATACCGTCCCTTTCCCCACGTGAAAAGGTCTCCTGCAGCTGTGATACAGGCACTGTGTGCTCCCCCAGCAGCAATGTCAACCACTTCTATACCTCTCAGAGACTCAATCACACGAGGGCGATCACAAGGGCTGAAAAGAAAACATCTGTCTGGACAAAACTTCTGGGATAGACCATTCACATTCACCAGCGTATGGAGAGTCCTCTTTTAAAATGAGAATGTAGACACTTAAAATCACTGAGTACTTGCTTTGCTCCAGTTTAATATCCTAAGGATTTATTTTTGACTAGAAAAATTCATTAGTATACAGCAACTCTGACAAATATCCATTAATAATTTGTTTTAAATAACATTTTCAAGTGTTACTTGCCTTCGGTTTCCATGACCAAGTTTGCCGTCTTCTGCCTCACCCCAAGAATAAACTTCTCCCTCAAAAGACAATGCCAAACAGTGCTTTCCTCCTGAGTTCACTGCAACTTTCTTTATGAACACATGTTGAATGGATTCCAGTAAAGTTGGAGTAGAAACTGATTCTGTTCCTCCAATTCCAAGCCTACCACCTGCTCCATATCCAGTGGCATACAGCTTTAAAGTAAAGAATAAAATTAGTTTTGTTTGCCTTGAGCAGAGCATTCCCTAGAAATTAATTCTAGAGAAGAATTCTTAATGTATATATGTCAGAAGGCAGTTCAAGGGAAGTCTAAAAAAACACAGTTAGTTATAGGATTCTTATTTTCTCTCTTTGGGAAAATAAGGAAATATTTTGAAATATTTCACAAAAATACTTTGAGAAAATGTGGCTACATTCGAGTCAGGAATAACTCTCACTGACTTAATGGATTTAGTGTGAAATACTAAAGCTTATTTTGTAAAACTATCAAGAGACCATACCTTTGCCTGATAGCATTACAAAATCATCTATTGCCTGTAGCTCTCCTTCCAAGAAGTATTATTCTAGTTTCCTTTCTTCTGTAGAATGTACATGCCTAAACACAGTTGTTTCATTCCCTTCCATCCCATAAATAGTTTTAATTACTGCTTTTCACTATTTTGTGTCTCTGAAAATAATTTCTTCCAACAGAATGATGTCAAGAAATGCCACTCATCTGCCCTTTACCCTTCTGTAAATTATTAACAAGGATGACACTGACTCCAAGGAATCATTACAGTACCTCACTAGATGAATGTAACTGTTAAACAAAGCTCTAGCTAAAATTCTCCATCACATCCTTAACAGCTGCCATCTGTATAAAAATAAAAACTTCTCAAATTCATGAATGGTTATTTTTCTTCCACACCTTACACTAAACTTGTGCACTGAGATTCCTTTTCACTCAGGATTTCAGCACCTGGAAATTAGATCCTGCAATATCTAACTTACATTTAGCCAACTGTGAACAATCTCATATTATACCTCTTTCCTGTTAAGAGAGAAATAATCACCCCTGTTTTAGGGAACTCCATGAGCATGCTGCTCATACCCAACTTTGACAAAATCTGATCACATTTTTGAACTGAGAACTCAGATATATTTCTTGTTTCAGCCATTTAATGCATTAGTAACTGCAGCCCTAGAAAGTACTGGTGGAGTTGGTACAGCTCAAATTCTTTAAAAAAACTAAAACAAAGTTACTGTATAACAAAGTTACCAATAATAATGAACCTCTGCTATGCACACTATTTTTCACTTAGCCAAACCCATTCTGACTGAGGGTGAAATATTTCAAGAGAGTCAAACAAGCAATCATTTGTTGTATCCTTACTTTCCCATCAGCAGTCACTGCAAACAGAGTCTGTTCACCACCAATTAACTGCACTGGTCTAAGGGTGGCAAGAGCTTCACATGGAGTTGGGACTTTGACCTTCGCTCCTTCAATGCCACCAAGCTGTCCTCTGTGATTATGACCCCAACCATAAATAGTTCCACTGCCTCCAGCTGAAAGTGTCCAATCATCAGGTCGTCTGCAGGAAATGCAAAACAAACAAAATCTTAAAAGAGCTTTTTAAAAGTCACAAAAAATGCAGTTTATCGTTGTACAACAGCAAGGCATCACAAGACCTAACCAGTAACAGCTGAAAGAAATTACCTATTCATCCACTGGACAAGCTGCTCATCCTGTTCTCTCTTAAAGACATCATGGCACTCATGAAGAACATCCATATTTTCATTATCTGCCATTAATTCTCGGATTTTCTTTGCAACCTGAGAAATATTTTGCATTAAGTAACATTATTCAAATTATCAATTACTCCTTTCACAGTAAAATAATTCAAACTCGGTGTATCTTTTTACATGAGACACTTCCACATGTTCCATTAACCATCTGAAATACTCCTGCAGTACCTCATCAAGGAAAAGGCGAGGTAAGGGTGTCCTTTTATCAAGAGCCACAGCAACCCTGGATGCCATGCAGTATCTCCTGAACCAGGCCCATTTGTGTGTCTCTGCACAGCAAGGCAGAGTGTCCAACTCCAGATCACAAGCAAGAGCCACAAGCACCTTCAGAAAATAAATTTAAAAAGACACACAACATTTTAGAGAGGTATCAAAAATATGCAATAAAAACCAGTATGCATTTGATATGAGATGAGCAGCACACAGGCCAGTAGTGCCTGAACAGCCTCAAAGACATGTTAAGTGACTAAGAGCCATCTTCATTACCCTCATGGATGGGGTAACATCAAGTGTAGCCCCACTATCTCATAGGATTTAAGTATCTGATTTCCTCTTTCAAGCCAGAAATTTTCATAACCTCCCTGTGAAAAACATTCCCAGACTGATTACCTTTTCCACATCAAATCCTATGTGCTTAACATTTTACCTTCCATTTCTAAACTGTCTCCTTTCTACAATTCAATGAATTATCAATTGATTTTCAAAGTTTGATTCAATTTCAAATCAATGTTTCAGATTAATATTGTGAAAAACATTACTTCCTCCTTCTATAAACTTCTAAGATTTTCTTTTTGTTAAAATAGGTACACCCTCTTAGTTCCACTTTTATACTACAAAGGAGACTTTTTCACCTTTTATTCTTCTTGCTCTTCTCTAGACTTCCTCAGCTTGTTTATTTTTACTTTGAAGTACAGAGTCTATTTTAGACATTGTCATTTTTTCCAATTGGATGTCAATAAAACCTTCAGAGTACTAAACTAACTAAATAGAAATATACAATACTCCTATTAGGAAAATGCAAAATCACTTATCAAAAAGTGTGCTTACAAGATGTTTTCCTGAGTTTCTCTGCCTAGCTGGGTACACTCTGTTTTTCATTTGTGTATTTTATTCTCCTTTTAGTAGCAGGATTCTGGTTCTGTGTATTTGATTCTTCTTTCAGAAGCAGCATTCTGATTTTGTCAATAAACATTACTGATATAGAATTAAGTGAGGTTAGCACATCTCAAAAAATCCCACAACTATTTTAATGTACCCTTTATTGATTGTACTGTATTACCTTAAAGAAAGGGCTGTGAAGCAATTGTTTGCCACCTCTCACAATGGGGTCTTCATAGTCAAACTGTCGTTGCAAAGCTTCTGGAAGACCTTTAACCAAAGCAGCTAAAGCACTCCCTGTGAAACTCTAGAGACACCACACAATTACAGTTAGTCATAGTGCATGCATTACAGGAAATGCATTATTTAGATGACTGCAACAAAACTTCCCAAACTAAAGGTAGCTGTGTGAAGTACCATTTCCCTCCATTTGTTCAAACAAAATTATTTCTACCCCTTTTTGGCAATTCGAAAAGCACACCTGTTAAGTCTTGGAATTGGCCATTTTTTTCTTTTCTAAACTGGGTTATCTTTACAGACTTGCAGACCTGTGCAAGAAGACTACTCGTTTGTCCATTTCCTATTTTGCCATGAACACAAAAAATATTGTACATAAGGGCTAGCACTTTAATCCTAATGTGAAAAATGGGAAGAGGAGAGCACCAGTGCCTTCTTACCAAAGCTCGTGTTTCTCCCTCATTATCCCCTAGGATGCGGTTGATGTTAATGGACTGGCCAAACTCTGTGGTGAGCAGCTTCCGTAGTCTCTGCAAGGCCCACATTCTGTGGCCAGCAGCTAAGGAAAAATAAGCACACAAGGAAGGTAATTACTAAAACAATCATCCTAACTTCAAAAAACCAGACCTCATTTTAAGGCTGTACTCACCTAAGGCACTCAGTTGAGCACAAGCTGCAAGAGAAGCTGCCAAGCGAGGAACTATGCTCCTGTTGGAAGCAAAATTTAAGCGAAAATCCAACAAACATGTAACCAAATCCATTGAGGGACATGAAAGAATGCAACGATCTGAGAGAAGGTCTTTAGGGCCTGCAAGAAACGAAAAGGAACAACGATAAAAAAAAAAGCTGGGAAAGGTTTGTCCTCAGACTGAAATAAGAACAGAACACAGGCATGATTTAGCTGACCAAACACAGCACTCCAGAGTGGTAGTCTGCATGAGTTATCTATTCTACTTGCCGTTGAAGAAACAGGAAGAAAGATGCACTTTCATGACTTAATTTACATAATTTTAAACCAGATGGATTTTAAAAAGTAAGGGCATTTCAGATGGCTTGTGTCCCAGAAGTATCCTCTCTTCACTGATAAAGAGGCAAACTAGAGTGACTACAAAATATTTTTCTCTCTGCTCTATGTACAAGTGCACCTCTCAGGACTTAAGATGAAAATGCTTCCTAAGTATAAATGAAAATGTTTTCTTAGTATAAATGTAAATGAACTATTCAACTTAGGCATGTAAATACCATGCAGTAAGTGCAGTGTAAAAAGCAAGCAAAATCTACTCTTACACTCCTGTAAATGTTGTATGCGACACCTTACCTGCAGCTGGCATGATAGGATAAACTGTGAATCGCCATCCCCATCCATTCACAGACCCATCACTGATGAACTTCCACTTTAACTCATCCCCTGGAATTCTCAATTCACTAGACCAGTCTGACCACTCACGACCTGTTACAGTAGGCAAGACATACACACTCAGCTGTGCTGTCTGAACCAATACACTAACCACTCATCTGTAGCAATTGGTTAAATATTATAAACATCATACTAATGCATTCAAGAAAAAAAACTCTTGTAAAGTACATGAACAAATGTAAAGATGTTACATTAAGTCTTAAAGAGTTCAAAATCATGTCTCAAAAAGTCCAATTAGCACTGCTAGCATATAGCCTTGTACCACAATGAAGAGGCAGCTACAAGAGCTTACTAAAATCCCTTGTCCTATTTTCAAATTATCTTTCACATTACAAAAATAGATAATAATCTATACATTAAATTAAGCTTTACAGCTTCCAACCAGGGACAAAGTAGAAATCTCTTAGTAATGAAACACCTTTGGGGAAAAATGGGTCAACATGAAAAGCCCACATTTTGACTGCACAGCCAGTAACTACTGAGACCCTTGCACACCATGTAGTGTATGGTTAGGTTCAACATAAAATTTGATGAGATTAAAAATATTCCTACAAAACCTACTACAAATTAATAGTGCTTAAAATCATATCAGAGGTATCAAGATTAAAGATCTGAAGAATTCATGTAGTGTCACATACAAAGGCAAAAACAGGAAACAGAAAGAAAGAGCACCAAGCTATTATTTTGGACATTTGACAGCAGAAGAGCATTCGTGTTGGCCATAGGAAGGCTGAAATTTCTCTAAGTACTACCTGTAAAAGGAAAGAGCTAGCAAAGTAAGTATCCTTTTCCAATTTCTTAAACTACACTTTGATTATACAGATATTCACACATGTTGGCAGGGGTGCTAAACGCTGAGTTTTAAACTCTGTCCGCTCTTTGGAAGAAGTGGACAACTTAATATACACTTCCCAGAAACTCTCTTGTGTCTCCTTCCCAAAGACACAAGATCAGTCTTTGTGTCTAGATCCTACAAACGTTTTAGTTTAAAATTCGGTATCAATTTACACAGGATTTCCTCTCTTTCACTGGCATATCCCTAACAAGAAGTCAGCCAGAGGAGTGCACATTTCATTCAGCATTGAAGAGCGAGTCCCACACGACCCTTTGGAAAAGCCCTCGCTCTGCGCACCTGATCGGACGGACACAATCCTGTTGACGCCATCCATTATGGTGAGCGGATCGTGCCGCCGCTCGGTGGAACACTGGCGGTCAAACTCCACCCTCAGTCCCTCAGCACCTAAGCAGCAACAAAGAGTTCACACATTTCCATAGGGCAACCAATGTCACAGACAAATGCAGTATTTTAGAAATCCACATGAAATCAAACACAGTTGTTTGGAAGCCATAGTGCCCATTAATAAAAAGAATTTATTTTGATTTAATGACATTATTTGCCTGTAATTAGTTCTCACTGCAAGGCTTAAATCACAGCAAGCTCATGCGAGTAGGGGCTAGCAGACAAAACACCATACCAGAACATTCAAAACTAAAGCTGCAAAAGACAAAAAAAGCCTACTTAGACTTAAGGCAGATCATTTACACTTTAGCTCTTTGTTGTCTGTAACTTTTGTTAAGTATTAGGTAAATTACTGAAGGAAGCACTAAATGGAAAGCATTAAAACAAAGAAGTATTTCCATTGCTCAAGATTAGAAGATGAGTTCTCAATTACTAAACCTGAAAAAGACTCAGTCCTTCTCAGTTTTGTAACTGGAGAACAGCAATGATATACAACTGGAATCACACCCAGTGAATGCAGAAATACACACTGTATAGAATCAAGATTTTCATCAGCATGTAAGAAATCAGCTTCAAGAAATACTTTTTAATAGCAACAGGACATACAACATGGCTTTAAAAGTTCAATGCATATTTTTGTGAGCTAAGGAACAATTTAATGCAGGCAGGCTTAAAAATAATTGAGTCTTAGCAACACAACTCTAGGAATTCTGTACCTGGTATTTTAACTGTGCCACTAGAAGATGTATCATCGGTATATGGATGGCTGCTCTCTACCACAACTGGTTGTGAAGAGAGGCGGCCACTTTGTGAATCAGTTGCTACATCTTCTAGTTCTGTAACACAAAGCTCCAACAACATATCAGCAACCTGAGAAAAGAAAAATACACATTTTACAAACTGTATGTTTGAGTAACCCAAGAAATCTAAGTAAATTACCATTCTTTCCAAATTTAAAATACAAAACTTGCTTTTGGAAATCTGATTCATAAACCATCATATTACCTCAAAAATACTTTTTTTGGTAGTATTAAGAGCTAGAAAAGCTCCTAAAACTAAAGTCAAAAAAATCAGTTTTCAGTAAGCAAATGACAACAAAAATAATTGTTTTCCCTTATAGAAAAAGCAAACTACTAAATCTAAGCTATCAAGTGTACACCAGCATAGAGAGGTATAAATATTTAACTAGTACGTAATACTGCAAAATGCTGTTTAGGGAGGACATGCCAAAATATTAATTTTAAAAGAATTTCTAATAAAAATTCTGGCTCCAAAACACAAAAACCTCACACAAACTCAAAGCTGTTCAGTTACTCATTAATAATGATAAAACCCCCCAGAATTAATGAATAAATGCACATACAGTGTGCATGTAAATTGACTGGGAAAACTCAGGCCCAACATAAATATACATAGCTAATCACCACAAATTGGGCAGGGGGAGTAACAGTTTTAAAAATCTTAAAAAAATGTATTGTTACTCATTAGGAAAATTACTAGTTGAAAAATAAAGCTACAAGAAATATTAAACAGCTTTCGGTTCATTAGTGTACACACACATTCTATACATAATTTATTCTATAATAATTTATGACAAAATAAATAATTTTGTCAGCTATGCCAAAAATACTCCCACACCCATGGATACTTTGTAAAGAGTTAGAAGCTTCAGTGCATGAAATGTGAATCTTAACAGTTCAGAAGAATTATTGTATCTCTAACAATACAATATACTAACAGCATTTTTAGCTAGCAATAATGACTGCATCAATTTGAAAAATAAACTCAGATGAAAAAAACCCATCATGGAAGTTCTTAAACTAATGTTCTACAGATCAAGTAAATAGAGCTTGGTTAATAATACAGCTTCATTCCAATACCCACCAACACTTGGTCAATACACTAATACATTCTATCTTAATGTCTAATTGCAGCGTGAAAAATGGAGAAATTAGTCTGCTACTGACATCTGCAGCACATGCAAATATTCACGTAACACTTCCATTAAAATGGTTAGAGCTCACATGCATTTAAGCTCAACTCAAATTTTCTTGTGTAACAAGTTTCTCACTATGCTGAACTGCACTTCCAATCCAAGAAAGTATTCCAGCAAGCTAGTAATAAAAAGGACCCAGTTAAAATTCAAGAGAAACAAAAGCTGACCTGTGGGTAAGCTGTGCCCATGCCAGACAGCACAGCTGAGAGAACATCTCTTCCCTTTTCACCCGCTCGGTTGGACACTGCAAGCTTCAGCAGGTCAACCATGACTCGTGTGTCATCTGGTACCAGGAGACTTGTAAACTCATCCAAGTACTGTGGTTCTGGGCCAGACACCTTACTCTGGCTTTCCACATCCTACAAAAAAAACAAATATCCCTTTGTCTTTGGACAAAATTTTTTAAAATGCAGTCATTTACAGAATAAATTTTAAAGCACAAAAACCAGAAAAACTGCTTGATAAAAGCATGGTAAGGACTTGAGTTTTGAGAAGAGTATTGACAACATTACTTCTTTGGTTTTTGTCATGGTTTCTGCAATAATACTGGCAGCTCCAGGATCATCTGTGACTGGAATGAAAGGACGGGAAGAGGCAGCAGCAGCTGAGGGAGTTACAGCAGATGGTGTCACAGCATCTTCTGAGGGAACAACCTAGCCAGAACAAACAATAACTAATGAAATCTTCAACAAGACACTGTAAAACCTTTAAGAATGTAACTATTTATTAAAAGGGCTAGTGCTCAAAGACAGCAGCAATTTAAAAGCAGCCATAAGTTCAAAGCCAACAGATTCAGTGCCTGTATTTTTAGCTTCTCTTTTATGTTCCTAGCATGGCTAGAACAACAAACGCCACCGTCAATACCAGCTGCTACAAAAATATACAATAAAACATCTGCTTGCAGAGAAGCCTACAAAGCAGAAGGCAAGCCCTGACAATACATATCAAGTTCACAGTTTATAAATACAAAAGATCTCTTCAGTAGCAAGCCTTTTCTTTTTTTCTGCTTTTGTTAACAATTGGGAATCAACATAGTAGAATTTCATTCAGGGCCTCATGTCTACATCGATTGATCTAAGTTTACAAGTAAATTTCATTAAATAATGGTCAAATAATCTGCTATTCTTGACATTTTTTTAGTATCACTCCTGTACAATGAATTTAGTATCTCTAAAATATTGCTAGAAATCATCATGTTTGCATTTAAATGACACAATGCTTTCTGAAAGTTCAAAACTGATCTTACACTAAAATTTTAGTTTTTTCAAATCTGACATGTGCAGAGAACTGAGTGCTGAAATGAGACAATGAAGGATTTTTTTTACTCTCTGCTACTGTCAGACTAATTGAGATATTTGTCAGCTTTACAGTTAAAAACTAACAAAAAAAAAAAAAGTGTCACTTTACCTCCCCTCTCCTGTCCTGCCACGGGTTTGGGCTCAGCCTCTCCTCGATATCTCCTACAAGCACACACTCATCTCCATTTGCAGGGCTTCCTGCACAAGTAGCATCTGATGGGGGGGCTGGTGATGAAGAGGGACATTCTACTGGTGCAATCATACTTGCAGGCATCAATGCTCCAACAACTGCATCCCTGAAATCATTTAGGACAGATTAACATAAACCTAATTATACTCCCTTGCTGAACTTGAAATTTATTAGCTTGTCCTAATAAAAAGGTAAGGCTTCCAGGCTCTAGAATTTAGAGTCTAGTTCATTGTTATCCTCCTTTGGGCCTGACACTTCAATATTTGAGTTTCTCTTTATACATTTTAGCACAAGTACTCCCTTCTCTACTAACAATGACAGACAGCACTGCAAAGTTTTGTTGTTACTTCCACTCTGCCCTCTGCTGCTTCATCCCTGTTATCCATCATGATTTACTTACACAGCTTTTATGTTATTTACTTGAGCATTTCTGAATGAATGATTTTTTTCCCCAGGCAATGGAAACTTTTGTAAACATAACAACATAAATCAAACATCAGCATCAAATAAAATTTAAATGAAGCTTAGGCCCATCCTGAGGAGTTCAAACTTGTTAACTGACTCAAAAGTCCCTAACAGGTGGTAAGCTATGTCATCTTTTGCTCTGTAACAGAAAGAATGTTTTCGTGCCTACCTGGCATACATGATTTGTAATGCAATCAGTATGTGAGACAGTGCCTGCTGTTTGGCAACATTCCCATCAAGTGACAGGAGAATCTTAGCAAGGGAAGGGCGATTTGGCTTGGAACTGTTTGCCCCACTGATTTTGTTACTGGCAGCAGAAGAATCTGCATCTGAAGGAACACCTAAAAAGAGGCAGGGGAAAAAAGAAGGTAAGCATTTTTAATGGCATAATACATAAAAGGAAATGGTTCATCTAATTTCTTGTTAAATCAGAAGAGATGTCTGAAACTAAGAGATTCTTTAACTGCAGTGGCTACAGTTACAATATTAAAGTTAATACTGAGGATTTCCAACAAGGGCTTTCAAAAACTAGTATTTGATATTACTACTCACTTATGAGGATTAAGGCAATACAGACAAAAATATTTTAGTGATCAGCACCTAAAACAAGTTTTACTTACACAAATATTCTGAAATAACAAGAATATTTATTATGTACAAATTGCTCTAGTCATGAAAAAGTTTAATTAGCAAGATGTTTGATGCTATTATATTTAACATAAGACACTGCTGTTTTGATTCCCTAACTCCTAAATCACTTACCTTAGAAACAAGAGATAATGTGTAAGAAGATTAACACTAGTGTAGTGTTCATCTATCATTACCTCCAAAAAGAGAAACTCCTTTGGGTGTTTGAGAACACATGCTGCATTTTAATTTAAAAGTTCCACCTTCACGAATAGTTTTGGTTGGTCTTTTTCTTTACCAGAGGTATATTTTGTTGGTTGGTGATTTCTTTTAAATACCATTTTCTTTGCACTTTTCTATCAACTATTAAACCATACACAAAACAAACACTCCAATGGCAGTAGAGGAAAAACAGTGTAAGGCAACAAATACCAACCAAGATAAGAAGCACCTAAAGGGTCCCTCGCTGTCTGGAAAAGGACTGGTTCATGAACAGATGGCGTGGCTACATCCACCGTTGTCCATGCCACACTGTGGGAAGACCCACAAGCAACCCGAGTGATTTTCTGGCCTTCCAAGCCCTGGACAAGAGTGGGTTTTCTATTGACTGTAGTAGTTCCATTGCCTTGTTGCCCATGGTCATTGTCACCCCAAGCATACACCTGCCAGGAAAAATTTCCACATATTACTTAATTTCATTGCTTATCTCATTTAAATGCTTTCTTAAAAACTCCTAAAAAGAATGTCTGTGATTTGTGCCGGTAATCTAGAACACTTCAGAGAATCTATTGTTGTGACATTCCCCCCCTCCATTAAATAATGCAGGCATTATAATACATTAAAAGAAAAAAAAAATCAATTAAAGCAGCACTTTATCAGATGATTCAGAAAGTCATTATGATCGCTGAATCATAATTGATCAGTTGATTCATAAAACACTCCATGTTCACAGTAAGTTGGAAGAATTAATTGTTTAGAAATTACATTGGAGATCTGAAAAAATATTATGATAAAGCTGAAAAATGTGTCCAGAATACTGCCTGCTGCTGCATTTCCAAAGAAAGAAGCAGAAAATTGATCATGAGATAACAGAAAGAAAACACTATTAAAGCTACTAAAACAAAAGTATTTCAACTCCAAGACTAATATTTTAAATACAAACACACATTTTAAATTAGTCATGCTTATATTTATGCAGGACTTGTAAAAGAAAATTTTATTTCCTTTAATCAGCACCAACACTGTTATACTTTCCTTCCTAAAGAGTTTATTCCCTTCTGCATCAAGGAAAGAAGGGAAAGGAGGGATGCACAACATACCTGTCCAGTGTCAGTCACTGCCAGACAGTGGAGTGCCCCCACAGCCACGTGCACAATCTTTTTACCCCTCAGTCCTTCCACAACCTGCGGCTTTCGCACATGCACATCTGTGCCATGGCCTAGCCTGAAGTAGTCACCCTTACCCCTGCAACAGACAGTAAATGTAACACTCAGAACAACACTGTTTACACATTCCTCCTCAATGCAGGTTTCCAACCGAATATACTTCATTTATCACTGCCTGAAACACACACACCAACTAGCAAATGCTTTAAAACTGAATCCCAAAGGCGTAAGAATGAGAGGGTAAGTGCAGTTCTATCACACTGTAGCTTCTCAACTCAATACAGAAGAGCATGATTATGACTATTTTTTATATGCAAAGAAACTGGCATTACATTTAATTTCTTCTGCTGCAAAAACATTGCAATTATAAACACAAAATTCACATGGTTTGATAAGACTTGGGCATATTTAACTACTGAGGATAAACCTAACAAAACAGAACCTTTAAACTTAAGTCTGCTCCAATGGAAAAAATATACAGGGATCTAAAAATGTTTTCAGAATTGAGATTTTTCACATTGTTGGAATCCTCAATATAGATTCTCAAGTCTCAATAATTTAAATTCTTCCAAAATTCTTATACACAAACTGCACTAAAAAAAAAGAGCATACACAAAAGTAATGTAAACACCTTAAAATGCCTCTAACGAGAATGTCAGTAAAGAAGAAAAACACCCTCATATTTCTTCCACTCTATTTTTATAGTAACCATTCACTTAGTTCTTTTCCTCACCACCGATTTTTTGGAAGAAAGGTTATATTATGCTGGAGAGAAACGTACATAAGTACTGTTATCTACCTCAAGTTATAATCCAGAAATGATGATTTTTTTCCTCAAACTATTACAAATTAAAGAAAAATAAAGCAATTCAGCCATCCCCAGCTGCAACAGACCCAAAAATCTACTTGTAGATCTGTAATGCCATGAAATAGCTATAGATTTCTGACTAGACGTAACAGTGCTAAGAAAAACTAGGGAAAGGAAGAAATGAACAAGAATTTTGGCATGAGTTCTTAAAAAAAACCAAAAAACCTGTCAAATTATCCTTCCTTTTGCTCATTTTGCCACTACAAAAAAAAAAAAATAATCGGAGGGAGAGCAAGAAATACAGTTCCCAATGGCCATTCTGAAAAACATCATCTCTGTTAAATTCTCTCCCCTTCAACAATAATAGTAACTTATAAAAATGAAAATTTCAAGGATTTCTCTTCATGTTATTCAGCAACTGCTGACAACACAACAAAAATGATTGGTTTAAGTCTACTTAGTTTTGGTATACACCAAATAGGTCACAGTCTTATTACACAAGGATGGGGTAAGACCTTGATCTGATTAGTGCTCTGAAGTTGATCTGCAATGCAGTAAGCTCTCAGATTTTACAAAAAGGTTTATAAATTCAAAAAGCCAGATTTGTGTTCAAAGCAAAACAGAAGCAAGCAGGCAAATAGGAGAAAAGTAAACCATATCTGAGTAGCTCTCAGTGATCATCTCATACTAATTCTTGCTCCAAGGCATCACTACTCACAAATCAGTGGCCTTCTGAGCAGCAACAAGCTGTTGTTGTGTTCCTGCGTTGTGTTCCCAAGAAAGTTCTTCTCATCTGCTCTTAATTTCAGCTTACTTCCTTACTCTCCTGCATCCTTACTCTCTCAAGTCTCTGCTTTAGCTGCATCCTTACTCTCTCAACTCTCTGCTTTAGCTGACAGCTTGATAGTCCAAGCTAGGGCTCTCAAGTTTTCTTTTTTTCCTCTCCACTCTCAACATTCCTTTACATGTCTCAGAAGAAGAAGAAATGACCTTCCCTTTCTGCCACTTATTCAGTAGGAGCCAGGCATTCTAACAGAGTACAGAAAACAAGAAAGCATACTACAGACACAGTGTTAGCGACTGAATGGATGCAGCTCACCTGGAAGAGCTGCCAATTTAAAAGACAAAGCACACAGATTAGGCACAAATTGAGTCGAATACCATTAAACACTGCACATAGTTAGCAAGTGCTTTGTTAATACTTCCAGTTAAATGTAACCTACCATGTCCATACCACTCCTGACTTGGTCAGTGCCAACGAGAACTGTGCACCACACTCAATCTGACAAACGCCTTGGCCGTTCAGTCTTTCAATGTTCTGAGGAATGTTGCATCCTTCACTTCCTCCTCGGCCCAGTTTTCCAAAATCACCATCACCCCAAGAAAACACCAAACCTAACAAACATCAAATTGCAGGTCAAACAATGATCACAGTACTCCCATGTGCCAGAAAGCTTCTGAAGCAGGATACTCCTACCTTCATCTGTCAGAGCAAGAGTCTGAGCATCTCTGCTTCCACATGCAACCTGAATGACTCGGTGACCAAGGAGCACTTTAACCTACAAAACAAAAGGAGTAAGAAAGAAGTTTTCAAAGCAATTATGTTTAAAAAACTTACAAACATTTCCAAGGTCTTATGACTCATCTTGGTCACTATGCCCAGCCTGAACAAAGAACTATCCAGCCATACTCAGAATCCAACATTGTTACATGGTAGCTTCCAGCTATGTATCAAAAGAGATGCAGGACATGAAAGCTGAAAGCAGCACTGGCCATTTTACATCACCTTCCAAGAAAGAGACTGGATCTTTTCAGCCTTTCTGAAATAGCTTTACTTTCACTAGAGGTATGGGTACCAAAACCTAATTTGCATCACTCCAAAACAATGTCTTCATACTGCCTTCATGTTTTCTGTTATTTTAGCTGCATGCTGCTGTCATTTGTTAAACATATTTGCATTTCATCAGAAACAAGAAGCATTGATTTTACCATCTTAGGCTTCAGCTGTGTGGTATTATCTCCATGTCCTAGTCTTCCATACTCTCCGAGCCCCCAGGTATACAGTTCACCACTAGAGGTAATAGCAGCACTGTGGGAACTGCCACAGGCAATATCACGGATGCGTTTGGTTTTCAATGCTTCAATCAGCCTGGGTTTATCACAGTTCCTGGAGAAAATCAACAACAAATCCATTGTGTTAATCATAAAACAGCCACAGAATATACTCCAAGTGTTGCAACACAAATTGTGCAATAACTGAAAGTAATCTCAACATAAAGTATTCCAAGGCGTATTCTTTAGCAGCACCATAAATCCAAAGTTTACACTGTTTTAATGTACTTCAAAGTTTATTTAAAGAGTATTTTATGTACATGCTGCCAAACTTAGGTGAGAAATTCAAAATGTCATCATGATGAATCAATTAAACAGTGCATAATAGAAAGTGAAAACCAATTTCCCGTCACTCCCAAAGCTGAGGGACTTATTAGGAGTGGACACACAGTAACATTAACAGATTATACTCCCATCCCAACTTTGCTCTTCACAATAGAGAAATCAAAACTAGAATTGACTGTTAAGACTTTTATGTGAGTACTGCTAACATTTATTCTTCATGTGGTTAATTCCACAAAAAATTCAACTCAAGATTTTCTAATATTGGCTGTACCAGAACCACTAACAAGATTCCATAAAATTATGCATGGCTTCTGGAAATACTGCCCCTATGAAATGGCCAGAAGTTCCAAATCTCACTTTCAGTAAAATTACATAAAACATGAGGCAGTTGAGCAATAAACAGTAATACTGCTCTCATCTGGACTTTCCATTAGTCTGACCTAGCCTTATAAACATTTATTTGCTGTAACACATTAACCATCTGATTTAATTTTGTATGTATTATGGGCAGGTCCTCAAAATACATCAGAATGACAAAAATATTCACTCATGGGCTTTGTTTGTCAGGGTTTTTTTTCTTTCAAAATACTGTTCTGTGGGTCCATACAAAGTAAAACCTGAGAAAATTTGAATTTTTCACAAAGCTGTCACGTGGAAGATTAAACTATGTATTACTAAAAAGTGGAAGAAGCTTATTTCTGGCTAACACTTCTGTGAACTGAAGTCTAAAGGAAAGGGCTATGAAATGACAGCTTAAATTATGAACTGTTACAGCTGTTACAGCTCAGGAATATAAAATTGCTATGCTTTAACTACTCAAGTGACCTCTGAAAACCATACCTTATAAAAGTAACCACAAATTACACATCTAAAAGCATGGAATTTCATCACTAAAATTTGAAAATACCAGTCAAGATTTTATCCATCTAAGTATTACGTTAGCTGAATGCCTTCTATGCCTCCTTTCTAAATGGCTGAAGCCTGCTACAAATGCTGCACCATAAATTGGAATATACTGTGGAAAAAAGTCTTGTCTACAACACATTTTTTTACTTCCGTATTTAAAAATACTGTTTTTGTCAATAGTGGTGGTCAGCTGTGCTGTAACATTCAACACAAATCTTTTACTGAAATATGGACAAATGTAGTATCCTTACATTCGACTGAAGTGACCAAGTTTTCCATCATCTCCTTCACCCCATGAAAACACCTTTCCATCAACAGTTAATGCCATAGCATGCCGGCCACCTAAAATTGCAAACATAAATTTACATTTTTAAGCTTTCAAGCAGACAGCAGGTCTTAGCAACAATTTTACATTGCTGTTCTTGTACAAATGCAACTGTACGAGCTTTTCAGGTACATGGACATTACTTATTTTCTTTGGAGCTTTTATGTGATTTAATTTAAAATAAAAAAAAACTTTTCTGATAGTAGGTCTCCTGGCACATTAATAAAAAAAAAAAAAAAAAAAAAAAAAAAAA
>WEIU01014032.1:23810-58384 GCA_013389925.1 Aegithalos caudatus
TAATCACTCAACTTTCTACTTTCAGAGCTGCAAGAAAAAATAATGAGAAAAACAAACTCACTGGAAATATTAAAAATTAAAACACTTCATTTGAAACAAATGGAAACACTAAAGTTACCTTCCAGCAGATAAGAAAACTTGCATGGTTTAAATTTACTGATTTTAGTAACCGAACCATTAATCTGACATTGTATACAACAGACAGAAATCAATAACTTCTCTTTATTAAAAAAACCCAAAAATCTGATATGCTAGGGCATCACAGCACCCAAGAAAACTGCAAAGCAACTATTTTCAGGCTTAATAAGTTATGTTTATGTATATAAAGATAGCAATAGTCAGTACCTGAGTGAACAGCCACCTTCTTTACCACATAGTTGCTGAGAGCTGTAATCTGGCGGGGAATAGGCACTGTTCCACTAGATATTCCTAAACCCAGCCTTCCATTTGTGGCTTCTCCACAGGCATACACTTTACCCTCTACAGTCACTAAAATGAAGAAAAAAGTTTGCAATACTATTAGTTTTTCACAATTCGAAATCTGTTTCTTCCCTTAAAAAATTATATTTATTTTAAATTTATATTACCTGCAAAAAGGCTTTTGGATCCTCCAGCGACTTGCACAACATTCAAGGCAGACAGGGTTTCAGAAAAGGAAGGGACTTTTATCTAGAACAGACAGGAAATAAAAATCATTAAAATTCCCTTTAATGTTTTACACTTTAAAGAGAAGAGCTCTTAAGTGATAAACCAGTTAATCTAACAAGTACTTTCAGATGCTTCACACATGCCAATTAATATTACACCAGGCAAAAGACAAAAACCAATTAAAAAAATTAATACTGAAACTATGATAAATATAAAATCTGAGAAAAAATGAAAGTCTATATAAAGAAGTACTTTCTTTTAGTAAAGTTTTCTTGAGAAAACTAAAGAAAACAGGAAAGGTTAACTTTTTGATTCCTCAAAGGTACTCTATGGATACAATATTATACTTTCACAACATCAACTGAAGAAATACTCTCAACATAATTTTCACATTAACGAATGATGTTTTAAATTGACTATGCATTTGCAATGTATCTCATCTTGTATTATACTAAAATTACATGTAAATGGCTGCACACTGAACTATAGGGCTGAAATTCCTATTGTACAATTGCCAGGTGCAATACATAAGAAAGTTCAACAAAAGTTTTATTTTATGCACGTGAACTTAACAGGAACAGAATATGCAGAATGTTACACATTTTTTAAACAATTAGTTCATTATCGTCTAAAACAAATGATTGAGTGGCTGCTAAAAATCAAGCCAGATTTCAGAGTAACAACCAAAATAAAAACTTTCTTCAATTTTCTACCCAGCAGATATCTACATGTCTTAAACTCTAAAAAGCCACCAAAACCTACTCCTTGTAGCTTTCAGTAATTAACTGTAAAATTCTGATCAAGTCTGAAATTTAAGTTGTGTAATTGTATATTTTATTTTTCACTGTTTCTCTTTTGTACCTAAGTGCAAAAACAACATACCTTGGAACCTTTTAGCCCTCCCAATTGGTCTTTGTCATTCAGTCCCCAAACAAAAACTTTGGTTCTTATTGTAGCTGCTGATTCAAGCCCAGCTGCCTTCTTTCTAACAAGACTGAACATATTAAGAAAAAAAAAAAACATGGTCAGTTTAGCAAACAGCATGCTGAAACATAGGCACTTCTTTACTGTATGTATTTTTACAGTTTGGAGCAGTTTCAGTACTTAAACTAGACTACCAGAGTTGGGAAAAAAAAAAGATAAAGAAAACCAAACCACCTGCCACATATCAAATATAAGCACATCAAGTTTTTGGCTCAGTTTCCAACTCCAAGTACACTGCAAAAGGGCATGAGTCACACAAAATGTTACACCTCACCAATGTGAGCATATCAGAGAATGTATTTATTGACAGAGCATCTACATACAATTCCAATAAACTAAGATACTGATTTCTCTTTACTACCATTCAACCTAATTAATGTGTTCTTCCTCCAACCATCTCCAGTTACAGAAATATATAGACACTAAGGTTCTTTACCATTTCCCCCTGTCTTCACCACTGCAGTTACCTACCTCCCAGTGTTAGCTTTATCATCATCCTCTTCCTCATTATCAGAAGCCAGGAAAGGGACTGCAGCCAAATCTTCATCCTCGGCACGTATACGTCCCAGTATGCTGAGGCCATGTATTTTGCAATCAATGCCGGAGCTTCTGCACTGCTTGATTGCAATTTCAATATATCTGTGGTACTAAGAAGAAAAAATACTCTATTGACATCTTTTGGGTTCTATGTAACTTCATAAATCATAGGAAAGAATTAGAACTTTTGCTTGACTTTGTCACTTTTAGAAAATGAATCTGTCACTTTAAATGCTTGTTGTTTCAGCTCTAAATAATTCAGGCTTTATCATTAACATATGGCCTCATTCATATGAGAAATTTCACTCCCAACTTCGCAGAATTCATTTTGCATTTCTCCTTGCTGTTGCTAGGAAAGATGAGAATTGCTATCCAAAATTATGCCCAAAATATAAGTTTATTGGAATGTCTTACTGGTTCACAGGTATACTGATTAACATAAAACTCCTAAAATATCTAAGTCTATTATAGTGTTACTTTATGATTATGGTAAATTATTAACTTTACTAACTTGCCAGAAATACTGCTAAGTTAAGAGGAAAAATAAAATACTAGGCTTTAATGATCACAACAATACTTTTCATCCATCTCTTGCAGCACAGTATTTTTCTGTTGCACACAAGAGCAATTCTCACACAAACTTCACTTACTTCAGTACAATCACTGAGTAGAGGCACTGTGGTGTCTGTAGGATTTATATTGATTGTCTTTAGCTCTATAAGGTTATTTAAGGAATTACCCCCTAGAAAACAAAACACAGAACGAAAAACATTTTAGGATATGGTGTTTGTTTTACATACAGGCACTGGGCATGTTAACAAAAACCAGATAAATACCTGCTGTTGGATGCAAAAAAAATTTTTTTTGACTTCCTGGAGAACATACACATACCTGAAACTACAACTAAGGAGGGCATGTAGCTGCTGTCTGCAGGGTCCACTATCATCTTTAGTCTGTGAACAAGAACATCTGGAAAAATCTCCAAGCGAATCCAGTGCTAGTGGAAACACAGAATTTCATTTTTAGTAGTATTGTAATGACCACCATATGATTAAAAAGAATAAATAAGGGAAGTTTTTGAAGAAAGAATGGAAAACATCTCTGAATAGTACAGAACAGCTGCAATATATGGCAACTGGCCAAAGCAAAGTGACCTTGTGAACTTCTTGCTTGTCCTACCTCCAGTTACAAGAGAAACAGTAGTAGCAAACGATTTATTTCAGCCAAGACCAACACCATTGAGAACACAGAAAGCACAGTACCACTGGAGGTTAAATAATGGGACATAGTGTAAGTAATAGGTTACAGCCTGTAGAAAACCTGGAGTAGGGGTACTTGATATTCTCAGCATGGCCATCAAAAGAGCATCAAAACACACTGGACAGATGCCCAGCTGCAAATCCTGGTGCCAAGGCTGGTCCCAAAGCACTGCTTCCAGCCAATGAAACTGGTAAACCATTAAATAAGGAACAACGCCTTGTTTATATATTTTATAAATTATCTGGCTTCAGGAGTCAAATGTACATTAAGCAACTTTTCCAATGACACTAACCCAGGAGAAGCTGTTGACTCCCCTCAAAAGCTGAGAGGCTTTGATAGACTAAAGGGCAGAGTAATCATCAATTGTATGAAATTTAACCAGGGCAAGCGTGGCATTCTCCACCTGGGATGGGGTAATTCTGCTTATATTTACAAACTGGGGAATGAGAGGCTGGAGAGCAGCCCCACAGAAAGAGAGCTGGGAGTCCTAGTGGATGAACAGCTGAACGTGGGTCACCATGTGCACTCACAGTACAGAAAGGGCTGCATCAAAAGAGCAGTGACCAGCAGGTCAAGGGAGGGGATTCTCCCCCTCCACTCTGCTCCTGTGAGACCCCACCTGGAGTGCTGCAACCAGCTCTGGGGGCCTCAGCACAAAAACCCCTCATGGACCTGGTAGAGTGGGTCAGAAAAGGGCCACAAAAGCAATCAGGGAGATGGGTCACCTCTCCCAACAAAGACAGGCTGAGAGAGGTTATTCAGCCTGGAGAAGGGAAGGCTCTGGGGAGATCCTTTTAAGCATGAACTACACCAGAAAAAGCATTTAGGGCTTAAAGTTACCTTTCCTTGTGAACCAGAAGACTGCCAGCACTGCTCACTACCATCAATAAGACGGGAAGCCTGATTCACAGAGGATGAGACATTCAAATTCTTGACTATCCTTGACCAATCATCCAGTAACATTCCCCGCTGGCTGCTGTGCCGTCTCTTCAGCTGCTTGCCAGAACGCCCACTGAACACAGGAGACTGACCTGCATGGTTAAGTGACACATTAAGCATGCACCTCTCAAAGAAAATTGCTTTTTTTTCTGTATTTTGAAACCCATGAGCAGGGTGAAAGGAAATCAACAAATCCAACATTTTGGCTACGTGGGCTACATTTAGAACACTGGCACATGTCACATCAGCATGGTAATACTACACAGTACACAACACTCGTGCTGAAAGGGCGTAGCTCCTTTTTCTAAAGGAGCTCCAACTTTACAAGTTCTTGACTAGACACCTACTTGAAAAGGTCCTTCCCTTTAAAAGACAGATCAAAATTTATGATAATATGTAATTCAAAATACAGGCTCACAGCACAGGAATTTTTTACACCACTACAGCATATGAAAAACATGCAACTAAATCTCAAAAAAAAATCCTCTACCAAAGAACAGAAATAGAAAAGTTGGAACACTGGAAAATTCAAATCTTGTTCTAGAAGAAAGTGGTTTAGTGAGATGTAGACTTCCTTCCTGCAAAAACCTTACTTCCCACTTCCCTTCACTGATTTTGTAGCATATAGAAATCTTGACGAAAAGAATATTGCAACTCCTCTGCCCTACAGGGCAAGGGGAAGGATCACAGATTCACACCATTCTAGCTGCACAGCCATATCAACTGACTTATTAAATGAATGTCTTTCTTGCCTATTAGACAAACCATTATGCACACACAACTCATGTTCACAATCTCTAGAGGAGAATCAGGTTTACTCATTTTCCAAAACAATTACACTGGTAATGTGTAAATACAAAGATATTTAGTCCAGAAGCCAGCATCATCATGCCAATACTAAGGATGAGAATAATTGTTAGACAGGTGGATGGGAAACAAATAAAACAAACTGTCAGGTAAGTTTTGCATAACAATGCAAAGCCCAAAATTTTTGGAGCTAAAATGTTCTTGCCCAAGGGAGGAAAAAAAAAAAGTCTGATTATGAGTCTTTCAAAAGGCTTTCCTTTCCCACCACACTCCTCTGGAGCCTCCACATCACAGAAGAAATGAGGCAACAGCCATCACACACTGACAGTCAAAATAGCTCAAGAGCAACTGAGGCATAAGAAGGCATCTCGGGTATTTCCAGCTGCCCCTGGCACCATGAAGATTCCACTCATCTGCATTTAATGTAGATCAGGCTGACAGCAGAAGGCAGGAGGATTAGAAAATTACACATTTTACTCTTGGTAAGTAAAAATGCCATTCTGATACACAGTTACTGTCACACAGACACTTTTTAAACTTTTGAACACTAAAAAAAGGCTTAGGGGTTAACGTTTTGTTGTAGTCCACCACATGCAATTGTAGCAGTACTATAAATGTTTTATTGTCTAGGGAGTCAATCTGAACAACTAATTTCATCATATTAAGGAGCTGAAATTTAAAATTGTTTCCTTCAAAACAAATGCATTTTAAATTTATCTAAGAAACACCAAGATGACAAAACTTACCTGGTTCATTTATTCTGCCAAAAGTATGTCGGGTGTTATGCTTCCTGGTTTTAAAACACGTTTCACAGAAGTCAAAATCATCACAGTTTCTGCATTTGAATCTAGGCCCATTGATAGGAAACATCTGACAGCCATCACACCTGATTTGACAAGAGAAGAATAAGTCAATATGGTACAAGTTAATAATTAACATGAGACAAGATAACAGCATCAAGCAAGACAATGAGATAAAGGATAAACCCTGTACATTAAGACAAAAGTAAACCATAGCTTACGTGACTCCAGGATGAACGCTGGGGACCAATTCCATTTCTGACAACAAGCCAGTCCAATGTGACTGCTGAGGAAAGTCTACAATAACATCTTTTCCATTGGCACTAAATGCTGTGACAAAAACATGGAGAAAATACAAGTTGTTGCAAATCTCTATATAATGAAGTGGAAAGTCCTTAGAGTAGCATCCCATTTGCATTCCTCTACTCTAATTTTTTCTTAATTTTATTTAGAAGCAGTTCCCAAGCAAACACAAATACTGTATGACCAAAATCTGTACCTCTTCAAAGAACTTGTTTGCCAAAGACTGCCTCAATAACATCCCTTACAGCTTGACACCAATGCATCCCACTTTCTCCTCTCTTCCTTATGAAGCCTTCAAGTTACAATTACTTTTTAAAGAAAAACCGTTTGTAGTTCATCCAAAGTGTAAAAGAGAACTACAACAAGAAGCTGCACAGATGCTTAAAGACTTTTACTGCGTGCAAATGAAGTGTCTCAAAAGCAGATGGACACACTAACAAAATGGGCTGCCACAGAATACATGTCTATGATTCACCACACACTTTAAATGCATTCTATATTCCCTATCACCATACAACACTCCACAAAACAGTGTGATTTTTAAGTGTGTCTAGAAGAAAGCCAGCGTGGTTTTGAGTTTATAACCTCCCCATGCCCCATTTTGCACACACACTACCTTTGACGATGCCCACACTTCGGTGAGTGACTGATCCCCACTTGTATTTGGGCGTGGTGACAGAGCTCTTCACACGCACTTTGTCACCTATCTTGATATGAGAGGCAGAGCTCTGCGGCGGGAATCCTAACAGATGCAAGAATAAATGTATAGTGAGTGGGGTTTCCCCCTGCAAAAATGCATCTCCTTTAGTCTACCATTCACATTTTAGTTAAAAGCAGCCAGAAGAGAACTCACCTAAAAGCTCAACATGGATATATCTGACCCAGTAAGTCCCACCCTTTTGTTGCCAATCACACTGCACATTCAGGTCATGCAATCCATCTCGATCCAATTTAATAACTTTGCCTACATCTCCTTCGCAAACCTCCTCATAGGTTCTGCAGCACCTAACCATCATCCCCACCTAGGGAAAAAAGGACAACAGAATGCAACAGTTCTGTAAAACCATTAGTACCAACAGAAAAGCAGTGTCTGTGTTGTTTTTGATCATCATACTTACCTGAATATTCTCCCTAACATAGACAGCATAGTCATCATTGCTTAAGAAATCAGCTCGTTTCTTATAGGTCTGGCTCTCTGTTACAACAGCACCACTTGACTGGAAAAAAAAGCCAAAATAAATATGAAACAATTACAAAATGCATTTTCAATTCAGATAAATAAGATTGTTGGCAAAGAATGAAGATAACCCAACAAAAATAAACCCATACAACATCCCAGTTGCAGGCCAAAATGGGAAAAAACTACAACAGGTTCAACTCACTACAAGGATAACATTTATGATCTACTTCATTTTAAGTTAAAATTTACTTTCCAAAATTACTGATCAAGGAACATAGATGCCAATTTTCAAAATGTTTGAAAGACGCTGCAAGTTGCTTCTATGTAACCCGATTGCTAAGGAAAATCAGAACAGAGAGGATTTATCACTACTCTAATTAGCCTTGAAGATACATGTTCACATTTCACTTCTTAGGACATTTGTTGGGAGAGGATAAAAAAGAAAGAAAAGTGGTGAATGGTAACCTCTAACATAAAGCTTACAAACTTTTTTTTAGCTAGTACAATGAGATTTAAAGCACTCCTTTAAAAAAACAAGCTAAAAAATAAAATTGTAGTTATTAAAATTATTCTTTTCAAGATTTGATTCATTTTTTAAGAGAACTGCATTCCAGCTCTAAGGAGAATTTTCAGAAAATTTTGTTCTATTCTGAGTATTAAATGGTTTTTTTTCATTAAAGCCAATATACAGCAGCTTTTCACTGCAATACTGATAAAGACAGCAAAAGCTGTCAAGGTAATTTCCTTCAAAATATAATGCATCACTTTCAATTATAAAAACCCACATGTGCATGAAAACGCAAGTCCTTCAAGGATAAACAGAAATATAAAACCCATTTAATTTTATTGGCATGTTCTTTCTTGAAACAGTTTTTGAAACTCAACAAAAGACTAATACAAATTCACATTAAAGCTATCACACTCAACAGTCACTGTAACAGTAATTTTATCAGTAAGTGGAAAAAGCTTTTATAAGGAAAAGGCTGTTATTTAATAGACTTCTTTGGCATTTATTCACTAGTTCTTCAGTCCTTCCTTGTAGGTAACATATGTTTGTTTTTCAGAGCACGGGAAAGGAGAAGGGAGAAATCCTTTGCCAATATTACACTGTATCAACTATTTTTGAAGAAACTAAGAGCATCTATCAGGGATGTTGGAACTACCGCCCATGAAACATCTACCTGCATTCTACTCTCCCCTGTGCTAACTCACAAAGTATTTATGGATTATTTTCAGTTTTATTGTCATGTATTAGAAACACAGGGCAAACATGATCCTTGTTACTGTTTTGAAAGCTTGGGACAGCAGGTCGTCCCTGTACTCCTGCCATTTTCCCAAAAAGGGAAGAATGACAAAATTTGCAGCTAGCTAGCATAACTTAAACTTACTAAGTTAATACTCACAACAGGACAAGCAGCTTCAGCTTCTTCCACTTCTTCTGCTATTTCCTCATCTGAATACTCATCAGAGATAGTATCAGCATCAGAAAGATCCGTAATTTGAACATCAGGGTGATCCAACAGCCAGCCAACTAAGGCTTCCACTCCTAACACAGAAAACAAACTCAGTTTGTCTCCAAGGGATCCTTTGACATTCTTAAGCTTGTATCCAAAAACAGGATAACAACTACTCCCTCACAAGTACTGTTTTAATCAGCTTTCTTCTCCTTCTAATATTCTTCATTTTATTAAACAAAATACCTGGTAATCCAGAAGCACTTCCAGAAGTTCCCGACAGAGATTTTAGTGCAAATTCTATGTTTTTCCTAGGAAATCCCATTTCCATAAGTTGAACTACAATGGGGAGGGGTGGAATTGGAGATTGCTTGCGTTTCTTCACTTTTGTGGGTCGGATATGTTGCACTGTGATGGGTGTTGTAGCTTCACTAGAGCTGCAGTCTTCAAACAGTGGAGTTGAAGGATGTGTAGACTCTACAGCCAGATACTGGCACACTGCCAAAGCAGCAGCCTAGAGGAGAACAAATAAAGCAGTCCAAGCAAAACAAGAATATTTAGTACATTTGTGTGGGTGAACATGCATGCCTTAAATTAAACATTATTTGCCCAAAAGGGTCCCGTGTCACTTCTTTTCTAAATCAATAGTTTAATAGGCTTCAACTGGAATGTGAATTATAAAGAGTTATTTCTTAGGTTACTTAGCAGAAAACACAGACTCTACCTCAAGCTCCTGTTTGTCAAATATGGCTTTCACAGGTGATGGTTGTGTAGCAGATGACAAAAGTTGCTGCAAAAGGATCATGGGAGGCTGAGGTCCTTCAGGAGACATATCTCCTATGTCGGGAGAGGCAACTGCTCCATCCTCTTAAAGAAAAACATTATTTTAGCCAAAACCATGTAACACAGCCAATCAGGAGACTTATTCTAGGCCTTATTTTTATTTTTACATATTTCTTCTCCAAAGACACAAAGTATTTAAGACTATATGTACCACAATCTCCGTTCAAAAAAGGCAAGCAGAAAATCTGTAGATAATATATTTATTAAAATACACCTAAGACATGTCTAACCCAGTGGACAGTGAATTTGCACCTTGTGTCTTTTGAGTCCACCTTTTTTGCAATAAGTATTACTTATTACTCCTACTATTAGTAGGAGGTACTTCCAGCATAAACCACTTGATACAGACAACCAAGCATTTTAGTGATCCCAAAACCATGGTGCTTGCTTTCTGGATTTCCTTTGAAATATAATGCATTAATTATAGGAGTTATTTTCCCTATAATGTACCTCTTGGGAAGAGTTTCTTTAGGTATTCATTGTCCCTTCAAAACAGGATACTTTTATTGAACCAATTTGCACACAATTCTGCACCTTTCATATTTAATTTTGTATTCCTGTTGCCATAAACATTTGTGTTTCCTAAATCTTTACTGTGACTGTCACACAAAAATGTTCTCTCTTCATTAAACAATAATAAAACAGTTAACAGTCCCCAACATGTGTTGTTCTGGTTAAAAAAAAAAAAAAANAAAAGTTGTTTTTTTGATAAAAAAAAAAAAAAAAAAAAAAAAGTGGTACTTTTTTTCCCTTTTAAAAATGATGGTAAGAGTGAAACCATGCACCATTCCTAAAAAAAAAAACAAAACTGTAGGTTCTGCTGACTTAAAAATCTGGCAATTGACAAAAAATCCCACAGAAATATCCATATAAGACAAATATGTTATTATATTTAAAGATACTGAATGCTTCACAAATATCCAAGGAAGTAATATATACTCCAAAGGCATTGATAACTATCCTAAAAGCTGAGACAGTTATTGTATTTATTTTTACAGGTAGAAGAAATAATTCAAATTATTAGAAATACAACTCCTTCAACTCCTTTAATATTATGGTTAAGAAATTGTATTTCTATACTTGTTTCACTGGAAATTGCAAGACATTTGAAGTAAAATCAAAAGCCAGTTTTATCTTTTGAAGCAGAAAAATAAAACCACTGCAAAAAGTATTAAGTATTTTAAAATTACTTACAAAGCTTACTAACTATAGAAGACCTACAAATCTAGCTAGCTCCAGTACTTTGAGCTTCAAACATTTGATGTTCTTAGTTTTCAAAATTTAAGTTAAAAAGTCAAAATCTTTTTAACATAGAAGCTTAAAACATGATGAATTTTAAATTTTAATCTTTAGTGAGCAAACTGAATTTCTACCGTTCAACTGCCGCTAGCAAGGGTTACAGTCACATACTCTATCTACCATCTAAACAAAGACCAGCACAGTCAGGTAGCATTTCAGAATACCTGCAGGATTTAATGCAGACTCCTGAACAGCTGGCTGAGATAAGATCTGCCTTAGGGTATCCTGGTGAGAAAGCAGAGCTCGTCCTGCTTTTAGTATGTACAGCTTTAACTGCTGGCACCGCAGCAGATCCAGATCAACTTGACCTATCAGAAATATTAAACAGCCATTAGTGATAGAAATCTGTTGTATTAGAGAGCAAAGATTATCATTCACACAACCTCAGCCCAAATATCTGTTTACATCTTAACTCACTGCGTACTGCTCACAAGTCAGTTGAAACAGCACACGGATCCAAAGTCTGCATTTTGCAAGTTGTATGACTCATGGTATTAAAAATACTGCCTTCCTACTTTTCACACCCTGGATAATAATACAGCTGATTTATAACACAGCAAGTGCAGCTGAGATGTTACATGGATCCAGTATTCTAAACAACTCAGTAGAGTAACATCAGTCCCAAACCTTATTTACATTTTCCCACCAAACATACTTCACTTACAGTGCAGAGCAATTCACCATCTAGCTAAACTTGCCTCTTAAGTTCCTATTACCCAGTGCTGAGTAAGAAAACAGGTGAGATTCCTGGACACCCTTTTCCTTATCTATGTTTGCTAATACTAGTATTTTTCTCAGAGCATATTCATCTACTTCCAAAGAAAACAAATAGCAAAAAGCCCCCAGCTGTACCTGAAAGACCTTGATTGGGTGACTTCATTCTTTGTTTTTCTATTTTACTTCCAGCCAGATTTACTAGTTGAGCCCAAATGGATAGCATAGGTTCAGTGAAAGGCAAGTTGTTCACATTAAAAGCCACAACTGGAAGCTAGACAATGGGGAAAGAACCAGACAAAAAAATTAACAAAAAAACAGGTAAGCATTTTCCTAAAATCTTACAAAGTCATTAAAAAGTTTCAATGGCTATTAACTGCAGAAGAGGAAAAGTAGCATTTGTCTTACTGCTCTTGACCAGGAACAACTAGAGAGGATTTGTATCCCCTGTACAGCTCCTAAGCCTGTATTGATTGGCACCACACAATTGCAGGTCTTCTTAGTGAAAAAGAACAGAGAAGAAGGAACTCCAGACTCTGAAGCAGACCAAGCACTTGGCCTGTGCTTTCACTAAAGTCATATCAACTAAATCAAGATTCAATTGCAAATACCTAAGACTTTCTACATTAGTTAGCAAATCAAGTTAAACAGAAAGCTCATCTCATCTAGGAGCTACAAACGACATTACAATAACTTGGGATTTTACCTCAAGTCAAACAACTCCAGCTTAAATCCCTCTTCTTTTCACCTCTCCAGCAAATGAGGGTGGGATTTAAAGGTCCTACAGAGGTTTGCATGAGGACCACCTTAGATGTGCATTCAGAGCATTGTGTGTGTTGAAGGTCAGTGTATTTAGCCAGTGAAGAACAAGTGTTTTCTTTGGTCCATATTAAGAGTTTTAAACCTTCCCAGTATTAAAGCCTTAATGAAACAAGCTTACTGGTTTCAGGCCAGTATTAAAGCCTTAACAGAAGAAACTCACTGGTTTCAATTGGTTCAGAGGGCACACTCTGCATGTCCGCATGTCATAGAACTGCACGGTGATCTTCCCTTTGGGGGTGATGCGTGTCACCGTGCCTTCCCCAAATTCATCGTGAACCACTTGTCCACCCAGCCTCAAGCGACTGTCTATGCCACCAATCACAGCCAAGACTGCCATCAGAGCCCCCACCTCTGGATTCTCAGTGTCAGGGAAGTAGTCATCCAACACAGCCTAACAAAGAACAATAAAATTTAACTGTAGGGAGAAAACATACCCTTCTATCTGCTTTAAAATACAAAGTTAATCACGCAAATTTCAACTTAAAAATTACAACACAAATATATATATAAAAATAGAAAAATGGTTTCAATATTAAGCTTAATATTGTTTACAAATATTTAGTATTTATCATTTCAAAATAAATATTGCTATAAAAATGAGCTTATTTTAAAACGTGGAAACTACCCCTTCTGACTGTTTTCCTGCAAAGATGTGGGTGATGGAGGTTAGCTGAGAGTTGATGTACTTGTTTATGAGTCCATTCCACTGGCTGAGCGAATGCAGCGTCCTCAGCAGTGCCACTATCTCTTCTGCTAAAGTACTACTATGAGTGGCAGTTAGAGATGCTTGGGGCCTGGCCTTTCTCCTCCTCAGAGTAGATTCTGGAGAGACAAAGCAGCAGCACAACAGTCAGGAGTTTAATGCACACATTTCCCATAAATAGAAACAAGCCACAGAGGGAAAATTCCTCTACCTCTGAGTAGTGGGATATCCGAAGAACAAGTACTAAGCAGGCTCCCTAAAAATCCAAACAGTTTTTCCACAAGAAATTTCATGTCTCTTGACCTTTCATTTTTATCCCAGCTTGGAAGTACTGCTTTCAGTAAATGTACAGCAAGGATCTAAAAAGAGAACAAAATTAGTGTTACTCCAGTCCACACCACCAAACAGTAAAGAAACTCTCAAACATATGAAGTACAGAAGAATGACATTTTTAACGTTCGTTTTCCTTTGTAGCTCGTTCTACAATGCTGATTTCTTTCCAGCTGTGGAAATTACAGAACTACTGATCTTGAGCGTTCTAAGGGATATTTTAAAAGAAGTAGACAGAGTTCAGAGTCAGTAACAATTCTACTGGCACATTATATTAGTGAACCAATCTCTTCAATACTTAGGACGAGACACACACACAGAGAAACAAAAACAAATAGGAAAAACAGGAATACAGAATGTAAAGTCTGTTCAGATTGCAGACTTAGAAATTAGTATTAAGAAGCATCTCAGAATGAAAGTTTCCAAGTGTTCTGCAAAGAAGCTATAACAGTTAAAATTCATGAGATAGAAAGCTGAATGGTGGAAGGCAGGCAACAGCAGCTGCAATGACACTCAAAAGTAGCCAGAGTGAAACCAGGGCCTCCAACACAGCACAGAAGGAACAGGCTGGCATCTCTGAACCCAGACACTCAGTGCAGGACTGACAAGGAACAGGGGAAGGTGCAGCACTGCAGTATCAATGAGCAGAGGGAGTTGCATATTCTGAGTAGGAACACTTCAGATTTTGAGCTTCCTCATCTTCTACCCAGAAGACCAATACAAGTGACTAAAGCAAAGAGAACTCTCCTCTTGCAAACTTCTGTCAATAACATGTCTTTACAGAACTTCAAGGTCTCATCTCTTCGTTGTCCTTAAGTTAGGTGCTGATATATAAGGAATGATCATTTCTCTTGAGTATTCCCTGAACAGCACAGGTGACTCTACTGCACTAAGTCCTGGATGATAATAGAAGTCTCGGCATATTAAAAACACTGGCAAGAATTTACTGGAAGATCACACAAAAACAAACAGGCCTTTATGATACAAGGCTATTAGTTAAAAAATGCTGATGGCTTATCAAGGAAGAAATAAGATCATCTTTTGTTCCCCAAGCCTTAAAATTTGGCAGAGTTATTCCATAATATAGTTTCTTTTCAGTCACATGTAAAAGGCACTAAGAAGATGCTAAGGAATGGCAAAAGAAAAAAAAAAAAAATAAAACCAAAAAAAACCCCAGAAAAAATTAAAAAGAAACCTACTTTTGAGAAAAGGGGAAAGATGACAAGAGAAATACAATACCAAAATAGAATGCAAAGATGTTGCTTCTTAAGAGAGATTGTAATTTAAATAATATTAACAGTTTCCTATGGAAAGAGGGACAGTAGACAATACACAATCTGGTAACTTTAAATGAAATGTAGCTTCCCCTTAACCATATATTATTCTTTAGTTTATCCAACGTATGGGAAAAATATGGGAGTTTCTGAAGCACAATTTTGGAACACTATTTTGACCATTCTTTCAATAGAACAAGTGAGCCCATAGTATCCCGAAGGCTCAAAATTCAAGAGATGTAAATTTAAACCAGTAATTCCTAAATATAAAGAAAATATTATCTTTTTCCCAGCTAACTAAAAACTTGCTTATTGACATCTCCCAGCTGTTTATACACCTTTCTTTTTAAGACAACTGAAGTCTACTAATTTTATTGCCTATTGAAGTAACTTGGAAATACACACATTACCTGTCTCTGTAGTGAAGCAGCAGTGAAAGATTCATGCCCCTCAACAATTTTCATTAGCAAAGTTATCCACTGAGATGTACTAAGAGTGCTGCACATCTGAGGCATGAGTGCTATGCTTCGAATGAATCCCAACGTGCACCAACTCCTATGCTGTTCTTTATAAACTAATTTATTTGGCAAGGAAGCTAAAAACAAAAAGATATATACATGTAACAGTTGACTTTTTCACCAGCTATGTAGTTCTCTATATGCTACATGGGGCTTTTCTGGACAAGTCAGAACACCAAGCTATTTCACTGCTATTAATTTCAATTTTAGAGCCTGTAATTAATTTTATGAAACATGCCTTTAAAAATAATTCTCATCATTACATGTTTCCTCATTTCAAAGTAGTTAACAGCATTACTTCTGAAATTACAAAAAATCTACAAAAAGAAGTATGACACACCCAGTCATACTGCTGTTGCCAAACACAAAAAGGCTGCTAATAAATTAATTGTCTAAGTCAACAATTCGCATCTCATGCATTTCTTCTGCTTTTGGTGTTTATATTCTAAGAATACACAGGATCACTTACATTATCTTTTAAAATTAAGATTCTAAAATCTCTGAAAACGCGTTTTCCAGCCTTTAGCCTTAAAAGGATTAAAAACTAGTAAGAAAAGATTTACAAACTTAAAAGACAACAAAGCACAAAACAGAAGCACAGAGCTCAGCCAGACTACTGCTGTGTAATATACCTGATTTATCTATTGTTCCACTCTCCACAAGCATACGGAGTAGACCACACAAAGTCCGAGTAGCATCACTTTGCATGACTTCAGCATGGACCCCAGCAGAGAGACACAGTGTCTGCAACAGGTTCACAGTACTTGTCAGCATCATGGAAGTAGGGTGGAGATTCCTTTCAACTTGTTCTCCTTCTGAAGGGAGACACAAAAGGCAAAGGAATACATTAATGCTGAGTTATTTTATTTCACAAAGGTTCTCAAAGAAACATGTGAATTATTTGTCATATGTATTTTCTCTGAGATCATCTGACATGAAGACTCCTTATTGCCAACTCCAAGAGCAAAATATCAACTGGGTACTTTGCACATTTATTTTCAAGTTTTTCTCTAGCAGTACCCAGCTGAAAGGACTTCCAAAGTATTGCCAAGCACAGGGAAACACTTTGACTAAATATAATAAGGCCATATAAAAATCCCAGTTCAGAATGTTATTAACATATATTAAAATGTATACCTCTAGGTATTTGTAACTGAATCTATTTCAACTGAATAATACTATTTTCTCTGACCATGAACATTCAACAAATGTGACACCATCTTGTCTATCTGCCTTTCTCACAGTAATGGCATATTAAGAAAGATTCTGGTCAGAAGCGCACACCTATTAAATGAATATTCTGTGATTAAGCACTTGTTCCTGTGAAAAAACTATTTTATATTACAAGATACCAATTCTAAAATTCAACTAAAACTGGGCCTCCGCTTTTTTTTTTTTTCTTACCAGAATCATCCTCAGTGTCCGAATCCTCTGTTGTGGGCTGCGTTGCAGGTGGTGGCTCAGCTAGTTTGAGATCATATTTTCCCTCCTTTCCCATTCTGTAAGAATTTGTACTTCCAGTGTCCCACTGCACTCTAATCCAGCCATCTTCTCCCAATTCTCCAATCACACGACCCAAACCTGGTGTGGGTCCATCCTGAGAGATGTTCAATCAACAACATTAATTCATACCCAAAGCTCAGAAAATAATAATACAATTGCTCCTTTGTGCTGCTAACCTAATGATTAGGTAATAAACATTCAATGGAGTTTCAAAAATCAAGCATGAAGTTAGAAAGCATTTCACAATTTTCAAAAGAATCATCCCAGTAAACTGCATATTTGACACTCATGATTAGATCTTTTTATACTACGTCTTACAGAAGTAGAAGTTATGTTCTACATAGTGGAAATGTATACTATTATAGCAAATAAGTTATTCAGTTTCCTGTTAAATGGTAAATCTGCAGAGTATCACTAAAAGAGAATTTTAAACATCTCCAAAAATGAAGCTGAACAAATAAACATATTTCATGTTAATTCTCCAAGGCTTTTGTGGTAAATGGTCAGAATTGCACAGCATTGCTGTAAGATGGTGAAGGATTGATAAAGCTGGTTGTGAAAAACATGAGCTGGGCCTCTTGCTTATCTTGTACCTGGCTCCAGCAAGGCCTAACAACTGAGTGATGTCTGGAGTGACACAGAGCTCTCATGTTTCAGTGAGGCATAGAAGGGCACCTGGGCCCAACCAACAGCCACACTTCCCTTCACCCTGAAGAACAAGCCTTGTTATAAATCCAGTTCATTCACAAGATAAGGATGCACACAAAGACCCACTGATGAAGGTCAGAGAGCCCCTACTGCTGCCTCAGTATATGGAGGAGGACCAAAGTGTTTATTTTACCTCTTTTGTCAACTATAAATCCTGACAAAAGGTAACCCTCATTAAGCCCTCTCATTAACTTGCCCACCCCTCAGGATGCAGATGAAGGAAAACACGGGATGCGTAATAACGCATTTATGGCCAAAGTCACCAAACACCACCTACAACATGATTGTTCCATCTCACTGGGACAGGCCAAAATTTATAGCATAGAAGAGTGGCTTCAGGGGCATAAAGGGCTGGTGGGGGAAAATTCTGCCTGCTCAAGGTCTTTTGACAGACTACATCTCTCTTCCCAAAGAGAAGACTTTATGTGAGCTTTGACTCTCCAACAGCATTAGAGCACACTCAGGAATAATAATTTACATGCACATAGATATAGATGCATGTCACAACACATACTAACCCTCTACTTATTACCAGCAATCCTGAAACCTACTTTTCTGGTGCTTCAATTAACCACACTATTTGTGAATTGGGATTGTGCAAGCCCTTATTGAATTCATCAGACCTACAGGACTGCGCTGATAAACTGCACTATTTGTGCAGTTCTGTGCTCATGGAAGTTCTCCTCCAAACTCAGCCAGACTTACAATGCTAAACTGGGCTGCAATCAGAAATTAAGCCCAGCTGCAACCAGTCCCTGTGGTATCTGAGGACCAGATCTAATGCAAGGTTTCTTTTCTGGTAAATTCCCATATCCTTAATTCAACAATTTTGGAATGTAAAATGCCCCTAAGTTTGACCGACCATAAATTTCACAGACAGTGCACTGAACAGAGACACTAGATAAAAACACACCCAAAACCTGTATGAAAGGAGTTGTACCTGATCACCCCATTTCCAGTCTACCCCTCTCACCACTCTGGTACCAATTTTCATCATGGCTGCCAGCTCTGGTCCAGAAACAGGGAGCTGAACAGGTGTAGTTTCCTTTCTTGACTCTTCTAGGACAGTGGCAGATGCCCCATGAGAAGAGGCAATCATATCTTCTTCAATATTATCAGAACTGGGTCCTAACAAGGAGAAAACACCAAAGAGATTAAATCCAGCTACACGTATATACGTACCTTTGTCACACGTGAACTTATAGGCACATAAACTTTGTAATATAAAACCAGTAGCAAAGAGGAAAGCTGACTAGCAGCTAGTAAGTCCAATGAACTTCTAGAAAACTGGGGCATAATGGTTTTGAATGCACAGGAACTGAAATACTTAATTTTAAATGAAAAAGCAAATCTCAAATAAGAGACAGTAATGATGACTGAATTGGCTCAATGGTCCTACAAACAGAATTTTTTAAAAAACTTTCGGTGCACACTCCAATTTAACACAAGTTACAGGAATAAATGTTTGCTATTATCTAAGAAAACAAAGAGAAAAACCATGGCAATTTGAATCATAGCAAAACACACTAGAGAACTTCTGTAACAGAAAAAAGAAAGGTTCAAGCTTATACTGACTGGGAACATTTTTCACATGTAGAAAAAATGGAGAGTAGCAAGTAGGCAGTTATTACTACTTTAATTTCAAATTTTCCATTTTTAATTTATTTACAACAGTTTCACCAAAACTACACAATAGCTGAAATTTTAGCTAAGGTTTGCCAAAACAAACAACAAAAAAAAAAGTCTGAAAAAAGGCTGCAATTAACTTCCTTCTCAATCATGCTTGCAGATCTAGTTTTTGTATCAGGGTAAAGGTAAATAGCATTAAGCACTATCTTCAAGCATCAAAGTGATTCTGTAATTTGGGTACACCAACAGGTAAAAAATACAGGAGATTTGTAAAGCAGATGCTTTCTTCCAAGTAAGAAAGAACTGTACCTATCAGCCGCAGTGTGGTTTGTGTCAAGGCCAGCATGCCAGAATTGAGGAGGAGGCTCAAGGTATTTGCACCATGCTGCAGCGTCAACATGTTGAGCATGACCAGCAGAAAACGTGCCTGTGGAATAGTTCCAAGACTTGGTCCTGCTGGATTCTCATTAGTAATTGTTTGAAGAGGAACAGGCTGCAGACCTAGTTCAAACGTAAAATAAATAAAGTTAGCTGACATTTGGGAGCTACAATAGAACAGGTTATAGATTTGTTTGAATGATGGTTTAAAATATTTTTATTCCCTGTTTGGCTTTGAGAACTTACAAGCAGAAGTTCCAAGAAACTGATTATAAACTTGTACTTTAATGCTAAAATTTTACTAATGAGTAATCAGTCACCTGTTACTGGGAAATCAGCAATACACTCAAACATTGAAAAGTGAGTTAACAGGGGGTCAAGGTGGGAAGGTTGGAACAACACACAACACAAAGTAACGCTCAACACAAATCAAGGGAATGGATTCCAACATCCTAATTATAGGGAACTTTTTTTTAAAGCAATAATAATAATGTAAAACAGTTTTCTCCACAGAAAACAGCAGCAAGATGAGATTCACCTAGCTCTTTAAACTTTGCATTGGCATCTAGCAAGATGTTCCGGACATTCTGAATAGCCCAAGCATACAACTTTCCAAAAGTTACTTCCAGCAGCATTCTGTTAAATGGTGGGATCAGATCGACATCCTTCAAGCAGTCAGTAAGAGGCTCCCTTCAAAGGAAAACAACAACAAAAGTTAAGTATTGTTTTCTTATTAAGGAATTGTGAAGGCAAAAGCAACAAGTTTTACCCTATATTGGCTCCTTCTGGAATAAGCCTCTGCCATCCACAGAACACAGCATACTGCACAGATGGGAGCAAAAAATTTTTAGCTGACAATTTCAGAATAGTGTCTATTCCCTCCAGACGAACTTCTGCTCTTTCCAACTGTCAAAGAGAAAAAAACAAATTGTCATACTTATGTAAACTGCTAGTAACTGTCATAATTATGTAAGTGGCACATTTTCGTTCATGTTACCTGTTTTAATAAACATTTTCTCATTTTTTCTACATCCACTGGCTCTTCTTTAAGTGCAAATTCAACAATGGTGTTAAGGAGGGCAGACTGTGGATACAAGCCTTGAACATTTTGCTTCAGCCATTTGTATTTGTGGACACCCGTAACTGTACTCAAAATTGGCTGCCACTTATCCTGCAGAACAAGAAGGTAGCATGTTAAAACTTATTAAACTATTTTAAATTCTGGAAAATTATATATATATAATAAAAATTATATTAAATTAAAATTATATATTTTAAATTATGTTAGGTATCTCACACAAAACAATTTCCAATTTTAAAATACTGGGGGGCCTGGGGAGAAAATGAAAACTTTTTCGAAGTCAGGAAAGAGTTTAGTATTACTTTAACTCATCATCTTTTTTACTATTGCTACATAAAATTTCAAATGCATTAATGTTCAAAAAAGAGGAAGTAACCCATCACAACATTTTATTTTTAAATAAAACTTTATCTAAGATCCTCAATAATTTTAAAATTGGATAAGATATCTTCATATATACTAAATACATAGTACAAACTTGTTTTTAAAAATCATTTCAGGCTTCACTGAAACAACATGTCACAATTATACATCCAAAACACCTTTATCAGAACATTAAATGTCAAGTTATAGCAATCATGCTTTAGCTCATCCTTTTTTCTCTTGTTATTTTTATTGACAAGGTTGATTTCAAAATCTGTTATCCTACCTTAGGTGATTTGATTGGTATAGGTTTTTTATCTATAGGTACAGGACTGTGAGGTACCACACAAGATTCTTCTAAATCACTCTCTTCATTTCCTATTTTGGATTCTTCTACATCAGCAGATTCGCATTTTTTTGGCACTATAAAAAAAAAGTATGATTTTTCATGCAGTCTGATTAGATTTTACAGTCTCACATTTTCAGGTTTGCATGACAACCTAAGCACAGAGAATGCTCAAGATCTGTCTGTAATAAAACAGAAACATTCTTGGTGAACTTCATGTCCAACTATTACCAAATTAACTCTAGTATTACCTGCAATATGCTTTTATCTTTAAAGACAAACTTGAAAAGTCCTTTGGTGTCTGTTCACCACATTAATTTAGTTCCAGTTAGATCACTGTTTGACTACACTTTAATAAAACATGATTTCTAAAAAGATGTCACTGGAATGTTACTAAAACCAGTTCAGAGGGTCTGATATTGAAGGACCATTTTTAATACACTGGAAAATATGAAGAAACACGCCTCAATTAAACTTGACACTTTTGTTTCCCAGTTATTGCTGTAGGATCTGACATGCAACCACTGGTTTAGGAAACCCTATGAAAAAGCAGCAGAGAGCACATGGCTTTGATGCTTTATCTAAGGAGAGTCTCATATAGCAGTAAACCTTGAAATAAGATGGATTTTCATTGTTTCAAAGAGAACACAACATCAATTCTATCTTACCTCTTTTTTTCCTTTTTTCTCTAATGATTTTCTGAGCTACCCTTCGCCATCTGGGCAAGGAACTAAGAAGTTTAAATTTGGACATTATAGAGAGATCATTGCAAACTGCAGGACGCAGCTCATTGAATAGGAATCTCAAACGCTCAATGACAGGAGCACAAACTTCCTTGTAAGAACGCCCCTGTTCCTGATGTGTCTACAAAAGATATTCAAAGATTAAATTATTGTATAATACACAATAAAATGAACAATATATAACTTTTTAATAAAACGCTTCAAATGAAAATTAATCTTAACATCAGCAGCTAAGAGGCTTACCTTAATCAGTGAGCATTTTGCTTGGTAGACAACACGACACACATCCACTACAGATTTTGGTAAGGTTTTGTGCTTTACCTGGTCAACTCCAAGGGTACCAGGATGAACAAGAGACAGTGCTACGTGACCTTAATGGGAAAAGACAGTGTTATGAATATGCATTTCCAAAACCATCCATAGCAGAGTTTAAACTGGTCAAATCAAACACACCACAAGCCTACCTACCCAAATCTTCATGCTTTAGGAGACAACACAGTAACAGACGTCCTACTTCTTCCACAGGATGCTCAGGAGGGAATGTGATCGGTGTTGTTAAGTGACACTGTTTACAGTATCTCTCTATTTGACACAGGAAGTCCTAAGAAAACACACAACAGCCTCTGTTTAACTATAGTTTAAAATAAAGGCAGCATTTAAACAACACTGAATAATCTCCACAATCTGAACCAACATTCCTGAGATACAATACACAGTTATGTGCAATTTAAAACACAGCAACTACAACCCAATACTATAAATACCCTACATCCTTCCTCCTGTAGGAAAAGCAACATGACTGACCGAATAAAGCTACTACTGTTTTGATCTCTCCATGAGATAGACAGGCCACCTAACACAATTTTCAGTTGTCTTCTGATAAATCATGATTCATCATTATCAATATTCCCAAAGACTTATTTGTTTGGGTTTTTTTTTTTTTCATAAAGGAGCTGAACTCAGAGGGTTAGAAAACCTGAATGTATTACAGAAGATAGCAATCAATGTAAATCACAGGGTTTTTCATAATATCCACAATTCCTACCTGAACCTCAAGGCCCAAAGGGATTTTAAGACAAAGGCATATGTGAATATTAAACATAAAATAAATTTGCATCTTAAAAAAAAAACCTCCATCTTAGTTCAACTGGAGGTGAGCAGGATCTCTCAATTCTACTGAAACATGACATAAGAAGTAATGCATTACTAATTTTTTTTTGTTAGAATATTCTAAGTTTTTAGTTCTCCCACTCAAAAATTCTGAAGAAATAACATACTGCTGTGCTATTAAGTGAAATATAACTTTTTATCCATTAGTAATACTCAACCATTCCTTTCACAAAAAGTAATTCTGAAATAACTATTTCAATTGTTTTGCTATAACCTTAGGTGTGATAATCCTCCCGTTTTGAGGGGGCTGAAATCTGATCCTACTGTTCCTGTTATCTCCCTTAACCCAAACCCTAAGAGTCTTCCCCTGAATACCCCATAAAACCCATGACCCTGGCCCTGCCCCCTTGTCCTGGGCTCTCTGCCCTTGGCTGTCACCCCTCACTCCCTCCCTGGCCTGTGGAGGGGGGAAATAAAATAGATTCCCCAGAAAAAAAAGGAGGCTGCTTTTGTCTGCTCCCCTGCCAGTGGCTGAACCTCCCTGGACACGATGGATACTGTTGCTTCACGTTGCAACACTCAGCAGAACTTTCACCCCCACTACCACCCTTCAGAAGCAGCGTCTGTGCACAGAAATACTGAGGGCTTACCTTCACAGTGTGATCCTGAATATTATTATCCGCAATAGCTTGGAGAAAGGGCTGTGAATGGTCACTCAAAGTTAATCGATGCGTATATAGTTTTGATTTATTTGGGGTAGTGTTACCAGGTGAACTGCAATGGTCTTCATCTTTTTCCTCATTGTAACTGTAATGAATCTGACTAGTCTGCAAGCCTCCAGAAAAGATCGATGATTTCAACCATTCTAAAATAAAGAAAACATGAGTAAATATTCAAAGACTAAGCTATCAAGACTCAATTTCCTCTAATAAAATGCATTCACAGGCTTCAACAACACTTCACAAGTTTCTCATTTGCTGAAACTTTTTCACAGGAAAAGAAAGGGTTCTGTATCCAAGAAACAACTAACAGGGCAGCCATCATCTGTTCAGAGGTTTAGGGCCTTTGCAATTTCTCTGCTATTTATATTGAATTATACCTTCTAATCACCAAACCAAGACACTCAATAAGAAAACATCCAACACCACATGATCCAGGCACTCTTAACTGACAACAAATTGGTGAGATAAGAGACTGTGTAGCATTGTTTTCTATTTAATGTTGCGTACTATGAAATGCTAAATTCAACTGCTCAAAATTATCTCACCCCTTTTTAAAACTTATTCAAATTACTGGTATCTTGATGAGGGTGGTAGTTAATGTTAAGAATAAAGAACTCCTACAGAAGATATCAAGACTAAAGAAGTGCTAAATTTTCAGTTAACTTGTTTGTCATTTGTCTTTTCCTTGCATGCTTTGGCAAGTATTTCTCACTTATTAACGCTCGAAAGGACATCCTGCTTACTGGCACATTCAATTTCCAGAGGAGAAAGTGGTGTGCTCATTGCCAGGTAGGAAGCGTGCAGTCCGAGGAGAAGGCCCAAATTCCGTTCCGTGTCTATCAGAGGTGATGACAAAGTGCTGAGATCTGGCGTTGTAATCACTTCCTGGTCGGGCTGCACAAAAGAAATAACAGTCGTAAGCTAGAACTGAGCTCCAACAAGAAATCTGACAGCAAAGCAAGGCTTGACTTTAGTGAGCATTTACCCATTCGATAACATTTTTACCTCTATATATTGGCCAACACAGAAGGCGTGCATTGATTCCCTTGTGTCCTCAAATTGCAAAGCAGCTTCCAAAGCAACGACTGGGTCCTCACCAGCAAACTGAGCTAATGAAAGAATGAAGTAGTCAATACAGCATCTAAAAATCTGTTAATTCCACCTGGTTTTGAAAGAAAAGTAATTTGTGTCTTTAAGTCAGATGAAAATTCTCACCAAGTATGCTACTGCCAGTTAAAGACTGGGTTTGGAAGTCCTTTATATCATACACTTTGCCATCGATCACTGTCCAAAATCCCCCGTCTTTGTTGTGGTTCTCTAGATCAGCCTTGCGTATAAGTGTCACCTCCTCATTATTTCTGCAACTCTGGCCAGTAAAAAATGAACCTATCCAAATAAAACAGAAAAGAGAATTTATCAACAGAAAATCAGAAAGTAAGGGTTTTTTTTTTCCTGAACATTTTAATAGTTGCCTAATCCAATTCTTCACATCTGTTCAAAAGTTGCTTATTATTTTATAGGCTCAAAAGTAAAAGTGGCTATTATCATGTTCCTGTCTACATATTGTGCAATTAAACTGTCTGAATACTGTGTTCTTCTGTACACTAATCTTTATTGTCACCTAGCATTGACCAGCTATATGGCTGTTTTTGTGTGGAGGTGGAGAAGTACAATCCATTTTCTGGTAAATCACTGCTCTAATCGCTTCTTCCTCCAAATTGTTTTGTTTTTATTACTCACTTGCCTGCAAGGAATTTGCTGTATATTTCATTTCACTTTAAATTCAGATGATTTTAATATAAAAGAAGACACTCTTTTGACCACAGACACAGCTCATATTACAAAGTGCCCTGAGAAAGTAAGAATTCCTTATGTCAAAGCTTTCACATTACTCATCCTTTGTATTACAGACAGAATTTAGTAACAAAATCCCTAGATATACTACTCAGGTTTTCACTGCAACTTTCCATACTCAAAATGCAAAATGATGTGAACTACTTCTTGAAAAAGCTGCATCTGTACTCTGCTTAGTGCTACCTCCATAGGTAACTCCCTTAAGAATGTACTGACAGAAATAAATACTGCATTACGACTGCCATATAATTTGGTTAATAAAACTTTGTACAGTGAAGTAGGATTCCCTTTCTGAAAGTAGTTCCTGAACAACCATCATTTTTATACAGCTACTTTATGAAAGTAGTCCAGACACTGCTAAGTTCATACCCATTATTCCTGGCCATGCTAAATCCTCATTGTCATCCCTTTCCTTTCCAGGGGCTAAGTGGTTAAATCTGTCTAGATGCTCCAGCAAGCCAGCCAACAGAGGGATAGCACCAGCTTCCTGCATTAATCCAGCATTTTTACTGAGGAGTAGCACTATAGAAACCACCAGTTCTGGAAGGAGAATGCCTAAAACAAAAAACAAACACAGAAGATACTCACATTTAGTTCAAGTTCTATATTCATTGCTTTGCAGAAGTAAATCATCATTAATATATTCTGCCTTTGACGAGTGTTGACTACAAAGCTCTTCCCTTCCTCACTGAATTTTCCCTCCTTCTCTCCCATTAACCAAAAAATTAAATTGACTCCTTCTTAGTAATTTAGAACTCTCAATAAAGTCTTAGAATTCTGTGGAAGGGGAAGAAAAGAGGACAACAGATAAAAACCTACCTGTTAAATCTCCATCCACGACACAGGATACTTCTGCAAAATGCCTATGACTAGTACAAGCAATGCTGGTTGCCACAGGAAGTATATCACCAATGTGCGTGCACAGAAGAGCAGTGTACTTCTTCAGTAAAGAACCAACACCTAAAAGGTCAGGACCTGTACAAAAATAAAGGAAGAGCACAGAAAACCATCACATAATCATATTTGAGAAACAGGTTCCAAAAGCTGACAAACTTTTCTGAAATTATGCCACTCGATAGTAGCACTAATTTAGGAAATCACGTATTTTTAAAAAATTTTAAAGAGTTTATTATCTAGATCCCATTACCTACCCCAAAAAATTTCACTTACAGAAAACAATGTAAATAAACTACTTTCAAACACTGTTGAGACAGCAACTAGGCTGATAAATGAGACAAGAAGATAAACTACAGAAAGAACGTGCTCTCCTGTAAAAGCCATTACAGAAATACTTGGGGAGGGGTCAAAGGTTGTTTCCTTTTATTTTTTAAGTCACAACTTACTGTATGTATTAGGGACCTGGCCAACACAATCTGCTGGGTAAAGTTTGCTAATGAGCAGACGCTGAAAACGGAGCAACAGGTCCAGAGAAGCAGATCTCTCCTTGCTATAAAGTTCTTGGTCCATGCAGGAAGAAATTCGACGAGCAATATCTTTCAATTTGGCTATGGTCTGTGAAGCGATGTTCCTACGTGGTTTAAAAAGTATCACTTAAGAGAAACTCAGAGGGAAGACATTCCAGGGGTTAAGCTTTTGCTACAATTTTGCCTAAATATATAAGGAACCTCAGCAAAGTTTTTATGCAGAACTTTCACTCCTTTGCATTTAGTGCTCAAAAAGTCAATGGTTTTGTGGATACATTTTAGTTAACAGGATTTGTAAAACACCTCAAGTTTGTGCTTTTTGTCATCACTCGCTACAAAACACAATCTGACAATCTTCACTGAGAGGCTGCAGTGAAAGCCATGACACTACATAGCTCAAAAGAGTCTCAGTATTGATTAAATTACATGGTTGCCATCACAATTACCTGAAAAAGTACAATAAATTTCTTGGTAAATGCCATTATTTCCTGCTATACATCCTATATGCTAAGTACTCCTGTAGCTCCTCTGGCTGATATAAAAAGCAGCTTTGTTCTCTGCGCCCTAATTGGTCACGCATTCACAACTCTCAGTCAAGAATTTAAAATTGAGGTTTCTTCCCCGCTTACAGTCTCCTTGAGGCAGTTTTAAATAAATAGGACAAAGTACTCAGTTCTAAACAAATTTGCAGTGATTCTCACACTTTGTAAGGACGGTCTTTTAAACATTTGTCCTATATTTGGTACAAAAAAATTTTCAGATACTTTCTTCAGAGAAGTATCAAAATCCATAAAAGCAAGACAGTCTTTCTAAAATAAGTACAGAACATTGCTCCTTAGCAAACATAACAGAGCAGAACTACAGATAAGCTACAAGAATGTTCAATATTTTGAATTCTGAGGGGCTAAAAATGCTAGCAAGAGACTTCATTCGCTAACCAAAATTAACCACTGTTTAGCTGACTAATTCACAGAATGTCTAAATACATCTTCTGTACAAAAGTAAAAGACAAATTCAAAGCAATTACCTCAGTAACTGCTGAATTAACTGAACTAATGGTAAACTTTGTTTTCCTGCAGATTCATATATTCCAGTGTTAATAAGGTCTTTGTCCAACGGAGTTCTGCTCCTATGAAGCGTTGATGCATTTGCTTCTTGTTCATCAATTTCTTTTTCTTTCTGTGCTTCTTTTTTTGCTTCAATATCCTAAAAAAAGCAAATCAAGTTAAAGAAAACACAAAAACATCCACTACGATTATGAAACATTTTGCTAACAAATATTCATGGTAAGAAGATCTAGTTACTTTTACCTACAGGAAAAATTAAACAATTCCTACCAAACAAAATGTGTATTGTATGTCCTGTAACAACCACATGAGCACACTTTTTAAAAAACAATTACAATGGTTAAAAGAAAGGCAAAGGGAGGGATGAGGGTGGTGAAGATAAAAAAGAGTAGAGAAAAAGCCACGGTGGACACATGCTAGCTGCTAAACAGTTCACAACTGGAGGCACATTTACTCTTGTATTTATTATAAAAGGAACAAATCCAGCGCCCTGCAGAAGAACCTGAACTGCAAAGCTGATGAACCATACCTGAATTTCTGCAGTAATAGCAGCATTCAGTGCAGACTCTAAGCCTCCATCGGCCATCAGGCTGCCCACCAAGAGGTCAATCATAAATCTACGTCCCGGGCTTACGTTCATTTCATTTCCTGAAACTAAGAATGGAAGCAGCTATTAATGAAGTCAAAAGCAAGGGCCAAACACAGAGGCTTGGATGCGAGGACCGACCTGCACTGGGCAGGAGCGCGGAGAGCGCCCTGGCGCGCTCCTCGGCCGTGGGCAGCAGCACGGACCAGCCGCTCTGCAGCACCGCCTGAGCCGCCGACTGCACCGTGTTGAGAACCCCAGCGTTGCTGGCCAGCGTCACCACCGTCTGCTTCAGGCTGTTCAGCAGGATACTGCCCAAACCCAAGCCAAGGCATTCTGGATCCACCTGATGGCTAATGGCAGCATGAAGCTGGGGGGAAAAAAAAAAGGGGAGGGGAGGCAAATTTTAATTAACAAGTGATACAAACTTTGTGGAGATGGGAGGAAGTCACTTCTGGAGTAAGTAAGTTCAGTGACCAAGATACAAACCTGCCAATCTGTAAAATTAAAGGGAAAAATGCCTACATCTTGAATTTAAACCAAAACTCAAAGATTATTAATGGTAGCTATAAGCCCCAAAGTTCTGAAGTAAACCTAAAGAATAATCTAAATAGTTTCTGCATCACTACACTATGCTAGAAAAAACAGCACATTTTCAGTGACTGTCTGACATCAATTAAAAAGGTCATTCACTTTTTAAAATTATATTTAGAATTCATAAAAATGCTCAAAATCTGAGTATACAAAGCTTAATCCATTTAGATATTGCTTTTTAGTTCATTCTAATGATACCCAGAAGCTGTCAAGAAGAAAAAAAAATAACCACTAGATGCCAAACTTCAAAGAGTATAAAATGATAGTGTAGTTATTTCACTTTTTAAAATCAATAAAAGTGTTTTAAAGCACATTAAAGGTCATAGTTGCCATCCAAGCAATTTAGTGAAAACACTCAACTCAATAACTGCTCAAATTATAAGAAATTAAGGCACCTGAAGTCTTAGAAGATTCAATGTTGCCACAGCCATACACTCCTTTTCCTGGGGAGGGGGCCAGTCAGAGGATCCATCCATTCCTTCAGTCACTTGTCTCAGTAACAGATCCAGCTGCTCAAACGTCATAGGGCAAATATCCACCACAAAAGGTACCCGCAAGCCTATTGACCACTCTGAACATGATGACCAAGCAAAACTCTATAAATGGAAACAATATACAAAGTTCCACAGTTACTTATTTTCTAGCTATGACATTGATGACAGATAAGAGTGTAAAGCTATACCTGCCTCTAACCAGTATTAGATGATGTGGAAATAATACCAGCACAGCTTTTGTAAAGAATGCTCTACTTGCATGGCCGTAAACAAAAATAAAACCCTACCGATCCCAAACTCTCTTACAACATTTTCCAATGTTGTCATACCCAGTCCAGATACCTCAATATTTTTGCCACAGGAAACATTCTGCTGACAACTCCTCAATTGCTGTACCAGACAAAACAAAAGAGTAAATAGCTACTTCTCAGAACACCCAAGAGGGAAACCTAATCACCCCTTTTTGGCAGAACAACTGCACAAGATTTTTCTCCCAAAGCCTTCATTATTCAGAATAAGAAATAAAAACACAGAAAGTTACATAAGTGCATTGTGAAGGACCAGGATTAGAATACAGAACTAACCTCAGTGGGAAGTCAAATCAAGTAATTCAAAAATAAAACCTACCTGAGCAGGTCCACAAGCAATTCCAACGATATGCTTTGTGTCTAATCCCGGGAGAGCTGCGGGCTCTGGTTTGGTGATACGCAAAGTATCGAAATGCTGGCACTGATCATTGCTTCCCCAGCTGTGCACTTCACTGTCTTCAGTCAGTGCTAAACAATGGGTAGATCCAGCTGCCACATCTATCACTTTCTTTCCTGATAGGAAAGTTAGATATTGAAAATATAACTAAGATATTACAATCATTGACAGAAAAATAGCAGAGGTAAGGAAAACTATGCTAATTACAACCATGCTTAACTAGAAGCATATGATGGATGTCACGAGTCTCATTTCTGCCTCAGCTGTGGATTGGAAGAATACAGCAAAGCATAAACCAAGAGACAGATAAGTACAGAAGTTTTCAAGTTTTAAAAAAAAACTTCTACTCTGTGTCCCGTCTACATAGAAACTTTTTTGAGAAAGAGCTATTTAAAGATCTCCCCATCTATGATTAAAGACTGTAAAGTTATTCTCACTCAGATCATTCAACATATATGAATAACAATTGAAAGGAAAGAGCAATAAAAAAAGTTTCTCACTCATCTTCCCATACAGAACCTCAGGTTTCTCACAAATGAAGGAAGTAATTTCCACTCCATTACAAACTAGTCAAAAGTCAAATACAAATTTAATTACATTATTTGTTGTCTGTTTTTTTTCATTTATTCTATTCACCTGCCTTAATCTAGGCATATATTATATATATTTATTTGCATAACAATGCAAACATACATGCTTTAAATAAGCATTTCCATGAACCTAATAAAAGCAATAATAATAAAGAGAACACAAGGCATGCAGCATTTAAAGTAGTCCTAACATAGTGTCTTTAAGTCTGCTAAAATCTTGTAGGTATAAATGCAGAAGTGATAGGAAATGCACATTATTTCCTTTTTCAATGCTACCAGCCTAAAATATGACAGAGTACATCGCATCATCGAAGTAGAGCTCATTTGTGTAGGGTAAAAAGTTCCAACAACAGAAAGAGTGCTGGAATATTTCCAACTCTGGTAATTACCTTTTAAGCCTTCCAGCAGTTTGGGATACCGAACGTGCTCTTCTGTCCCGTGCCCAAGTCTCTGATTGTCACCTTTCCCCCAGGTGTAGACCTGGCCATCTTTGGTTAAAGCAATAGAGAACTGACTCCCACAGCGTACTTTCACAATGTCCAGATCTTGAAGCTTTTCTATCAACTTGGGAGTTTTGCAACCATCACTACCTCCTCTTCCCAGTTTTCCATAGTCTCCATCACCCCAAGACCACACCTGGCCTTTAAATGAAGAGAGAGAAAATAGAAAAAAAAAAAAATTATACCCCTTTTTCATGTAATCAAGTTTTAACAAGTAAGTACTTAAAAATCCAAGATTCTATAACAAGCAAGAATTTTAAGTGTATTTTAAGAAAAGCAGTTCCAAATTAATTTCTATTTGTTTGTGACAATAAGAAAGAGTAATACTTGAAAAGTGTTAATGCTGAAAAAAACTGAACATAAAAAGTGGAACATATAAGCTGCACTGAAAATCTGTCAGTGTACAGAAAGTCCCTCTTAAAAATATATGAAGCATAGGATTTACTGTAAATCAAGCAAGGTTAAAACTGCTTTATTATTTAAAAGAACTTACAGAATGTTTTCCACATCAAATGGCCGAATTGTCTGTTAAACCTATTTTTATTTTCAGTTTATATCATTCAAGAATTTCTCAAAATGAAATGACCACATTTATCATGTTCTTTTGAAATACACTACTAACTCTTAGTCATGACGTAGGAACTTAGAAACAGTCAAGTCATTCTGCATCTGCAGTAAATAAGATTATGGTTGAAGCATGGTAAATCCATGCAGGTCCAAACTAAAGTCCTGTTTTACATTCTGATGTATTTGTGTTCCCTACTTGCATAAGCAGAGTCCCTAAGGTATTCTGATAAACAATGGAAGCATGAAAGGCAGAGACCAGAGAGAAAAAAAAAACCAAAACAGATAAAATCTGGGTTTCCATTTCCTGTATGGATAAGCATTGCAGTTTTTAAATAATGCACATCATATTAACCAGCTACATTTACATGGAAAAACTAGCTTCCAAGAACTATCTGCTTTCTAAGAGATGACTTTGGGGCTTAACCTCACACAATGAAATGCAGGTGTTGAATCTGCCTCATCCTAGGCACCTTGGTCAGGGATTTTGGAAAGATGAACCACCAGCCTCTCTTCAACACTTGGCAAAGGCTAACAGAGTCAGCTCTCCTACTCTGAATTCTGGCTCTTGTGACAACATGAGATTTGCACTTATACAGTAACAAATAAAATTTAGACATATGCACATATATGTATTATTTTGTGCTTCCATTATAAATTTACATGAAATATATATACTATAACTCAATATATTTGCATATTCATAAGGAACATACTGCACATCTATGCATGGAAATACCTCTGCAACATTATATGCAAAATGTATAAATGTACGTATTTATTTCCCCAGAAGGAATTTCAGCTTCAAATTCTTACAGAATTCAAGCTGCTAGAAATAAGCATATCTGTAGTACAAATATCTTCAGAGTAAGAGGAAGGACAGGTAACTTTACTTAAAATTTTAAGTTTTGTTTTCCTACTAACCATTCTCAGTAACTGCAAGAGTCTGAGCATCTCCACTCCCACACGACACATCAATAACTTTGAGTCCTTTCAGCCCTGTGACCAGCATTGGGATGGTCTGATCTTCACTGGAACCTTCAAAACAAAGTAGTTCTGTGAGAAGCAAAACCCAGAAAGCCTGACAGGTTTTTTTTTTTGTTTTTTTTTTTTTTTTTGCTTGTTTGCTTTTGGATGTTTTGTTATGTGGGTGTAGGATGGTGTTGCTTAGTTTTGGTTTTAGATTTGAGTATCAGGACTAAGCTCCCCCATGATTTCTGTGACTTCCAACAAAGATTTAACCCATTAATCAATCAGCTTCACAAGGAAAGGGAACAGAGAACACCACAGGCTTTTCTTCTCCATTCAGTTGCTTATTTCCAGACCACTCAGAGAATTTAATGGGTTTGAGACAATCCCTCCCATAATTATTTCAATTCACATGAAGCCACGTAAGGTTTTCAAATCAGCTTTAGGTGGGATGAAAGACAATTTGCAACAGGCACTAAATTCTTCAAAAATTTTCTTTGAAGACATCACCTAACTCACCATGACCAAGCCTGCCATAGTTTCCTCGTCCCCATGTATACAGCTCTCCCTCAGCAGTAATAGCTGCACTGTAGGTGCTCCCACATGCAATATGAACAACATGTTTCCCAGCTTGCTTCCCAGATAAAGCAGATATCATCTTAGGTTCCTCCAGAGGCCTATTTAAAGAGAATGTGACATATTTTCACAGAAGGTGATTTGATGAGTAGTTGATAAAAGGTGTGACATACTTGTTAGAATTGCTGCAATTCTACCTGAAAGCCTTATTAGTAGTCTGAAGTAACAAAATATAAATAGAGCTAGAATCCAAAATTAAGTTCAAATTGTTCAACAACATACCAACCACTGAAGGAATGACTAACAACTGCAACTTCTGTTTCCAAATGAGTTCATGAAAGTTTTTATAAAATATTTGCCTATTGTTAAAAATACTAGCTTTATTCGCTGTATCTAAGCAATTAATATAATGACACTGATAACCCTTGTGTAGACTCTCTGTTGCTTCAGAGGGAATTCTGCACCAGGGGAATGTAGCGTTGTTTGGATTTATTTTGTAAGTGTTATAATAGCATTTATGGTAAACTATAATTTTAGCTTAGCTGGTTAGGCATTTTGTAAGAAGGGGCCCCTGTCCTTATCAGAAGTTGATAAGGGTTTCCAAGACAACCCAGGCCTTTGCCCAGACACTGTGTTTTATTGGTTCCCCCCCC
>WEIU01014032.1:58473-82613 GCA_013389925.1 Aegithalos caudatus
TAAAAGACCTGCTCCCAATGCCTCGAGAGAGAGTCCACTCCTTCTGATCTATGGCCGTGACAGCGAAGGTAATCAGTGCTGCAGAGCCAAGTACCCACACAAAGGGGCTGCTGGAGCGCAGCCAGGGCAGCTGGGTGGACAGCCAGGCAAAGCTGACCCCAGAGACAGAGCTGCACGCAGCAACAGGGGAAGACTCTTAAAATCTCTCAAATGTATTGACGTATACCCCCTATACAATACTGTTGTAGGAGACTGCTTCTACACAAAATCAGGAGAGTTATGTCCAGGAAAAACTGAATGATGTAAAACACGACTGCTTAAAAAAATAATGAGCCTGCTCCAACATGTGAGTCAACATTTCAGAGAAAACGTGCTCTGGATTCATAAAACCATTAATAAAAGGCCTAATAACACTGCTCACTACTATACCCTCTACCTACAAGTATTTCAGAAAGTAACATTAATAGAGAACTGGGAATATTCCAGAGAAAATATTCAGGAGAATGCAAGTTCTGCTCAGTAGTAGAGCCAAATGTCAAATGCTGAACATTGCTTATATACACAACAAAATATTTTGCACTATGAATTCAGAACACCTGCAAATAAATGTTATGATTATTTTTAATACATACACTGTATCCCCATGACCTAGTCTTCCACCATCTCCACAGCCCCAAGAGAAAACTTCACCATTTGCTGACAAAGCCAGATAGTGATGCCCATCTGAATGCGCTGCTATCTTCACAATATTTCTGGAAGCCAGACTCTGCACCAGCTGTGGTCCCTGCAAACCAAGCAAAAGCTTACAAAATCTGCTGACATTTTCCATCACGTAGCTAGGTACAGCTTTCCTATTTCCAGTTTTATCAAAACTTTGCTCTCAAATTAATGAGGTGAAGAAAAAAAGAAATGGCCAAACATGACAAAAGCAATGCTATGAAGTTATTTTTCCCATTCTTATAGATCTTCAGTACATGTGAAAACGGTGCTTATCTTATACAAGCTACCTTAGTGACGAAGACTTCTATTTACAGTATATTTTTGTTTGAGAAGCTACACAGCTTGGACAGAGTTATATCACTGAAGCAAAATCCATTTCATATCTGAACTTCTAAAGTTACCAAGGCCAGCATATCATAAAAGCAATTATCATTGTATCCATAACCTCTAGTCTGATAGAAATTACAAAATCCATATGCTTTTCATCAAATCAACCCAAGAGACAAACGCCACTATATCTGAAAGTTCAAATTCAACAGTACAGAAAGCTCACAAAAATTAGCATGTCTCCATCTACTCTCCTAAGAAATTGTAAATATTTAGAAGAGGAAACTTATGAAGTAATACAGAACAAATTTTTAAAAACACATCAAAAACTCTTACCAGAGTGTCACTGTTATATGCTTGTGTATAAACTCTTCCATTTCTAGATAATATCAGAAAACGTTTCTCTGCACAAGCAACCTGTACAACACCAAGGTTGGCCAGTCCTTCACACTGAATTGGACCACTCACATTAGCATAATACTTCCAACCTATTAATCCCCAAGCAATGACTTCTTGCAATGATCCCTAGGAAATAAGAAATTCTGTAAGTACTAAATTTTGAAACACACAGCTTAAGAAAATCCACAGAGCAAATTATTTTTTAAATCTTTATATGCCAAATATGTTCAAATCTGAGACCATCATTCTTTCCGATAGTCAATAAAACCTACCTAATTAGAAGATACCAAAAACAAAGACTTGCATGCATCATATTCAGTTCAGTCTGGTGCTAAATGATCAATAAATATGTAATGTATACATGGTAAGAGATTCAGAGATTTTTCAGATTGGAAAGTTTGGCATTTACTTTTTTCTTTCTTTTATCATTTTAGTACGTCAGACCCCCAACATTTAAAAATTCTGGTCTTGAGAGTTTACTCTGAGAAACTCAATGAACAGCACAAAATATGGCAGAATTAGCCACAGTGTGGTATGAAAGAAAGGTTTGTAAACCATAAAATTGCACTCCAAGGCTCACTGAAAAAGGGCTGATGTAATAAAAGTTACCCAAGTAAGACAAATTTCAGAACTTAAGGTTATGTTGTGAAAATCAGAAAGGAATCAAGAATCTTAAGAACCGTTTTCCTTGTATTCTGAAATTCAGTTATGCTTTCAGGGAAAACATCCTACTGTATTTGATACTGCAAAAAATTACCTTATGAGATGTAGGAGAGCTACACTGTGGAGGCATACACGGGGTGGCAAGGCGGTCTAAATGGGCCATGATCACCACAGCTGTTTGTCTCAGGTCAATCGCCAGCTCGTTGTCCTGTGGCAAAGTCAGATACCTCAGAAAGCTTTCGTTTGGACTTAGAGGGTAAGTCAGGAGCTGGAAAAGAGAAAACAGCAGTCAGAACAACATGCAAGGTGTATCTACGAGACACACACAGATACACAATGAAGTTTAGACAAGATGACTGTCTACACAAGTGTAAGAGAAAGTGAATTAACTCTGCACTTCCTTTATTTTACATTAGAGAAAAATTTGAAATGTAAACATTGAAAAAATAGTTAGACTGTGTACATAATAGAAAGTTAAAAGCATAATAAAATTGATTTATTATGTCTTATCAACCTCAGTAATTTTCACTAAAGTCGTAAGTCAATTAATTTTAAATACAAAATAAAAAGAATCCAAATATGCAGGAAAGTTACTTAGCCACATCTAAGTTCATTATCACATCAGCATTAAGTACTAAACACAATGCTTACCTCTAATCATGCTGTGACATTCTTCCCCCTACCTCAAGAAACTCAAATGTTCACTTGAAAACCAAATGGTATCTTACACAAAAAACACCACCACCAATTGTTTGGATAGTTTTATGATTATTTTAGCTAGGCAAATGAAATTTGATTCCAACATAATGCCCTTTTTAAACAATACAAGAATAAGTACCTGAATCTCTTCCTCAGTATTGGGCATGTCTTTATTACATATTATACTCTGAAATCTTTGTAGCAAAGGTAGAAGGGGTGCACTTGTTCCTTGTGCAGATCGCTCATTATCCGTTTCCCTTGTTCCGTTATCCCAAAGTTGAAGCAGCAACATAACTGCAGACAACATTTGGCTAAAAGAGGGAATCAACATTTTCTATTAATAGGCATTCCTAAAGCCATTGGATTAGGTTATCCATACAATTCAATCTCTACATTTTGAAGTTTAGCAAAATCGGATGTCAGGGCTTTCTGATTTAAACAGATTATCAAAATATAAAAAATGGATTTTGCAATCTAGATAGTATCAGATTTCAATCATCACTGCTTGAGTGAAAAGGTGCATATGCTTTGAACCACAATTATTACATTAAACCCAAATCCATGAAAATTGAAGACTGTCAACCCATCCCAGCAGTGATGGTTAAAAATCAGAGTGCTCGTGCTTCTCACCTTAGTGTACCCCTCTGCACTGCCAGTTCAAGCAATATGGCAAGCGCCAAGTGCTGGTCTTGCAAAGGAATGTTTCCTGGTCCTTTGGTACTGGGAGCTCCATGCACATCTCTATGTAAAAGTCAAATATACATTAACTAATAAGAAATACTACGGAATAGCTTACCAAAGGCATCTACAGCACCCCAAGAACCACTAAACTTACAGAAAGATATCAAAGGGGTGATGAAAGCACTGAGAAGAAAAGCCCACACTTTCCAAGCTAGATCAAGTTTCAGAGGGATGGCTAGGCTTTAAAAATGCCCCAAGCTTCACTATCTATCTACAGTTCTATTAAACAAGGACATGAAAAACATTTTTCACAGGTGGAATTCAAATATGTTTTATGATATTCACCTCAAGGACATAGTTCCAGTATTGAAAAGACATTTCTAGTAACCACTAGTAACTTCAAGTACCTACTGTAAAAAAGTAACAACTTGAAGCCTATTTAACAGGGAAAAGCAGGGAACTGTTCCAAGTCCAATATGAGTGTATTTTCCCTCATGCACAAAAATCTGTATTATTTTACTATACTTGAGGGGCACAATTAAGAGTGCACATATATAGTATTACCAAAGCATTCTTCTGTGGTTATGCTTACATTAGTAAAACAAAAATCTTTTGGTAAGTCTTCATGCAGTGATTCAGAATGTTCCAATTCTAATTTTTCTTAAGCAGCTAAAATCATCAAATCATATTTAAGGAGCATAATTTCAATAGTTCATTCATTTTTTACTTTTTTGTATAACATTAGAAAAGTAAGGAAATCTTACAAATTTTCTATAAATCACTATGCTTATACCACCAGCTTCTGCGAGATGCAAGCTTGCCATTTAACAGCTCAAAAAAAGAAACTTACCCAGTCACAACAGACCTTAGGAATTTAGTAGCTCTTTCTACCACTTCCAGCCACACAGAAGATACAGTCCCTTCATCAAAAAGGGATGCCTCTGGTAGAGCTCGCAGTGCATCAAGTGATTCCTGTAACAATTCACTGCACAAGTCTGCATCTTCACCTAAGGAACACAGCAACAGCAGTTACATTCCTACCTTTAGAGAAGTTAGAGAAATAGTTGCACACAATATTTTGTGGAGCTTTTCCACAACACAAGATACAAGTTACTTCCTACAGACAAAATTCTCAATTTCCACACGAACATTTGACTGCAAGATTCTGAAGAAATCTTCAGAAAAAAAAAATAAATTCAGAAAGGTGAAAACCCAAACCAGCTTATTTCACTATGCAGCCACTGAGAAAAGAGGAGGGCTAGGGCTGGCTGGAGTAAGCCCACACCTGCCATCTGACCAAATGGTCCAGACTGAGACAGGCAGGTTTAGCAGTGACAATTCTGCCAACCTCTACAATTTGACAGTAGCTGACAAGTACACAAACTAAACACAAGCTTCATATTCAAAGCTTTTTCTAAGCTGCTACTATCATGTAATGACACAGTGGTTTGACTTTGTCTGAAGAATAAATCTAACTTTTCTGAAATCTAGCATTAAATATACATGCTTTTCATGAAATCCCAACTTACCTTCCTCAGCATAAAATATCCCAGTAAAACTCAACACTGATATGGCTTTGGTGGCTTTGATCATCAACAACACTGCTGAGCATAAGTGCAATTATGCAAATCTATCATTCATAAATTTATAGTTTTGTGCCAATATTTAACACACACACACACTTTAATGAGTCACCTGGCTTCAGATTAAATATATATGCAATATGCCCAAGAGTAGTCCTACCTGATCTCCAGGCTCTACGAAGGAAAGCAAACGCAAATGAAAGTGCTGCTCGGGATCCAACGCGTGCAAGTCCTTCCACACCTTTGCCTACAGGTCTTGAGCTAAATAAAATCATGTATGAACAGTCTCAATAAATTTGTATTACAATCATATATATTGATGTTATGATTATTTTGTATAACATATATTCAATGATTTTATAATTTAGTGATATGCATTCATATACAATTACAAAATTTTTATTTGTAAAGAATTATAGCTGTGCCTGACAAACAAGGTGGACATCAAAATGCCAGCAATCAATCATTTCAAGGAAACAATTCCATGTCCAGTACCAAAAAGCTTCACAGAGAAAAATACAAACCAGGCTAGCATAATGGACTACCATCAAAAAATTGCCCATAGTTACTCAGTGAAAATTCCCATAATTACTCAAAGTGAAATTATGATGCTTTACTCAAAATACAAACAGTAAGGTACTTGATGTACCTATTTACTCAGGAAGTCTATATATTTAGTTAATTTGGACTACATAAACTAAGCTTGCAGACTTTTAAAAATTAATCTTTAATTATTGATAATAAATTCCACCCATTTTGTCATTATTTATCTTTCTACTCAAGTGTCAATGCTAAAAATCTCTGCAGTTTCTATACTTGTGTGTGTAAGGAACTTTTGGTAATAGACACTGGACTCACATTCATTTCTGTTAACTTCTCTTCTCATACAATTGAATTAATTTAAGTAAGCTCCCCTCTGTAGTCCGCAACAAGAGACTCCAAACCACTTCCAACACTGAATCACCAAGTCTATTTTGTTTTGTTGTGAGATTTCAAAGAAAGTGAACAGCTTAGGACTTATGAAATTATACTTGCATTAGAAATTATACTAATAATTATAGAAATCATACTTGTATTTTTAGCAAAGTGATAACTTAAACACATCAGTGCTCTATTTAATCAGAGCTGAAAAAAAATTCAAAGAGAACAGTCTATTCAGAGAAAGATAGCCTTGTCAGAACTCCAATTCCATAATAACTAGTTGTGATACCTACTTACATTCTCCTTTCACATCTGAAGCTAGAGACACCCTAACAAAAATTTCCCTAGCCAGATTGCTTGTTCTGTCAGACAGCTACTGATCACTTTATTTAATGCCTAATCTGACAGATTTTTCTATTTTTAGATCTAGATAGTTATCCAGACATGAAAAGTAATCAGATGATTCCTTACTCAGTTACTTCTCTTGAAATAATTGCATATAAAATGCATCATTACATAATTTCTCACTCAAAGGAAAACTATGTTCAGCTTTTTAGTATTAAATAGTTGCATATAAAATGCACTATTATATCACTTCTCACCCAAGCTAAGGTTCTATGTTCTGCTTTTATGTATTCCCATTTTTTAATTTATGTGAGCTGAACAGCTATTTAACTGAGCTACTATTGACAAAAATATATTGTTATGCAAACAATGTAATTTCCATTAGCACCATTTCTGAAACAGGCTTCTCCATACTTACTAGCTGAGCAGAACAAAAGAAATACTTCAATATATGTATATTTACAGCTTAAAGTTTAATATCTACAACAATGTATTAAAATAAAAAACTACAAGTACAAACAGAGATACTATAACAAAGCACCAGGCAAGAAGGAGGACTGATGGCAGGTAACGCCACTTAATACAGTAAAGCCATCTTAAGAAATAAGAAGTTTCTTTATAATTAATGTTTCACAAGGAGGAATAAATCAGATTAAGCTCTCACAGAAAGGTTGATAACCTTTCTATGGCTTTTCTAATGGATTAATTTGTTCATGCATGTGTGTTATTACCTTTTCTTATCCACAGCAGGCAGAGGAACACTACTGCTTTTCCACTTGACTTTGACGTTCTCCTGAAGAACTGCTCTGTTCAAAGCAATGAAATATCGTTCCAGGATAACCAACCTCTGCTTTAGCCTCATTGCTGAGAGAGCTGTCGTTGCAGTTTGTGTGGCCAGAGCCTGCTGTTCCTTCACTAGTACATGAAGGCACTCCTTCAATTCATTCACGTCTGAGAATCAGAGAAAGGTATCCTTTTAGGGATATTCATCTTGTTATATACAGTCTCAAGAAAAATAAAGACAAATTGAAAACTGTAAATTGACCAGAAGTCTGAACCCAGTGAAACTCCCTGTTTCCATATTTAATGCACATGGTATGACATATCATACTTAACAGGTGTTTAGACAAAGTTTATCATCAAAACTAGTTTCATCTAAACATATCTAAATCTTTGCATTTTATGTCCGAAACTAAAACATCACAAGAAATATTTACGCATTCAAAAAAAAAAACAAGTTAGACAACAAATTCTTATCACCATCCAACCTTAGAGTCAGACTTCTCTTAAGTGCAGGCAAGTCCCTTGCAAGTCCCCACAAGAATATGCTTTCATTTTGCACCTGATACACATTATCTTAAGTTTCTCAGAAGTTTTATAACTTCTCAGAAGCTCTAGGATCACTGCCAAGAGCTGCTATGCTTCTGAAACAAACCATGTCAGAAATATAAGATGCTTTCAAGCACTATTAGTAAATAAAAGAGCTGACTTATGTAGCAATGTCAGAATATTAACTCTTTTTTCTCTTCACCAGAGTAAGTATGCAACAGCCCAAAGTCCTAGCAATCTAATAACAGATGGTAGTAGGTACATTGTCAAAAACAATGGTAAAAAAACAATTCCAAAACAAAAACTTGGAAACTGTAGTTTTATAAACTCTGTAGCTTTAATTCCTAGGACAAATATCAACAAAGTACATTCCTAAAGGGCTTCTTTTCTGTCCCCTCATTAACAGTCTGATCACTGAGCCACCCCACTCCTCTTTGCACTGCATTACTATACTTGTCCCTAAGCCAACCACATTTGTTGCCTGGCAGCTACACAGAAGTATCTTTGTTTTAAATGACACCTGACTTAGGGGTATGAAAAAAAAACATATGTCTGCATATATGTAACAACGCCTTGTGATAAGATGGACACACTTCAAAATAATTATTTTTAAAAAAACCCAAAACCATACAAAACCAATATAATTTTTGGAACAAGTGCCTCCAAACTATAGAAATTTAGCCACATTTATGGTAGTCTCTACAGCTAAAGGTTTTATCAAGGAGGCATAAAACTTCTTTTGCAACTGCAGCTGTAGAAAGTATTTCAAAGTTTTGTCCCCCATCTTTGTGTACCCAGGAAAGAATTCAAGCAGCCCTCTCTGCCACTGGATCACATTGCACAGTCATTTATGGTTTGCTGCCAGCCATCACCCCAGCCTGTTTTCAACATTGCTACTCACATTTCACCATTTCATAATGTGTTAGACTCCTTTCCCTAGGCAATTCACATCTTTCCACCTGACTATGAGGGACTTATTTCTTCAACAAGAGAGAACAGATTAAAAAACATTCCTTGCAGTCTAGACCTCTCAGATGAAAACAACAGCAGCAATTATATATGCTGACTCAAACAACAAGAAATATGACAAAACCAACAAGAAATTAGACAAAAAGCCACACAATCCCTAATCTTAACTCTGCAAAATTTCCCAAAAAACTCTGTAGCACAAAGCAAAAACACACAAAAAAAATCTCGCAGTGCCTACTTCAGAGTACCTGAACAGAACATAGTCAATACTGACATCCCAGTTCCATGATCCCTTTAAGCAAACCATCCAAAGACATAAAAACCATCATGATTCCCCCCTCCTTCCTGAACACTGAAGTCATATCCACCTCTAAAGAACCACCAGGCTACAACACAGAAGTACAAAATGACCATGCTCTCTTCTTCACAAAGAGACTTCGCTTATCACTCTTTGTTTTGACAAATAATTTCATCCTGCAGATTCATTTCCCAAATTATGGTCTATCCTATTATCTCCTATCTATAGGAGAAGTAAAGAAATAGTCAATGATGAAAAAAGAATGTACTTTAACACTTATGTTTGGGGAAGAGACTCTATGTTTGGGGCTACAGAAAAAAAGCACTGGGTAATAGATTCAGCAGAGTCTCTCAAGTAATACAGAGCTACAGCATTCATCCTCCATTCCTGCCTGGCAAGCTACCTAACTGTGAAAACCCTCAAAAATTGTTTCCTGAGAGTTGAAGACTTAAGTGAAAAAGCCTTTTGTTTCAAAACAACACACTTAGGAAAAATCCATCATGAGGACTATTAGAAAGAAACACTTAGGACAAGCAGAGATCACCTACTCACCTAGTAGCTAATCCTCTAGCTATCACTTCAGAAGGAACTTTCCCTGAAATTCTGCAACTGTTTCAATCAGTTACAATGACATCCAGGTGTTACATAAATTAAGAAAGATACATTTCTTGTCAGCAGAATTGCCTTGTTAAGGTTTAGGCTTTGGCATGTTTCAATGATCTCAAACCTAGGGGGAGGTTAAAGCTTGGGGAGAAGGATGTGCCTTCACAATTAAAAATGGCTGCAATTTTAGAAAGGCTTTGTACCAAAATTAAATTATTCTGCTTGCATTCTGCTAGTATTTCAAGAATGCAAAACAAAGTTCATATACAAAGTGTAGTAAAGGCTGGAACAGGTAATAGTATCCTAACTCAGACACCTAAAAACTGAACCAAGGACTGTCTTGTTTTATTAAAAGTAACACTATTTTTAAGTGAGATATATCTATACACTTCCTCACTTTAAATCTTTTCTTATTCCACAAGTAAATTTATCTTTACAAAAAATTTAATCTTTCAAAAGATTTAATACATCTGGGAATCAATGCAGTGAAATTCATTTCAATAAACCTGCAAATCTGAGCAACACTTGTTACTGATGAACTGAACAGTCTAATGAGAGAATAGCTTATTAATAGTAACGATTCAAATTTCATCTGAGAAGGTTACAGGGAACTCTTTAAACAAAACTGTTCATATGTCACTACACCAGCCCTCAATGCTAACCATCCTTTGCAATGCTGTGCTTTGCCAGTTATTCTGTGAAGGATGGAGACACTTTATTTACATAATCTGCACCTGCACTGTAAGAGCTGGAAATCATACCACACCAGTTTAAATTCTCAAACCATCATTAGCAGAATTCTTGTTAACTGGCACCTACAGTAAGGTATGTTACTGGCTGCAGTAGAGACAGGTAAGGGGTTTATCCTCTTCTGTTAAAATTTATCACATCTCTCCCTCCTCTCAGCAAAGAGCACAACTACACATCTTCACTACTTAATTCCTCCTGACCAAAGTTCCCTGCATTGGAATAAGGAAAAACATTGGAATTGTTTAACCCAGCCTATTTGACAGAACAGCATTAGGATGTGGTGTTATTCAGATATTTGAGCAGAACATGACAAAACAAACAGGTGAAGACAGCAGCTTCTTAAATCATCTCAGCCACAGCCAGAACACTAATGTGACACAAGCCTAAGATAGGTAGCATGTCCGAAGGCAATTTGCTCCTGTTTTAGCAGCACAAAGAAATAAATTAACACACTTCCTGGTTCCTTAAAGCTCATTTCATTAGCTCTTTTAGAGAACACCACACACTTCTGACAGATAAATTAGGTACCTTAAAAATGCCAATATCAGACTGAAACAAGGTTGACTCACAAACTTTAGTAACAGCAAACATAGATGTTAAAGTGTGGAGAGATTTCAGACTTGGAAACACATTTCAAGCAGAATTTGGCACGCATCTACTCTTATAATGAGTACACATTCCTGTCACCAGCAGAACTAATGTGCTCTAATTTCCTAGAGAATTTCATATTTTGTCTTCTCTTTCCCCTTCCAGTACAGACTATTTCCACTGGACAAAGAGGAGATAAAGGATGCAGTTGGCTTGGCTTAACAGGCTTCTAATTATCCTTCAAACCTCTAGAATGAGCAAATTGAAAAGTTAGAGGGAAGGACAAAAATGCCATCACATACACATAATTTCCTTCAGAAACAAAACCAAAATAGGTTTTCATGTTATTTTATACCAACAAAGAACATAATGCCTAAAGGGAATCCAGCTTTTAGGTTTCTGTCCCCCTGTTCAAAAGATGAACAGACTTCACCCTATTAGTACTCAGCAGGAGAAATATTGATCAGCTACATGTGCATTCAGAATGTCTCTCATTTTGTGGCTGTGTGCAGGACAGTGAGGGGTCTGGAGGGGAAGCCTTATGAGAAGCAGCTGAGAACATTTGGTTTGTTCAGCCTGGAGGAAACTGAGGGACACCTCATTGTGGTCTTCAACATCTTTGCGAGGGGAAGTGGAGGGGCAAGCACCCGTCCTTCACTTTTGTGACCAGTGACAAAACTCAAGGATATGGCATAAAGCTGATACAGGGCAGGTTTAGGTTGGGTATCAGGAAAATGCTTTTCACTCAGAGGGTGGTTGGGCTCTGGAACAGCTCCCCACGGAAGTGGTCACAGCACCAAGCCTGACAGAGTTCAAGAAGCATTTGAACAATGTTCTCAGGCACATGGTGTGACCCTTGGGGCTGTCCTGAGCAGGGCCAAGAGTTGGACTCTATGACCCTCATGGGTCTCTTCCAACTCAGCATATTCTACAATTCCATAATTTTCAAAGTTTTAGATCATCAGCAAAACTTGTTTAAATTGATGTTCTAATACTAATGACAGAACAAAACAGCAAGAATTTAAATTCTTGTCTGTGTAAAACCACACATTAACACATACACTCCTTAAGGGCATCAACAGCAACCAAACAGATATTTGGAGCTGGACAAGGAGTTTCAAACTGAAGTACAGGGAACAGGATGGGATGGTAATGCAAAAGCAAAAAGAGTAAAAGAAAATACAGGGATGAAGGAGCTCTGAGAAATGTAAAACAGGGAGGTTAAATTTCATTCTTCGACTCAGCATTTCTAAATCTAAACTTGAAAGTATGAATCAAGAAATTTGATAAAAGCCAAAAATATCTCCATAAAGAAGGCTAAAAGAAGGGTATTTTCTGTGCCATTACTACTTTTTAATTACTACTGTACACAGTGTAAATTTAGATTTCAACATGTAACTGAAAGTCCTTTACAGGATGGAAGTTCTGCCTATCTCCTTCTCTCACAATATAAATGCAGGAATACAAGTGCACTTGGTAATAACAAATATCTCAACAAGCTCACTGAAGTCACATGGTTAATTTGAACCTTGCCTCTTCAGTAGTGCCTATAAAGCATTACTTGGTGCAACCTTGGTGATATTTTACGAACAATATCAGAAAAATAAGATATACCACTGTCTGTAAAAAGTTTGATTCAATATAGCCAACCTTAAGCATATTATGAATAAGAGAAAGAAACTCAAGAAGATGAAATACTGCCCTGTTTTCTGTAGGCTTTGAACAACCACTTCAAAGCATTTCCTTTTTCTTTTTCCCCATGCCTAGGGCTGAACACCTACAGCTCAGATCAGGTAAGATGTTAAAACCTAAATATCTTCAGAAAAGAAAACTGATTAAGGTAGTAAACCAGAATTTTTAGGAAGAATCAGAGGAACTTCTTTATGAATGTACTCAATCTTGTATTAATACAATAGGCAGAAGATACTTTAAGGGAGCATTCATGTAAAAAAATAGTTTAACAGTGGTATTACAAAAGAGCTGAGTATGAAATGGAAGACCACTAAGAAGCAAAAGAGAAGGAAAAAACCCACCTTTAAGTCAAATAAGGACTTACACACATGTATTTATTATTATCTTATGTATTCTTACATACTCAGAACAGCAAGACCATTACAAAAACAAACGAAAAAAGAAAAAAAACATAATGTCTTCGTCCTGTTCTGACAGCACAGTGATATCAGCATAAAAGAGACCTACAAGAAAGCATTTTCCTTCTCTGATCTTGTGCCAGGATGACAGAACAAGCATGGAGTTGAGGGGCACATGAAGTACTGTTTCTCAACACATTTAATGAGCAGGTTTTACTCTGTGCTCTCACAATCTCTTAGCCCTTATGGGGGAGGGGTGTCACAAGGCCCACTGACCTAGATTAGTTGAAGTTCAACACCAAGATCCTCCACACTTGGCAAAATAAGATTGTATTACAGCACTTCTAAAACATACAGTATCTAATATCTAGTTACTATTTTCATAATGTAAGGCTGTAAATCATTAAACTCCATAGAAATACTTCAGTGTATTGACCTGGAACACTGGCTTTAAATGCCTCTTCAGTTCTTTTTGTAATATAAATTCAAATTTCCATCTGCAAATTATACCTTACTTGTAAAGGAATATAAAGCACAAATTAAGACATAGTAAGTCTTGAATTCTTACCTGATCAGCAATGATATATTTAAGAAACAATTTTCCTTTCTAAAAGTTCCTTCCTGGTTTTGACAAGGAAATCTTTAACAGTTTATTTTTTGAAGGGTAACAGAAGAAATGCATAAAACAGTTCTCATTTTGTGAAACATTAACAGAAAGTATCAAAATAGAAGTGATGCTATATAGTTTTTTCAAAATTAACTACCAAGCCACAAAAACTAGGATGGCTCAAAAGGCAGCTGTTAAGCTATATTTCTGGGAAACATGGAACCAAAATTAAAAAGGTAACCTACAATCATGAACAAAAGCCATGAACAAAAGTATATTTATTGTATAAATAAACCACAAGTGTGTTCATAGCTATATTTAAGTATTTTTGTCACAGGTAGGTGATACAAACTTTAAACACAAATGGTAACAGAGACCAAGGAATAAAAATTTATTTGTGACAAATTATAAAGTCTTCATATGTTATTTCTAGAATAAGAATCCATACATGCAGCACAAAACCATACTATATCTAAGCACTAAAAGTAACTACAAAACAGAAAGCTATTTCTTTCTGAAAACTCAAAAAATACATATATCCTTTTTTATCCTGAAAAACTGTTTTTTCAATTTTTTAAAAAATAATTGAAGGGTAAGCTTAAAGGCCAAGTCTTGTCCCAAACACTTTGGTCAGCTGGAAGAAGTTTGCTAAGATTTTTGACATTTAGATTACCATTTTATAAAATAGTTTTATTTCACTTTTCAGCAACACGCAGTAAATAAGGATTTAAGACATAAATAATGTGACCTTCAGCTCACATCTCTCCAACACATTCAATTCTCACTCCCTCTTCCACTGTAGTAGCAATTCTTATCATTCCTGATATACTGCAAGATTCTGTCCCACTACCAGAGTGACAGGAAATCCATCTGTCCTCCTGTCCTTAAGGAAAGGGAGCAAGCAGGCTGGCACAGAGCAGAGGACAGCAGACTGGCAGCTGACCTGTGGCTCAACAGAAACAAGTATCTCCCCTAGCAAACACAGCTACACAGATGCAAATTCTGGCACTGAAGACATAATACTTTTCCCAGGGATCTTCAAGTGCTTCTGGGTGAGGGGAAAGGACAAGTGGCACAACAGATGTCTCTGAAGTTTGTACATGCCAACATCTGAATCAGGCAACATCATGTACCAGGAACTGTAAAATAAACTACTGAACTGAACTTCTTCTGATCTTCTATTTTTAAACATGGACCATTTTAGACAATGAACTGCTGCTCTACAGTAACAACCAGCCATGAACTTCAACTGGCTTCAGTGTCAAAAGAAGTATTTTATACACCCCTACATGAAGATGTGAACAGAAAATGCTTTTTCACTGCCACCAAAGGTGCAATTACTGTCAGCAAAGGTCAGGACTACCAGTTAACTGAACTAACCATTTCAACCTTCCTCCATGATTCACACAAACCTATCTACCAGACCGTGAAACCAAAGAGAAAAATCACCTATTAAACCATTACTGCCTGCAGAAAATTCAGGCTTCAGGAACTAAGCAATTCCTTTATAATATCTGCAACTGAAAAGAAATATTCTGAAGACATCGGAACTTTTCACTGGGTAACTTCATTTATTCCAAGTCAGTCTATCATTCCTACAAGCAGCCTGAAAGGGGCAAATTGACTCTTCAAGTCGAGTCTAATTAAACCTGAAATTAATTACAGCAAATGTTTAATTTCAATCACAGTTAACCACTTATCCAACTAATTTCACTAACCTAACAGATGCATAGGTCAGCAAGTACATTTGATACAGATACTTCCTGATGCTACAAAAGTAATGATGACTATAGAACATGTAATGTCAGTGACAATGACCAAAACAGCTGTAGTACCTGGTTGTTTACCCCACACCCAACTCTCAACAATCGATTTGGCCCTGTAAGTGGGCAGTGGAGTCTCCTCTTCATCTTTCTTTTCTTTGTCGTTTTGCTCTTCTTTCTTTGATGCGGTTTGGCATTCAGTGCTATCATCTAAAGAAAACAAAAGGGAGGGAAAAAAAAAAGACCAGTTAAGCTACCTTCAATTCAGGCTGGAATTCAGGTCTAGATCAGAAATGTAAAGGTGAAATCCCCAGCCCACAAGCTTACAGAAATATTGTCTATCATTAAGAAAACACAGTGGGGGGGAAGTAGTATTTTACCATGTTAACCATCACAGGTGCTGGGTCTCATGTTACATTTCATCAGACAGTGACCTTACAATCCAGAAATCACCTCTGTAACCTCCTCAGGACAATGAACATTTAATACAGATACCATCATGTAAGAATTGCAAAGAATTTGCAATACAAGTACTGCAAAGGAGGCGCTTGAAGTCAGATTGTGCTCCCAACTATCCGTATTGCTGTGGTATTTACTTGGTTTTATATTCCAACAGAATAAAAAAAGACAGCAATTGCCTTAATTTCAAAATCTAGGAGAGCTATACATTGGCATTTACACTAATTTTATGCAGCAGTATGTCAACATCTGTAAAACATCTAGCATCTTAGTAATTACAAGCAAGTAATGAAAATAATACCACCATTTCTGCCCAAGCAACAAAACAACATGTGCAATCTGTTTGAGACTACCTTCACAAAGTCAGAACACAGATATTAGTCACTTATCTCTGTAATCAAAGGCTGCCTGAAAGTCTCATTTTTCTAAACACAGTAGAACTAGACAGCTGGAAGTTTCTCTTTACTTATATTGGGACTATGGATTTCCACATCCATACCTCCAGTCAGTTCGATGCATAAGATTGCCTTGCAATTGTGGGACACATGCCAACTACATGCCTCCCCCTAACCTTCTTTTAAAACCATACCACTCAAAATTTTCCAAGTCCAACACTTTAAATCTGTCCATGAAGAGTTCAGTTCCAGCCTTTTTAACTGGCTGCTAGAATTGACCAATCCTTCATTACTATCTGCCAATCCACAGAGACTCCCCTCCCTAAATGTCACAGCCACAACATGACAGATAAGCACTAGTATTTTCTCTTTTTTCCTCTCTCACCCCACATACCTCACCCAAAAAATGCATTTGTACCAGCATAAATCAGAAGAAAATAATAAGCAAGAGGTTTACATCTGTAGCATCTGACTGTAGCCTGGCTCACTCACAGATCAAAGGCTCTCGTGACCTCAGAATGTAAAAAATACACCTATCACAATGTACAAAAACATCCAGCCTAACAGAAAATTAATGCTTAATCTTGTTGAAACTGGATCTGTGATTGTTGATTTGTTAAGTTTTTTTTAAACTGGTAACACTTCCCGAAATAAAGCTTTTCTGGGGAGCCTTAATTACACAAATTTTAAATTGAAGCACTGTTTCCTAACCTAACCTATAACTGACACTAGTGCTCAGGAGGTGGAAGATGAAGATTGAAGGGCAGGAAAAAAAAGGAAAGGAGGCATAATTGCAGTATCCATGATGGAGCTGAGACTGTGGGCCAAGGAAGAGATAGCAAAGTCACTTGGGAACAGGAAAATGCAATTTGGATACATCTCCTACAAGTGGCAAACAGAGAACCTGTGTCCCTCAAACACTGAGGAACAGCCTGTGAGTCACCAGTTTGATAAAATGTCCAAAATACAATTCAATCCAGCTGTTTCTTTTCAAAGGCACAAGCAAATAACATTGAAAGTACAGAACCCATTACAGACCAAGGACCCTGTTCCACCCCAGTGGTCCAGAACATTTTCACAGTAACACCATAATCTCACTGCTTCTCCACTCACCCACACGTCTAGAGACACACTTTGCAGAGTCTGGAATACTAGTTAGTGGGTAGAAGGGTGCTGTGCCAAGACACTGTTTTGCAGGCAGCTGTGGGAGAACTTGTTACACTTTTTAACAGATCCTTGGCAAAGGATGACAACCAAAGGCTACAAACTTAGTCATTTTTTCAAACTCCTCACTGTAAATAGAGAAGATCCCAATCCAGGTGGGAACTCAAGTTTTGTATGGCATAAAAACAACCCTGGCACTTAAATCCACAGGAGGATTTTTTTTTTTACTTGTCTGTATGAACCAAGAAGAGGAGCAATGAGAGAAAAAGGAAGGAAAAGAGCTAAAAACTCATGTCATATTGTTCCACAAAGACAGTTCACTAAACTTGCCACATAACAGACAAAGCTGGTATCAGTCTGGATTGAAAGCAGCAACAGACATCATAATTAAGGAAGTTCTGTTATGCTTCATGAAAGATTTTTAAACAGGAAGACCCAAAGATCTCCAGAAAGAGGGGCAGGGGGGAGAAATATCTTGAGCGAAGCCAGAACAGACCAAAGTAACAAGAAGTAAGAAAGTTTTCAAAACAATGTAAGCAAAAAATACAATGCAGTGTGTCAGCATGATTTAACTTAATTTTGTGAATATTGCAGTGGGGGAAACAAATGCATAACACCTCCCTGAAAGACCTTTCTCTTTATTATAATTCAGTTTACAGCTTTATACCTCTACACTGAGGCATGTATACACAGCCAGCAGTCAAAGCTAAGCAACTGAAATAACTATTCTCAACTAGGAATTAGCTCCCAAATCAAAGCACAGCAGCTCACCATGTGTGCACTATCTTGCACAGCCATAGCCTAATCTGGTATAAACAGAGGATAAAAAGGAAGCACTAAAAATGGAACTTAGATTTCATAATCAATGAAGAAAAAACCTGACACTGCATAGTCGCTTCCACCACCTGTTATAGGATGGTCTTGTGCTGCTCTGAAATGCCAATGAACTCATGTAGTTGGGAACCCCTCCACAGAGACAAAGCCTGCAACAGTTTCCCTACAGATGTTGCCACCAACAGGGCAAAAAGTCACACAGTGTGCTTTAGACACAGACTGTATCTTATAACTACCCTAAACCAGTATTTGGTAGTCCCAGATGCAGGAAATATTTCTGCTCCAATATATTTGCTGTCAAAAATCCTTCGTTTTTCACACACACAAACATAGATATAAACCTACATACACAATTGATAGTTATTTGTGAGGTAAAGATACATGCCTTACCATTTGCAAACCACATTTATATAGCCTTCTAGGTTAGGTGATAAGATTCTGATCGCCCAACCCTAATCAGAAAAGGTTTTTTTCCCTGGTATAATAATTTTTTTAATGTATTAAATTATTTTTTGAATTTACAATAGAGCATTATACACTTCTGAAGTCAAACTGTCCAACAGAGTGACTACAGACTTCCCTATCCTGCAGAGAGAGTATGACAATCCACAGCACCAAACTCTTGAGCCACTGGGTACAGCCCACAGCTGGCTATGGGGAAGCAGAAGAGAAAAGTGGAACTTCTCACTTTTAACAAGTTCTCCCTTACACAAAAAAGAGGCTCAAAGCAGGAGCCAGCCTACATCCCTACACACTATTACAATTTGATTTATAATGTGGTCTGAACAACAGCCACCATAACCAATTCCCACATACTGTTATTCTTGTCATAAATATTTTTGCTTCCGCCAGCCTCTCTGGAATTGCTTGTGGCATTTGGACTTCAATTAACTTGCTTGCAGGTGCAACACTAAATGAGGTTTATGCATTTAGAGGCACCAGGCTGAGAAAGGTCCAACTTTCAGGAAAGGGCAAAGCGAAGAGGAAGCCCACAGTGTTTACCAAAGGCAGGACAGAGCTATGAAGCTGATGATTTCATATTTTTATCCTGGGACTTAAAACAGCTAAATGAAACAGAATTTTCCACCTATGAAGTCTGAGGAATCAAAAATAAATAAGAAACAGCAACACACAAATGAGACCTGTGTGTCTTAAAGAGACTAGTATATCTTAAAATTTAACATAACAGTTCTCTAACTTGAAAATTTAGAATACTACTATTTAATACTTTTTATTATTTTCAGAACATAGTTTCCCATATAGAAGGTATTTATCTAATCCAAATTTCCTGAGGGCAGCCTGATTGACTTTGAAACACATGCAATACTACAAGTGCACCTGCATTTGGACATCACTACTGTCACAGCTGTGTCCTCAGATGATACTTGGAAACATACTAACACATTCTGTCGGACACATTTATCAAACATGTTTTTCTTAACATGCCATGAATTCAAAACAAAGACCTTATTCCTAAGCAAACCTTCTCGCTAACAGGAGAAAAATAATGCACTATTTCTATATTCTTCCTAGAGAGAAAAGGAATTTTTTTTGCTATCAATAGCCTGTGCCTCCAGTCTACTGCCACTGCTAATATCCACTGACAGAATGAAGTGGCTCTTCTGAACAGTCTGGTCAGCATCAAGAGAGAGCTATAGCACTAGGGAAGAAATAGGCTTATAGTGGATGGGCTTAAATCAGAACTTCTTAAAAAAGACTGAATAAAAGGGACTACATAGAGCAACCTCTCTTGTTCATCTCCAGGTTAGTCAATTTAGCAGCAAACTTTGAATATTGACATTAATCTATATTGCCTTCCATAAAAAACCACTGGGGTTTTTTTTAATATAAATCTCATTACTTGTATGTACTTTTCCCTCTCCTCTTGAATTATATTTGTAGATCATTTATGCAAAGAAAAAGTAAGTACCACCTAAACAGATGTAAATACTTTAGATTTTAATTTCATGAAACTCAATTTGAGCTGCAAGTTCAGAAGTGCAAACTGACCATCAATTTTTTTGGTTCCACTCCTGCCTAACAGAATCAAACATACAACCTGATTTGGCAGTGACCAAAAATAACCTTGACTAGCCTCTTTCCTCAAAACTCAAGCCTGGTAAGCAAGATAGCTGTATTTTAGAATACTGTAGGCCAACACAATAGCATTTATGAAGGCTAACTTCACTGAAACACAGTTCATACATTAATACTAAGGGTTAAGAGCCTGAAATAGCTTTTATTTAAATTTCTAAACTACTGCAGTGTTTCAAGAAATATGTAGAAGAACATACACCCTCCAGCTGTGGAAAGGAACAAGTGTGATCTGTGCTATGTAATACCTACCCTTAACTCCTCCAGAAGCAAAGACAAGTGGAAGGTGGCATTTCAGTTTTTACGTTTGTTACTCACCATCCAATTCTACCTTAAATGCCACAAAAATAAACCAATTTAACTTTCCCCAAGACTATTTTGCTCATGACAGTAACTGGTAAGTGATCTCCCTGGCTTTATCTCAACCCCCAAGCTTTCCCATTTTACTTTCTCCCTCGGTCCTATCCTATCGAGGAGGGGCAGCAAGCAAGGAGCTGGAGAGGTGGGCACCTGGCTAAGGTCAACCCACCACAATAGAGCACTGGAAACAAGAAGTCTGCCTTCATCACCACCACCACACTACGCATATGAGAAAGCTTTTAAAAGTCTCATTACAGCTTGGACATTTCAGATAATATAAAAGCCTATATATAAATATACAGTAAAGAGTCAGGAAACTGTATTTTGAAAAAACAGTGTTCTACAGTCTTTAACTCTTTATACTTTAAACCTTCACTTTTTGAACCTTCTAAAACGTCTACATGCACATATCTGGCATTAAAAAAACAATCTCATCATTTTCAGAATAAGTGTTCTAAGTGTGGACAAACATGAAGTCAGATGATTGACTTAGTATTTCTGGATTTTCACTTTATACTGCTATCTATATTTTGCATCAGAAGTGACAGATTGCATCCTCCTAGCTGATATTTCAAGGATTACCCTGAACAGGTGTAACAGCAAACAATTACACTACGACATTTTTCTATAAGCTTTCTCAGAATTACCGAAAGCACCACAGCACCATAAGTAATTAAAAATCTCAATTCCCTGCAGCTACTTAGCTATAAAGATATTGGAAGAATAGTTTTCTGTCAAAGACTAGTGCAGGTACAACTCTAAAAACAGTATGTAAGTATCCGGCATAAAAAAGATCAATCCATCAATTTCATTTGCAAAACAGGTATTTAGTTCATTATACCCTTTAGTATTTAAACAGATGTTTATTATCACTTCAACATGAAAGCACAGTGTGTTGGATGGTTATACCATGGCAACCACAACACCTCTATCATGAGCTGTCAGTGAATGGGAAAGCATTTCCTACAATTCCTTTAGGAGGCAATCATTCCCTTTATTGCATCACATTTACAATGCCTTTTATTAATATACATGGAACTAGCCAATCCAAAGAACAAAATATTACACTACCTCCATTCATTTCATGAGCAGCTTTGTAGTAACTTTTCTGATAAGATCAGCTGTATTTTCACCCAGTGTCAACAATAATATTCCAAAGGGCCAGAAGCATAGGGATGACAAAAGTTTTCTAACTCTGAAACAGTTAGGAGCATAACCTGATTCTTGCTACAGCATGCAGCCACTAATAACCTACAAAGCTTATACTCTTGGTAAGTAAATGTATAATTCATTCTTCTCTCATAAAATTTTTATTGTATCTTACTTCCTGTAGAAATTACCTCCCCTAGTCAAAAACACATCCATTCCTCCAATTTTTAACGGAAGCATACTATAGGTACAAAAAAATTGTCCACATGAGTAATTGAGCATTATTGGTTTGAAAGATCACATCTATTCCACAGTACAGTTCAGGAAGTAATAGATGCTAAAATAGTTCCCTGATACCAAAGGCTGTATTTCCACCCATCTCCTCATTTATCTGGGCATCTTACACATTACTGACAAAATTGATCTGGCCATTTGGTGAGTCCATTTCAGCCAGATCAGGAAACAAATATTTTCCTTTTTGACCAGTTTAATTTTCTGTTCAGTAAGGAGTCAAAAGAGCACCACTTTTGTGGTGAAGATGAAAAAAAGGCAAGAGCAGAATCACCCCACTCCAGCATTGCCCATCACAAAACAAAATCTACCCCCACCCAAGTAATCTCTCTAAATAGATGTATTGCTCAGCCATTTGCAGTATTTGCAGTTTTAGAATTGCTCTCAAGTACACTGGAAAACTTAAAAAAAAAGGCAACAAAAAAAACACGCACTACATTCTCAGGCAGATTGTGGACAGTTTTTAAGCTGACCTTTCAGTTACTTTCTGAAGATTGTAAACAAAATTAGAAATAGCAGTATCAGCTTTATCCCATTCCTCAGTCTACTTCCTTTAAACAAAGGCTTCAGCTGTAAACACACCAAGCATACCAAACAAAAAGACACTGCTAAGCCTCTCTCATAATAACATGCCTAGTTATGAAGTTAAATTTCACAAGGCTGGAACCTTGAAGGCAAGCCTTCACTTGGAGGCTTGGACATTACTTTTCTGTACACTTTTAATAAATCACTTTCAATTGTATTTAATTGAAAACATTAACACCTGCAAATTGTATAGACGCGATGATAAATGAAAGTTTTGTGACAGTATGGAAGCTGAAGTCCATTTTCATCATCACAATGAAAGAAAAAAAAATGAAAAAATTAAAAGAAATTTAAAATTCATACCTTTTCTTGGAGGTAGTTCACCACTCTGTATTAATTCTGTTCCAGGATATACAATCTCTCCATCTTTTACCATTTCATTCCACAAGCCACATAGTCCATCTCTTGTAAAAGCAAGCTGTTAAAAATAATACATTATATATAGTTAAACACGCTTTTCTCTCAAGGCAACTTAAGCTAACACTTAAAACACATTGGATTTTATACATTATCCCAGAAGAAAGAAAACACATGTACCATCTCATTGGAAATAAGATTGTGCGTGTGACAAGGATTTAATAATCTTCAAGATCTCTGATTGTCCAGCTATGCTACTTTTGGATTAAAAGTGCAAAATGGTAAATTTTAGATAGGTTCAAGTCCAGCAAAAGGAACCTTTTTTTTGGTGACAAATTCCCATCAAAACCATGGATTTGGTCACTTCAGAACCATCCACCTATTCAAGATGACATCAGCTGGGGGTTGAGGGGCAGGGAAAGGGTGCAGGGTGTCCTTTTTTTCCTTTAGGAAAGGCTATTCAAACAAAGTCAAGCTGCACAAAATCTCAAGACAGAGAAGCATACAGTGCCCTCGCCAACTAGCAACTGAAGAGCTGGGCATCTCAACCAGAATGATGACATCAAGGCACAGATTTGTAAATTAATTCAGCCAGTTCAATCTGGTCCTGCTGTGCAAAGCATCTCACACAACCCTCGCTCTTCTTTCCAACTGCTACAATGCCTCCTCTCCCATGAAGAACCAGATTATGGAATGTATCAAGCCTAAAACCGGCTGCACCCAGATGAAGAGCAAAGGGCTGCCTCAGCCCAGGTCAGTTCCCAATACATTTTGTGTTCACGAGGACAAATACTGGCAACAGAACATAGACTCTGCTAGCTGGAACCACTCACAAAAGCATTGGCTGTAACACAAGTCTCCTAATGATTTTGGAATTTGGATCTCCCTGGGAGAATCCTAATGACCAGGGTAACTCCTCTTCTATGGATATTGTTTTTTGCTTTATAAAATGCTTCAAAACAGGCATCTATGTCCCAACCAAATTCCATAATAACCAGGCTGTAATTCACAACTGTACAGCATAAGGGAGAAGGGCAGAACATGAAACTGAAAAACAGAATACTTTCTGCATACCAAAGTGGTGCAATGGACCACATTAAAACAAAAAACAAAAACA